>VZRQ01007229.1:1450948-1533201 GCA_013397975.1 Machaerirhynchus nigripectus
TGTGCAGCATGCTGGACACCCTCTGGAATTGCTGGACCCAGATCTCTTCTCAGAAAGACTTTCACTGTGTCAACATCTGTGCATTCCAGGCAAAAACTGAGACCAACCACAGAGTATGAAGACTGAAAAATCTCTTATGTTACCATTTGATTTTCAAAAATACCTAGAATCCTGCCTGTGACCTGAAAAACCATATTTTATCTTCCCTTGCAAGAGACCTACCAGTATTTCTAGTGAATAGAAGTAACTTGTACTGAGACCATAGAATTGTATCTTGTAGTTACATTGCCATGAAACTTTCCTTACTAATAGAATACTTCAGAACTGGATTCACCATGTGGTGTAAACTACTGATTTCAGTGTTGTTGCATTGCAGGTATGTTTGATCTTATGTAAATATTTTTTACACTATGGCTCTATATCTTTTCTATGTTCTTCCACAATATCTTAGCAACTTTTATTAGAGAAACTTTACTCAGATCAGGTCATAAAATGATAGCTGCTTTAAGTAATAACTCCAATAGGATCTCTAAACTGTGTTATATTGTGAAAGAAATAGCTTCTGGATGTTCCTTGTGGGGTATGATCAGACTTAGGGATCAAACAGCTTTAAACAGTGATTTAGCATGAGAAGCTATGCAAAATCAAGGCTGTTTAAACAGCAGAAAATCAGAGAAGTCAGGAATTGAAAATAGAGTCATGTCGAGTTGATGAGAATAAAATAAAAGTATTTTGATAAGGGAAATGGAAGGGATGGAACACTACAGGACCTTTTCTTTGCCAAAACCGACCCACAATATATTAATCTTATTTCTCTATTCAAACAGCAGAGCTTTCAGCATTTGGCTTGTCTTACCAGTCTCATCAGCTCTGATATTCCAGTAAGTGATATATGGCTATGTGCCTCTGAATAAAAGAGATATATTGATACTTGTGGCTAACATTTCTTCTGTATATAAGAAAGCTGTATTACTGAACAGGACAAATGATTCTTTAGAATGTCATTGCCTAATTGAGTACAGAACAACTGATGTTGGGAAGAAGAGGTTACACTTGAAGATTAGGGTCCTATCTATGTAGCCGTATTTAAGGTTTCAATTCCTGAACTCTAAGAAGACTACTCAGAGGATGTACAATATCTTTTTCGCCCTTCCCCTTTCGTTTTAGGATCATTCTTAAGCAGTGCCCAATCAAATATTTACTTGCTCTCAACTACTGTCTATGCACAGGAAATTCTATATTTTGTTTTATATGGGTAGAAAAAAGCATCTGCACCTACTATTCTTCTCCGATTCTGCTCATTGTAATACATTATACATGGAGGGAAGGGAGTGTTACTCTTTTTGGTTTAAGAGTGGGAGTGATTTAGAGCATTAAATGCTTTCTTTAGCAATAGGCTGTGAACATTTGTGAATACAACTAATAAGTAGGAACCTGAACTGAATCTGTCATGGCCTTTACTGAAATAACAGGTTTTTCCTGGTTATTGCCAGCCGCCTATTAAGATGCACGTCCAGAATGTTGATGTAAGAGTTGTCCTCTCTGAGAATGAGGCGCTCTCAGACGCTGTTCCTGCCCTGGGATACATAAGGGCTAGAGATTTTGGCCTGGCCATGGATCCCGCACACATTAGATCCTTCTCTGCTTCCTCTCTAATAACCCTCTGGCATGGATTACTGCGCAGGGTTATTGCATCTCAGATGCGTATTTTTCCTTGTTAAACTTCAGCTGATGTTTCAAAGAAAGAAGTGGTTCCTTGGAAGATGAGAAAAAATTTGCTAAAATTTGAGCTGAGGAAAGAAAGCAAAGAAGGGATAAAAGAAAATATTTTGGAAGGCAAAAGTCATGGAAGATAATAAAAATATGGATAAAAAGGAAATTAAAAAACCAAATATGCATTTTTATGGCCGTTGCACTTTTATATTTAATTTTTTTTCCAGGAACATATCAGATCTAGACAACAAGGCTAGAAAGCACTTTCCATGTTATATTTCTAATCTCACTTTTTTTCTTGCAACAGTGGGATAAAACAATGCAGAAATGTTTTTATGGTGCCATGGGATTCTGCAGCTACTGCAAGTTCTCTGATGGAATCTGTCAAATGTAAAAGCATATTCATTAAGGTCATGCACTTTTCTGCTTCCAGCTCTGTGCAGCTGTGGCATTTTTCCATCTGTGTTTCTTGTTAAAGATCTGAATGACTCATCCTTGAATTTGCCTTTGAGGTAGACAGTTTTCCTATGGCAATGAAATCCAGCTGGTACACAGAAAAAATTTGTGTGTTGGTGTCAAGGAAGGATCATTCTTCAAAAAGTTCAACTCAGTCTAAAAGCTGTGATTTTAACATTCATTTTTCAGTCCTATTTTAATGCTTTGCAGGTTTTTCTGTATAATAACATTTTAAAGGAGCAGACCAAATATTAAGCCCCCCATCTATTACTAGTTAAACACTTCCTAGGTATTTTCAAATAACATTAGGAAGAAGAATCTAAATCTTGTTGAACCTCAATTTTCTTCTTTGAAAATACTGGTATTTTCTACAGTTTAGTTGACTAATTGTACTTCACAAACTGCCATATACTCTGCTGTTAGGAAACACTTATGTTTTAGCTGATTTTTAAAGTTTAGTGTTTATGTAAGCCTTCCTAAATGTCTGTGTTTTATTAAACTCTCTTGCTTGCAGGTTTCTTTTAGGCTCACCAATTAATCAAATTCTTTGCAAAAGCATTAACTGAATTGATTCACAGAGGAGCTGAGAGAATGTGCAAAGTGATACTGTTATGTGAATTCTGGAAGACTTAGTCAAAACAAGGACTATAATATATATTACACTACATTTAAACAGTTTGAGAAATTCCTTGTGTTCACAATAGGAAAATCAGGTGTCGATATCAGAAGACCACAGAGCATGCGGCCAATCATATTGACACTAGAACAGCAACATGGAACTGGAGAAGCCTTGGTCTCATCATTAATATTTTACAATTAAAAGAATGCTTTCCCCCTGTACTTGGCACCAGTGAGGCTGAATCCCTAGTCTTGTGTTCAGTTTTAGGTCCCCCACTACATGAAAAACATTGAGGTGCTGGAGTCAGTCCAGAGCAGGGCAATGGAGCTGGTCAAGGGTCTAAGGCACAAAGCTTATGAGAAGCTGCTGAGGGAGCTGGAGCTGTTTAGCCTGGAAGAAAGAAGGCTCAGGGGAGACCTTATCACTTTTTACAACTGCCTGAAAGGAGGCAGGAGCAAGATGGGTGTCAGTCCCTTCTCCTAAGTAATGAGCAATAGCACAAGAGGGAATGGCCTCAAGGAGTACCAAGGCAGCTTTAGATTTGATATTAGAAAAAAGTCCTTTAGTGAAAGAGTGGCCAGAATTTGGAACAGGCTGCCCAGAAAATGATAGAGTCACCAACCCTGGAAGTGTTCAAAACATATATAGTTGTGGCACTTGGGTGGCAGTTTAGTGGTTTAGTACTGAACACAGCACTCCTTGAGCAGTTGGACTCGATGATCCTAGAGGTCTTTTGCAACTCTAACAATTCTGTGCAAAGATAAAGCTAGTATAGAAATTAGTTGCATCTCTCCTAATAAGGAACTGCAAGACAGTGAGCACCACACTTCTGCACTCAGTATAGTTGTTTATCCAAGTATGTCATGGAGGTGTTCAGACAGAATGTAAGAAGAGTCAATGCTCAGAAAAGGTTAGGGCAAAATGCCTTTACACAAAACAAGATAAAGTTTATCAGAAATACAGTAAAGAAAGATTCCTTCTAATAGCAACTACAGTAGTCACAAATATCCGGAAGAAAACAATTACAAGATGATCAACATGAATGCATCGGAAAGCACACAGACCAATGCGAAACATAGACCAAACATGCCATAAGAATATATAGATGTATTTGAATATTGATAGGAAACTCTACAAATCAATATCTTGCATTTTAGCATAACAGAAAAATCAATGCTCCAGGAAACAAACTCATTATGAATTTCAATTTCTGGGATGTTTCTTCCAGTTAGTAAAAAAGTAATGCATATGTGTATGAAGTGGCTTTAACAAAAAAAAAAACAAAACTTGAAAAAGGGAATGTAACACTACAAGTAATACTTAAAACACCTGTGACTATTTCTAATGATAAATCAAGTAGCATTAGCCACATGGGTATCCTGGCCCTGGAGGGAGTTCCTGTAATCTTTGCTATGAATTTCTACAGCTGCTGTCACCTACCAGTCAGCTCTAATGCTTCTGAACTGTAACAATTTCTAAGGAAATGCTGAAGATAATGCAACAAACAATAATTACACAGGTAAGACTAAATCTATACTGTAACCATCTGTTCAGTGATCTCATCCAGTGCATTTAGATCATAGAATCACAGAAAGGTTTAGATTGGAAGAGACCTTAAAAATCATCTACTTCCAACCCCTCAGCCATGGGTAGAGATGCTATTCACTAAACAAGATTGCTCAGAGCCCCATGCAAACTGGCCTTGAATATTTCCAGGGATGGGGCATCCACAGCTTCTCTGGGCAAATGGCGAAGGTGGCACACGCTGAGTTACCAGAATAACGTAGGTCACTTTGCATGGTGTTTCCACAGACAACAGAGACTTTCCCCTCTGTAACTAAGAGTTATCCCTAAAAGCCTTTTGTTGAGTCTTTCAAATATCAAAATATGTCTAACCTAAGTAAAATATGTAGTTTGATGTGCAAAGTAGAAATGAAAATGGGACTCACCTTGAGACATGAATATTTACAAAATGTGTGTATACTAGAGCAACATTTTAAATCGTACACCTGCAGCAGATGGTATATGCGGTTGTTATTTTTGTCACAAGTAAGTTAAGTCCCAAATATCTGACCGCAGGCATTGATCGTGAATGTTAAAACACGTGTACCATTGCCAATAGCATAGACACAGATGTGCTTCCCGTGATATTGTCTTATGGCAAGAGGGATGACTGACCTTAACCCTTAGCCCTCTTTCATTTAAAAATGTCCTTGCTAGTCAGAAAACTTGATATACTTTCCAGAACACCAGAGTTAACAGAGTCACTGGTGTGCCTAGAATTTTTCAAAGATTTGGCAGATTTTGTACAAACCACAAGCAGGAGCAATGCAAAACAACACAATTTTAATTCAAACTTATATTTGCTTTTGATGTTGGTTTATCTTTAATATTGACTTCTAATATATATTGATGGTACAACATATGGGTTAAAATGTACATTGCACACTCAGTAAGCCATGAAACTGTCCTTGTACCCAGGCGAAGGGGATCTGCTGTATCCTGCAACTGTCTTGCAGGATACTTTCTTGCTTGCTTCTCAACAACCTTCACAAAAATCTGCAGTTGGATAAACACGTCTTTTGATAAACCAAGGCAAGTTTTTACTGAATGCAGAACTATCCTCAAGATAGCACCTGCTTTGAGCCAGTTTTCTAGTTAGCTCCTAAGGTTGTGGCCCACATGTGGTTTTGTTGATGAGACAACGGCCACAGACTAGCTTACCACCTTCTCTCTAAATCTCTGGGGTTTTCAGCAATACAGACATACAACAAAAATTTTTTTTGTTTGAATGGCTGGGGATTTTTTTTTTTATTTATTTTTTTGCTCCCCAGTTACACTTTGAATGCATGAGGGGAATGGGTCAGCTAAAAAAGGTGTAGTCACGACTTGGTCCTGCAGGATGAAACAGAGCAGCTACAGCTCAGGAGGATATGCAGACAAAGCAGTTTTCTCACTCTTTAGGCACATATATTACTGGCAGTAACAGGTCAAAAGCAACCCAGAAAACTGGAGTAAGGTTACTTTATGATATGGTAATGCAAGCATCCTTCTCAAAGATGATGCAAAATAGCATAATTGTATTCAGTTCAAGATATCATTTACATAAATTTTATTTCTTGACAAGTAGCCTATGTTTGAAAACATTTTAATATAACAAGCCTAAAAATATTCTTAGTATCACTCAATAGTAGTGAATAATAGTAGCAATAAACATAATTCAGGATTTATTTGACAATGTTTTATTGCTGGGAGATTGTAATTCAGAGTATCACATTTAGAGCAATGGATAACCTTTATGTCTTTATAGAACATGGATTTGAATTGTTCACATTAATCATGATTAAAACTAGAATGTTGTAAGCCCTTTAAACTATCACCAAGTTCCTCAGAATCTTCCACCTTTATGAAGAGGTGGCTGAAAGGAACTAGGAAAATACTATACAAGTACATATATTTGCCAAATTCTGTAAGAGCTGTAAAAATAATGTTTAATAATAATAAAAATATTATTAATATAATAATTACATTATGTAATAATAATGCAATAATGAGCTAGATAATACATTACTGCACAAAATATTGCATACCTGTAGAAATTATTTCGTTTATCGTCACAACAGTAATACAAGAAAACATTATTACTCTCCTTATTGTAAACTACTTTCTACATAAAGCAGCGTAATAAATTTTGATAGAGAACAGTTCCTTTTAAGAGAAAATATTAATTAGATCTGATCTTTTCTCACATTTTACCAAGACTGCGTCCTTTACTTACTTTAAAATCATTAGAGAATATTTAGATAACATGAGATTTAAAATGAGATTGAATGGTTTTTAAATGGAATTGGCTAGACTCATCAAACTTTTAAATCTAAAATATTATTATCTTTTTAAATATGTTAAAATTTTAGAGAGTTTTGTGTTCAGAGTGATTTTTGGTGGGGTGGAAATGAAAAGTTGTTTTCTGTAGTGCTTTTATTAGAAGAGCCATGTAAAAACTAGTAGGAAAATTTGTTTCCCAGAACCTATATTAATTTGATACAATAAAATGTCTGTTTCATTCTGATGATCATTTTGTTACCTTAATGCATTTTTTCTTTGCATGTCTTTTTAAAAAGAAAAGAACTGAGAGAAAGAGAGGGAGAGAGAGAGAGTATATTATTAATCTACCATTGTACTGTGGGAAGAAACACTGTAGTCAGCTCAGGAAAATTTCACTTTTCTGAATTTTTTCAGATGTGAACTCGATGGAGTTAATCTCTTCAGCAGTTATAAAATGATACCAACCCAGGGGCTTTCCTTCTGTGTTTTCATATTATAATAGGAGGAATACGTTTTTGTCAATTCACATGGATAATAATGACCACCTTGATCCAAGAGATAATGACTGGAACCAGGTCACATGGAACTTAGTCCAGCTCTTTCCAAAGAAGAAATATTTTGAAGCAGGAAGGATATACCGATGAAAATGTATGAGGTCTGCATGTTAACAGAATGCCAAACAGATTAGGATCATTTAGTATCTCTTACTCAGGTCATAAGTACCTCAAATCCTTCCTCACTGAAGTAAATCTTATTTATTTAAATGAGTATTGCATCCTCCCTCTGTGTTTCTGTCTCGCAGACAAAGACTGAATATTGTACATGCCGTACAGTATTGCAAGTAATATTTAATTTTTAAATTAACTGTATCTAACTTTCCTTTTTAGCAGCAGAGAATTTACAGATCAGTCTAAACTCTGCTTACTTTTGACTTTTTACCTTAGAAGGAATCTGCTTTTGAAATAAGTTCTTTTAAGAACATGCCAGTGAGAGCATCCTCATGGAGTCTGCATATTTCTTTTAAACGTTTGTCTCAGAATTGCGCATCAATACAAAGATATTTTGACAACCTTGTAAAACAAGTGGTAGTGCTTGTTACTTCACTGAATGGAAAAAAAAAGTGGAATTTTTCACCACTGGAGTCAGGGGTACCTGAATTACCACTTGAAGGTGTTTTTCTATCAATGCCTTTAAACGATTTTATTGTTGCATATGACTTTTCAACACAAGTATTTTACAAAGAAGGTTAGAGGGTAATATTCTTTTGCTTATTTTTGTATGAGGAAACAGTGCTATGAATTGCAGAAAATAACTTGGCACCTAACAGTCATCAAATATTTAATGGTATCCTGGCTCTTCAGGATCTTATCCTGGACCTTATCCATCATGATACACTGAAATTGAAGAAATACATATATTGTTATTCTCTTGTTGTACATGATCCTGCACGCAAGTAATAAATGTAATTATATAACTATAAATCTCAAAACAAAAGTACTCAAACTCCCTGAAGAGATGCTATAGTGAATATATATAAGACTTGCACCATTGGTAACTAGTACCTCTGGTAGAGCTGTTGTCTGAGATACTTTTTCTGAAGGGTTTTTTTCTGAATCTAGTGAATCTAGAAAAGGTTTTTTTCCTGAATCTAGTGAATCGAAAGTATTTATTTTAACTGGGGGAGGAGAGAGAATGCTTTAATTAATGATTTTTAATGTACATTTATTAAATATTAGCAATTATTTTAAAAATGCACAAAGCCAGCCATAGTAGTTTTAATTTCTTGACGTTTTCCTGACATGATTGGCATTTCTTCTGAGATGTTCACATAGTTGTCTAAATTCTTGTCAAAACATATTGGTGTCATGGAAGTTGTTTTCCTTTTGACAAATTCATATCTAGCTAGCTAGATTTAGTTTTCCCTGACAGAAACTGTTACATGTTGATGATGGCATTGCCAACTGTGACTTCAAGAACAAATATGGCATTCACTAATTTTTTTCTAAATTCTAAAATTACATTCTACAGCCATATGGCATAAATCTAGAAATCTGTAAGTAATGCTGATTAAAATAATGTGATCATTCATTTAGGATATAACTATTAGGAAAGGAACATTACATCACAGTCTGTTATCAAAGAAATGTTATTTGCAAGCAGAGGAATCAAGGTACTCGGTGTTTCTTCCAAGTTTGGCTATGATATTAGCTGGGATGTGAAATGTTCTGAAATTCACTGGACTGTGTTGTGTGCATTTGTCTTCTCCTGTATGTATATGAGACCCTTGAAAATAATGGAAACCTTGTCCAAAGACCAGTGTCCCAGCTATCTGCATAGGAATAAAGCAAGATCATCCCCACAGAATTGTGCAAATACCCCAGTGGCAGAAGAAGACAGGATCTGTCTCCTTTATCATACTTTTAAACTGAGAGACTTCAGGGGCCACCTTGGTCTGAACACAGTTACTGATCTCTTCTCCATGGGATCCAGGGAGACAACATGTGGGAACTGTTGAAAGCTGCACGGTGGGAGGTTTAGACTAGATGTTAGGAAGTATTTCTTTACTGGGAGGGTGGTCAAACACTTTAAGGACCTTCCTAGAGAGGTGGTGTCCCAAGCCTCTCAGTATCTAAGAGGCATCTGGACAATGCTGTTAATAACATGCTTGAACTTCTGGCCAATCCTGAAGTGGTCAGGGAGTTGGACTAGATGATCATTGTTTGTCCCTTCCAACAGAACTATTCTGTTCTATGCTATGCTANTGATCTCTTCTCCATGGGATCCAGGGAGACAACATGTGGGAACTGTTGAAAGCTGCACGGTGGGAGGTTTAGACTAGATGTTAGGAAGTATTTCTTTACTGGGAGGGTGGTCAAACACTTTAAGGACCTTCCTAGAGAGGTGGTGTCCCAAGCCTCTCAGTATCTAAGAGGCATCTGGACAATGCTGTTAATAACATGCTTGAACTTCTGGCCAATCCTGAAGTGGTCAGGGAGTTGGACTAGATGATCATTGTTTGTCCCTTCCAACAGAACTATTCTGTTCTATGCTATGCTATGCTATGCTATGGCTACTGGTCCTTAGGTACCATTCAAACACCCCAAAGTGCTTTAGAGGGTCTCCAGCTTTTGTTTAGATGCCTTCCCCTAAAATGCACAGGCAGAGTTACTCACATGATGAAGGGGCTGGGCTATCAAAATGATTGGATAGAAACTTTTTGCTGATGGCTCCCAGACTAGCGATTGCTGAATTTTTTTTAATTTCCTTTTTCTTTGAAAAATTAAAAAAAAAAAACACCCAAAAACTAAAAAATCTGAAGTGTTTAAAGGCAGTGGCCCACTGATAGAGATAAACAGAATGACCCAGCAGAAAAGGACCTGGGGTGCTGATTGACAGCAGCTGAACATGGGCCAGTGTGTGCCCAGGTGGCCAAGAAGGCCAGTGGCATCCTGACTTGTATCAGAAATTGTGTGGCCAGCAGGACCAGGGCAGCGATTTTCAGTTGCACTCAGCACTGGTGAGGCTGCACCTCAAGTCCTGTGTTCAATTTTGGGCTTCTCAGTTCAAAAAAGACATTGAGCTGCTAGATTTTGTCTAGAGAAGGGCAACAGAGCTGAAGAGTCTAAAGAGTAAATTACATGAGGAATGGCTGAAAGAGCTGGGGTTATTTAACCTGGAGAAGAGAGACTCAGGTGAGACCCTATTGCTCTCTACAACTGCCTGAAAGGAGGTTGTACCAGGTGGGGATCGGCCCTCCCATGCAACTAGTGACAGGACAAGAGGATATGACCTCAATTTGCACCAGGGCAGGTTTGGGTTGGACATTAGGAAGAATTTCATCATGGAAGAGGTGGTTGAGCATTGGAAAGGGCTGCCCAGGCAGTGGAGTCACCGTCCCTAGAGGTGTTCAAGAAGTGACCAGGTTTGGCATTTAGTGCTGTGGTCTAGCTGACAAGGTGATGTTCTGTTGAAGGTTGGACTCAACAATATTGGAGGTTTTTTCCAACCTAATGGTTCTATGATTGTATAAGGATCTTTTTTATCTTGTGGTCCTGTGAAAACAAACTTCTCACACAACTATATGTTTAGTTTTTGTATGTGAAATAAAATTTTTAAAAGCCCCAAAACTTCACTTATCCTAGAAATGCATTATCTTAGCAATTACAGCATTGGCCTGAATTCAAATCCCCATTCTGCTGAATTCAATCTGGGAAAGGCAATCTATATCCTCTAGGAATACCCATCATTAAACAATTGAGTGTTTTATCTTGAGCACCTGTTTTCTTTCGTGTTGGAACTCTTCCACTTTATATAAATAATTAACCAAGCATTGAAAGGGTGATGTGAACTTGCAGCTTTTATATCCTGGTTGAACCTTTAATCGCTGGCCTGACTGCAGCCAACTCATTCCTATTTGCATTAGGTATTCCCTGTTTGGAGAAAAATGTGCTTACAAAACATTTTTCACCTGAAAGAGTGCAGTGAATAAGAGGTCTGTACTAAGAATCTAATCACCTAAGGAACATGCAAATTAGAAGAGGATTGAGAACTTTGAATTCCTGTATTGTTAACTAGAGTCATTACAGCAAATGAGTACATTCAAGATTCTAGAACTGGCTCAAAGGGTATCTAGAACTTCCTACAGGATCAGAACCCTTTGCAAGATGCATGACAGCCCAAGGCCTTCCTCATTAGTAAGTAGTTGAATCTGAGTTACTTAAGGAACTATAGCCCCACCAGCAACAAAGCCTTGCTGGCTGCGGAGTGTAATGGTAATGTTAAGGATCTAATTCAGATGATTTTATAAAAGGAGTAATCTGCCTTGATATTAGGCAGAGATTTTTGGCAAGGGAAGCCGCTGGGTAGAAAACAGATGTGTATTCCAAATTCAATTTATATAATTGACTGATGAAAAAGGAGCCCTGCAAATTAGAATAGGATTAAGAACTTTGAATTCCTGTATTGTTAACTAGAGTCATTACAGCAAATGAGTACATTCAAGAGTCTAGAATTGGCTCAAAGGAGTAGTGTATATGCCTAGACTTTAAATTAAAACTTTCAAGGTTTTTTTTCCTCATTTGTTTCAAACACCCTGAGAAACTTTTCTCCTAAAAAGCTCTGCCTTTCCTCCTTCACTGTTATGCGTCTTACAGCATTGTCAGACATCAGACTGAAAACCACTGAGTAAATGAAAAGACAAAGATTTTATTTGCTCGATTTAGCTGTCTTTGATTTGTTGGTACTGTTTTCAATATACAGCTTTTAGAAATATCTTATTTCCCTTTTACTTTTGTGACATTTCCAAGGTAATTTGGGATTCATGTTTGGCACCCTTTTTCATAGTCAATAACAACATAGTCATAGAAGAAAGTCAAATTATTTTGAAGGCCTACATTTTAAAGAAATGCTGGTAAAGAAAGAAACCAATACAATTTTTAAAATCTTGTCCGTCACCTAAAAATAAATGCTGTAGAAATGAATAAATGCTACAGAATATTTCATGTTAGCATTGTATGGATATCTCCATCAAAGCATTTTATAGTAAACTAGTTTGAATTTTGCATCTTCCAGTGATGCTCCATAGGTCCATTAGTCTCAGTGTGACTCTTCTCAGGAAGAGATGAAGCACTAGAGATTACTGAAAGTCCCTCAAATTAGTCCTTTTTCATCTTCCTGGTTTAGCTCATACCTGTCTTCTCTTCACTCTTCTGTCTAGTCTAATCTGCTTTGTGTATGTGATGGAAGTCTGTCAAAACAGGATTTTAACAATGAGGAACACTAAAATATCTTCCCTTTATACAGCTAAATCTTAAAATATCGTTACAGAAATATTTGAGAAGTCTAGTGTCCTTAAAATCTATATATATAGAGCATGAGGAGGCCAGGAAAAAAGACATCTTCAGTAGGAAGGAGTAGCAAGCGTTAAAGAGAAAATAAAAAAAGCTACAAGTTACAGAGAAAAATTTTTAAAAATACAAGTAAAGAACAGCTTCAAACAGAAGTCATATAGATATCAACATTACTATGTCAAGAAATATGTAGCATACAAAAACTTCTTCAACCTCTTTATGCTACCATTTTTAAAAAGCATCGGCTGAGAAAAATTGTCACAGGACCTGAGGTTCACTACAGAATTCCACTTAGCAGTACTCCTACTGCAGTACTACTCCTGCAGTTCCTGAACGTTTTTTTTGGAAGTAGCAGAATTCATATTTCAAATTGTATTTGTATAAAAAAGAAGATTGTATTACCTTCTGCAAAGGTCATCTGGGGCTGATTCTCATCTCAGGCCAGTTGAAGTCAAAATTTTTCTTAGCTGGATTTATGGCTGCAGTGCTGTGAGGGGAAAACATGCCTCTTGTTTACATAACAAACTAGAATAGTGTGTTGGTTTCTTTTTCCTTTATGCCTAAATATGATAGTTTTTCTTCATTTGCATTAGCTATGGTGAAGTATATTCAAGTTGAAGTATGTAGGCCTCTTGTACAAGTGAGCATGTACTCATTATTCTGAATATCTCACCAAGCACGTAATGTGTGTTTACTTGAAGCACACAGTGGTTTTTCCACTGCTCTGTTTTGTTGGAATATCAAGGGGTTTTTTTTAATAAATTCCTAACTTTATGTAAGGCTAATATTGAACTCTTTCCTTCTCCCAAAATTTTAAAGAAAAAACAGTTTTAAATATTTGTAACTATAGAACTTAAAACTGATTTACTGCTGATGTATATTTGCTCTCAGTGGGGATCTTTATTTTTTAATGTCTTAGTCCTGCAGTTATCAAAACATTAACTGTTTTCCCAGTAGCCATTATAAGAACTGCTTTTGCTAAATAAATCTGTTGTGGTTCAGCCTGAAACAACAGGTTGGTACTGAAACTCTGTTCTATCTCTCTTGACTGCCCCTTCATTTCTACTTTAGTTTATGCCATTGCTCCTGCTTCTTGATCTTATTGTTCTTGCATTTACCATATTTCAGAAACAACCCACAAAAATCATGGGAAATGAGAGCTGGAAGAGACCCCAAGAGACCTCTTGTGTATTTTCGTTTTTTTCTTCTCATCACGTGAACCCTACGGAAAGGATGCAGATATGGAGAACTCAATTTTTGTTTGACTTGGATATTCAGTAATTAAGAAAGTTCTGTGTTCTTCCTTTTTGCTCTGTGAATTTCACTTTGAATACATGCTGTAAGAAAAAACTACTTTTTCTTACAAGGAAAAAAAACACCCAGGCAAACAAAGACAACTGTGCAGTGTTCATCCTGAGGCAGATAAAAAATATGTCAGGCTGAACAAATTCCTAATAATCAATTAACACTTACTAGGAAATATTATGTACTCTAAGATGGATTTGCCAAAGTGGTTTTCATTATTTATCAATTTTCTGTAGACATGAAAATTTCCTCTGTAATTGACTAGTACCTCATTTCAAGCCCATTCAGAGCTTATTCTCATCCACTGCTCATCACTCATTCTTCCCTATTGAGGCTTATGCCATTTTCTGAAATTTATTTCTTTTTAAATGCAATGGAGAATGGTTCCTTTAGAAGCATAAAATGAGGTGTTTCAATTTAGTGATAAACT
Source organism: Machaerirhynchus nigripectus (assembly GCA_013397975.1). Classification (NCBI taxonomy): domain Eukaryota; kingdom Metazoa; phylum Chordata; class Aves; order Passeriformes; family Dicruridae; genus Machaerirhynchus; species Machaerirhynchus nigripectus. The sequence goes on from VZRQ01007229.1 coordinate 1,465,146, forward strand.
ATCATTTTATAACCAAGTATTGAGATACTATTAATACATTCAGGCAAAAGGTCATGTGACGTTGATAGACTGGGAATGGACATAGGAATGTTTGAGTCTCTCCTCCCTTCCATCCTCCTTATCCATCTACACAGATCTGATAGCTCCTAGATACCTGATCTATATCTAGGGTCAGGACTAAACTCCCAGATAAGGAGAGAGGAGGCAAGACAAGGAGGCAAGGACTGAAACTCCTTATTCCTCATAACATAAAAGACAGGGACTGGAAAGAAGCGCAAAAGACAGTCTAGTGGGGCACAAAATAAACATGAACACCATGACACACTGGTAACATCAGTACCAATACTTTTGGTAGCAGCTGGTATTAGTCATATTATAGTCATTTATTGAAAAAATGTGGTGCTACTGCAGCATGAATATATTATGCCTCACTATTTCAAATCAATATCTAGAAAATCTAAATCAAAACTAGAAAATGTGTTTTAAAACTCACGTGTCCTGGATTCTAAGATTAAAATTCAGGTTTGACAACAATACAACAGATATGAGGAAAGATTAGTACTTTGGAGGTCCTGTAGGCCTGGTGTGCATTGTAAAGCCAAAATACTACCCTATCAGTATGAATGGGGATACAGTTTACAAGACAGTTTATTCTTAGGTGGATTTTTGGTCAAGATTTAATTTACTAAAATGTTTCATAGTAACCATAGTCTAAAGAACAATTTTTCAATGGACTAAGCCCTGAAATCCTGTTTCCTTTTGGGTAGTATTCCCACTGTTTTCATTGGAACTACTCATCAAATTATGATGCATCTGGTGCAAATGTGACAGAACAGACCTATATGAATGCCAAGGAAAAAAAAAGTAATTCTGCATGATTAGTGCAAAAGAGTGGAAAATTATATCAGACTTTTAATGAGCCTTGACCTAGCCACAGCAATCAAGTACTGGAGGTGGTCATGACATCCATCAGTTATGGCTCTCTTGCTATGAAGGAATATCTTCAAATCAGTCAAATACAATTATGTTTTATGGGTATATAAGTGCAGTAAAATGTCATTCAAAGCTTGTGTCTTTCTCATTACACTGTTATTCTGACTAATATCAGATTTGACTGCTGTGATTTGACCATTTATGGTCAATAACTTTTACAAATTTTCAAATTTACTTCTGAATATAACCACAGTATTTCCTCATCTTTTATGCTCGTGCTGTGATTAATTTGCCAAGGCTTTTCAAATATGAAATAACCTTCATTTGCTAGAGTAAGTTTGCATTTCTTCAATTTATTTTAAGAATTAAATATACTAGTGCGTGTTTAAATAAAATATTAGAGTGTTGATCTATACTTGAGGAAGCATGCATTTGTGTTCACCGGACACTAACGTAGTAGCACTGAGCTAAACCAGAAAAATATTTCCTTTTTGGATATTTACTGCAGGCTTTTTTATGTTAAAGAACCATTACTGAGTGTAATCACCTAAAAAACCAATGTACTAAAGTCTGCTAAAAAGCTGTAGGTGTAACACCTGTGTTGTTTGCCATGAGATTGGAAACTCTTCAAGATCAATAACCCTAAAAGAGGGGTGTTTGACTTGGAAATGGCCACTGATGGGCTGCAGGTGCTGAAGAGCACTACATAAGTTATAGGCTAGAGAAAGAAAGTCTGTTAGCCAGATCAGAGGGTAGAAGGAAGGCTGCAGAAAGATGATGACTTTAGGCAGGAGATATAGGATCAAACAATACAGCAGGCTTAAGGTGGACACTTGTCTGGAGAGAAAGCCATCAACAAAAGCAAGGTATTTGAGGAAAATTTAGGGGTGGGGTCCTGGTGAGCAAAGCCAGACTGTTCCTAGGAGGTACCAGCTGTTACAACACTGTGCCTCCACTCAAGGGCTTTTATAGAGACAAGATGTGCTTGTACTGCATTTTAGACATCCATGTGGACTTCTTGTAATCAGTCTCTGCCAGAGTAACTTCACATAGTTACTTAATGCCTCTCAATGCAAAGATGTATATTATTGAATAACATACATGTCTTATTATAAGTTTTACCTTAAGGTGACATAGCATAAGCCACTATATTATTGCATAATCATGATACATCACAAATCAGAAGAAAACTGTTCTGCTCTACACAGATATTGATAGTGGTGAGAGGATTCTGTCAGGATGTCTATGAGAAAGGTTTGGTTACAAACAGCTTAATAAAATAGCTCTCTTATGAAAACAGAATAAAAAGAGGAATGCAGATAGAGAGTAAGTGTTCTGTACCTTCAGATGCTAGAAACCTTATCTCCATGCAGCATCATACAGGTCCTTGATAGATTTTCCCATGGCATTCTGCACAGGTGCCAGCTATAGAGGGGTTCCTCCCCCCTCCTATGCTGTGGTGCCTTTTATCTTGTGCAAAAATCCAACCCAGGTATCATCTCCTGATAGACTGGATGCTCTCTCTGCTGTAACACCAGTAGTGTCAGGGGCTGGCATGGGACATGTCAGCAAGTTCCCTTGCAGTGCCTGCACATGCTAATCTATGGGCTCATTACACCCTCAGTACAAGGCCCAGTAGTGGCTTGCCCAAGATTACTAACTCCTCAAACACCATGTCTTCCACAGAGTTCCCAGCAGAATAATCAATTGCACAAGGCCAAGCACCAAGAGTTCAGTCCTTTGCAATGGATTTTTGTATGTATTTAAGCATTTTAGTTATTTCCTGTGACGTTGCTTTCTGCAAAACTCACCAGACAAGTTAGCCCAAAGAATGCAATTATAGGCCATACATACTGTGTGGGTTTGTTGGTACTGTACGGACTTTTACTGACTTAACGTAATCCAAGCTGCTTCACTAAAACTTGCTGTGAAACATTTAATGATTCTGTGGTGATGGCATTGCATTCGGTAGGAACTGAAGTACCACACAAATTAAGAAGTAAAGATTTCTATCTTCAGCTGATGATGCAACATAAAAGCAAAGTACGTCCTGCTTCATTTATATTTAAAGACATCAGTAAGATGTATCACAGCGTTCAGATATTTCAATAATAGTTTGTTTCACATAAATGCCTTGAATGCAACATGTTAAGTACAAAAATACTAGACATGTTTGAACATGAGGAATACTCAGAATCTTATCTTGGTGAATCAAAGTTTAAAGAAAAAACCAATATAAAATATTTTGCTTCCAAACATCCTGTTTCTCAAGTACCTGATGACTTCATCGAGTAACTGAATAACCTTCTCTACTGCCAGTTGTTAACCTTTGAGTATGTCTTCCCATTACTAGGACCGCATGTATCTGAGAAGTAACTGTCTCTTCATCTTGAATGTGTGCAAGTTGGGGGTAGTCAAAGCTCATGAGGCCTGAGTTTATCAATGTCTCTGGTTTTTATAGTGGTTACACACAAAATCTTTCAATCAGTGATGATTCCTGAATTTGTTGATGTAAAGGTTAATTGATCTCTTCTTGGGTAACCTGTGGGGTAGTTCACCTCCAGTCAGTAGAGGACATGTGCAGCTGTCCTGCGGGGACTATTCTGATCTTGCACCAAATGGCTCATCTACACTGATTTCGCATGTCTCTCTTGGCTTCCCAAAGGAAACTAAAAGCCGAACACCTCTGAGAAGAAAGTTGGGTATGACACTGTCCTTGTTACTACATTCTGTTCTTGTGCATGCATCTTGGCATGAGAAATACTGAAAATGTTCATATGTAGACAACAGCGGGAACTTTTAAATAGTACTAGATGGTCATAAACAGCTAACCACCACTTTAATAAGATTGCATTTGCACTTCTTTGTGTGGCAGGAATGATGAATCTTTCTTCATGGGAACAAGTATTTGTGATTTTGTACTGATGAAGTCCTCTTGGTCTTCAAAGACCATCCCTTTATCTTTGAAATTTTATTCAGAGGACTCAGTTAGATTGGGGTCTGATGGTTTCTTGGCTTTGGCTTTTTATTCCACTGTCACAGTAGTGTATTCAGGTAGTTTGGACGCTTCTTCTTTTGAACATGTAGGGCCAGAAAGAGCACTTGTTCAGGCAAGATTCACTATTTCCTTGTTTAAAGTAAATCATCTGGACACAATTCTGTGCCATGTGCTCTAGGATGACTGCTGTGTGCATAAGGACGGAGGCTGGACTGCACAACCCACTGTGGTCCCTTCCAGCCTGACCCATTTTGTGATTCTTGGGTTCTGTAATTCTGTGGGTCTGTGAAAGGGTTTCCTTAGTGTGCTTCAATGCTTCAGTTGACGTTCTCATAATTGAAATCTAATTTGTAACCTTTTCCTGAACATCTCAACAGAATGTCAGAAAAGTAGCTAATAATATTGATGGTGTAGATATCTTGGAATTTACACAAGCAGAAAGAAAAAGATCTTCATCTTGCCTTTGCAGGAAGGCAGAAAAATTAAAAGCATACTTCTATTCATTCATGCTGGAATCCTGATGACAGCACAACTCCTGGAAAGATAAGAAATAATTTTAGTATAGCTGAACAGGATAAAAATATTCCTCATGACCCCAACATAAGGAAGTGTGTGGAATCCTGGATATGGTAGTTTTTCATTACATCCCACTGCTCTTTTTGTTCCTTTTTTCTAAGTGTATATTAAAAGATAAATTAAGGTTTTTGAGATTTGATGTGACCAAGACTTTATTAGCATGTGATTTTCTTTCTTTTTACTTCAGCCAACATGATGCCTTTCCAATGGCATAACTAACTAAGAGTTCTTAGGTGATCTTGCTTTTATGTGACATGCAATCAATCCACCATACATGCTCTGGGGAACTGTGGGGAGCTGTAGTGATGAAATATCATGAGAGTTTTGCAAGTGAGCAGGTATTGATGCCTAAGATAAGTTTCAGAAAGGGATTATGTTTCCAAATATTGGATGGGAAAGATGAGTATATTAGGGCATCCTTGTCTCTTTCATCTCAGATGGGCAGGAGAGGAAGGAAGAGGCAAGAGACAGTGGCATTACTAATTTAACAACAAAATTATGGTTTTCATAATTTCACTATTTTTTCATATAGCAGCCTGACCTCTGGTGACACCTTTAACAAGATAAATAAACCCAATATCACTGAAAACGTTTTCAGAGCTATAGGATCTCAAAAGATCTGAGATCAGTTCTCTGCTTCATGAAGTACTTTATTCAACTAGAAAACATCAGGGGAAGACTTTGTAAGAGGAATAGCAATACCTCATCTTTTACATCATTTGGAGAATGATGTCAGAAACATACCCAGTAGTGGAGGGGGAGAGTGAGTAATCTACAAGGGTTTGATGAAACCTATAATTAACTTTGGATTTGTTGTTTTCATCTCCTAATCCCACTCTTCATCAATTCATTACTTTTTCATAGGATAACAAGGAATGGGATGTGGGAAGGAGAGAAAATGTAAGGAGTACAAGGCTGACTCATTAATTTTTAAGTATCAGTTTGACCTTCTTGGCAACTAGTATTTTTTATTACAAACAGGCAATTATCACTACAGTTTAGCTGGGCTTTTTGTCTCATTATTCTCTTATTGACTCTGTTTATTCTCAGATCTTTTGAGAAACATATTTAACACAGAAGAACAGTGAATGTATTTTTCAGCAGAATGGCTCTGACCACTGCTGCTTCACAAAGTGCTGTTATTTCTATAGAGATTTTCCTTTTCAGGAGCTGAAGGAAACCTCATATACCCAGAAGACAGCAAAATAGATGGTATTTGACTCAGTTGAAATAAAGGTATTTTTTGTCCTATGCACAGTTAGGACCAGAAAGTCTATTCTTTTACTGGGTTGCTTAGTCAAACATTTTGTTTGAACCTTCTTCATTTTCATTCTTTTTCCTACTGTGTTTGTTTTTAGTTTCAGAAATTCCCTGAAGGACTCTGTTCTCTGTTAGCTATAACATAATACCTTTGGTGAGACTGAAAAGATTATTTCTTATACAGCATGATATATTGTTGGTTTTCAAATACATTTCTCACCACCACTTTTCAATGAACCCTGCATAAATCCAGCTGAGGGCAGGCAAGATCCATGTAGCTCTGAGAGAAAGGACAAATGTAATTTACAAGAGATTCATGAGTTGTTTTCTTGCACTGTCCCAGCTATTAAACCCAACTATAGTATACCTGATGGAATTACACTGAACATGAAATAATGTTTCTGCAGCAAATGAATTTGAGAAAGATCACCTCTAGTCTCAAAAGGAATAGAATCTCTTTCTCTCAATTTACCATAAAATATAAATTCATTTTAACATATGAGTTTACAATTAACTGTAATGATGGTTTAATTTCCTCAAAGACAACATTGTACTTCTGCTTTGCATGATCTCTATGAGGTAACATACATTGTGAAACATTCTCTGCATACTCAAAAAACAGAGTGAATGCAAAGCAGATAAGATTTAAATAAAACTGAACAACAGGTATTGTTCCACTGACTTTAGTCATTTAAAACTGCAAGTTTTTGCATTTGTGTATCCAAGAGTTGCTTTCTTTTTTTTCCCTCCCCACTGAATGCCTTGGCTTTTAGGCTGCAGCAGAACAGCTATACAGGGACAGCAGCAGCTGTATTCCCTTTCTTTAAGCATCCAGCTCTTGTTGCTCTCTGCATCCCTGCAAGGCAGAGCATGCCCGTGTCCATACTCTTGTGAGAGGTAGCCAGGTGCTTGAGAAAGAAGCATGTCTGTGTCCTTCCTTGTTTGGAGCTATCCTGCCTGACAGTCTTTGCATTAAGAAATGTATATAACAGACCAGCCAGCCAGGAAAGCTGCAGAATCCCTGGCAATCAGGCAGGCTGGACTAATTTTCTTCTCTCTCTGTACTATAGCAAATAGAGGCAGGAGACAGTTTGCCAAAGTATGATATTCCCATGTTTTGCCATTTAGCCTCCTGTTTTACTCTAGTACTGAGGACGAAGAGATTTCCCACGCTTGTTTGCTTGAAAATTCCTCGTAAACTATATTTTAAATGAAGAAGCAAAATTTTATGTGTTGTAGTACATTTGCTAGCTATAGTACTGGAAAGCATTTAAAACTTTTCCATATGCAATTCATATATAATCTTAAAACGAATGTTCTAAAAACCAAGAATGTAAATGCAGTTTATGCCTAGGGCAAGTCTTCCTTGCCTAGTCTATCCCCTGCCCTCCCGGGAAAGCTCAAACATACCATATTTTCCAAAGCTGAGAAAGAATTTAACTATCAGAAGCCCATTTTTCCATCTTTATTTGGATTGGCCAGGCTACTCAGAGAGAGAAAAAAAGCAGACATTTCTCTTCACATCTTCTCACTGAGCCATCGGTTCTTGAAAGCAAGGGGCTACCCCACTCCTACGTGATTTTTAACAGTAGAAATACCTTGTGGATAGTAAATACATTGAACATTGTATTAGAAAATTGATCTCAAAACTATTTATAAGGTAAAAATGAATCAGTCGTCCTCTTCTTACTTTTGAGTCTACGTCACCAAATACATGAGTCTGCCCACTGTGTCTTACCATAACACTTTCCTTGCAATGTGCATTTCAAGGGAATCATTTTTTAAGAAAGTAGATATTGAGGAATTATATTAAAACAAATCAATCTGGATGACAAGTGAAGCCTTGATGAGAACATATTTACGGATTTAAAACTGTATTATTTATGTGAAGGTTGGGCCAGGAGTAGTGTTTTATGAAATTGTGATCTCAGCATAACATAAAGCAAACAAGCCTTTTCAAGTGGATTAAGAGTACTCAAGTGGTCTGAGCAGAGAGCTATAACAAATATTGACTACCAAACCGAAAAAAAGAATGTAGTGAGCTACATTAGACAGGTTCATCCCTGTCTATATTTATTTTATGTATCCCTGGCAATTGAAAATAATGAAAGAATGTGGCTTTATAAATAGGGAAACGAGAATATTAGCCTTGCTAAGTGGCTGCCAAAGAGCTCTGCTATAGCTTTATATCCTAGAGTGGAAAAGATTTCTTTCCTTCTCTTCTGTCCCCTGAGGAACCCTCTGCCCTGCTTTCTTATTCCAGTGCTCAGCCCTGTGACTCAGGCTGTGCTGCTAGATAACTCCTTGACCCCACAAGGCTAGATAATACTCCTTATATACGCTGCACTGTTTCAGTCCTCCTAACATGAAATGATAGCTCCTAAGGGGATAAAGGGTGTTGTTATCAAGTTAAGTTTCTTTAACAAGCCAATGGTCCAATCCAATATAAAAATCAATTTTTCAGAGCTTCACAATGAAGAAGCATAATGCATTTTTATTGGATCTAGCCCTGAGCTATCTTGTCAAAAGTTAGCAAAATATTGTTCAATACCTCTTATCAAATCAGGGGCTTCTAAGCTTTGCTTGTTTCCCCAAACACAGAGGAACCTAAAGCATCATAAATCTGTGGAAGAATGAAAAAAGTGAGTTGTGCTAGGTGACAGAAATTGGTTATGCATTATCTAAGTTGGCAGCTTTCTGGAAGGGATAACTTAATAAGTTTGGGGTTGGTTATTTTTTGTTTTAAAGTTCATTGAAAATTCAGGTTCACTGACAGAGATGGACACAAATTATACTGGAAACTAATAATATATAAATGACCTTGCAATTTTCACAAATGAGGGCAGTTTCCCCAGTCAAGAGAGTTCTAGGTCTCTAATTACTATAGAGTGGCGCTATTTCCCTTCTTTCTCTTCAGAATACTGCACAAATGAAACTTCTGAATTTTAGTAAATATTTATGCTGGAGGGAAGGGGTAAAAGATTTTTTAATAATTTAGCTTGGAGATGGTTTAATCATATTTATTATAATACTCATCACTCATTGTATAATTTTAACATTATCCTAATCAAGAAGGGAAAAAAAGCTAAAGTCACACTACTGAAACTCCTTCTTTCATTATTGCTATATTGTAAATTAGTTATTTGAGATCGTGATCTACATTTTAGACATTCAACTCCCTTTTGTTATTTAAAAAAAAGATTAGGTAACACTTAATTTCTATCTAAAGTATAGGGTTTTTTCCAGTGTATTCTGCCAATCATTCTTATACCCATCCTTTTGCAAGAATATGCATTAAATGAACATCAGTGAAATGTAGATGAAGACCAGTGCTGGAACTGTAGGACTCCTAAATGTCCTGAGTTTCATGTGTTTGCCTTTCTAACAGTAAAAGTCTTATGCCCCTTTTGACTTTTCTTTTTCATCAGCTAATTGGTCGTTGAAATGGTGGCATAACTTAAAATTGGGGAGTTTAATGGACCAATATGAGATGATTTTTCTTTGAGAACACAAAGATACTCTGGGCTGGATTAGATACATAGAAAGACATTCAATCAGAGAACTGGGCAAAACCCAGGTGCAAATTTATTTCAAACCATTTTGTTTTTGCTCAAGCCAGAGAGGCTTAAATCGTGACTCTGATCTTCTGTTGAACTCAAAGGGAAAGAGCTGAATTTACTTAAGCAGTGTCTAATCCTGAGAACTATCAGAAGAAGGAATTACTGATTTGAATGTTACAGGTATCCAGAAGAGACACTAAAGTGAAATCACTCACAGACTTTTCTTCCATAGCAGGATTTTAAGAATTATGTTAGCTTGGTTCAGACTAGGCTTTTACATGCACAGTTTTTGTGTTTACCAGCTGGGAAAATAGAATATATTTTTTGGTGGATATTTTCTGCCAAGTTTGATTTAATAATTCAACAATGGCTTCTCACTGAGGTATTTTCTATATTCCTTACTCATTAGGAGACATTATCCTAAGGTTTTCTTCAAATAATAATTTTCAGCAATTAAGGCATAGCTGTAGCTATAAAACACTCCACTGTCACTGCAACCATTTCAGAAAATCTGACGTGCCATCCCATAAACGTGCTGGGTAATCAGAGCTGGAGAACCAAATCTGCATCACTTTAGTTGCAAATCTATTATGAATTTTACAATGGTGCTGATTTTGGCTGAATAATTTCTTTCAAAGTTTCATATAAATACATCTTGTCTCCATTTCCATTTTTGAGCAGCAAACATTATGTTGTATCTCAGTCCTCTTTTTTTTTCCCAGATGTATTGTGAAATACAGGTTTCAGAAATTATGCCTTTTTTCCCTTTTATCTTTTTTAAAAAACCCAACTATACAGATTTAGGGTGAGCTCCCTCAACCTGTCATTCAAACATGAAATCTGATTACTTACAGTGAGATTCCATATGTGAGCTGAAAATCTTGGGCAAGTTTTGATCACATGTTTGAGGTGTATTTCCCCTTAGAGATATCTGTGGAGATACAGAAAACACAAATCTTTAACTGAAGGTTTTTCAGTCCTTCTTCTCTTAGAAAATGTATATCTTTGTCTTGTTGATTGACTAAAAATTACTAAATATTTTTTTAAAAGTCATTAATTCCACCTAAATCCTTCAAGAGCATGTTAGGTATTTGAAATTATAATGTTTTAAAAAATATTCCTGCACTTGCAGAAAGGTCAGCAATCTGGATTCTTCATATGGACTTCCTGAAAGAGTTTTAGATCTCCATACATTTCTGCTTTTAAAAATCAAGATTACTTGCTCAGCCTGTGCGGACCATTAGCTTTCCATGGTTATGTATTTTCCCATTTATGTGCAGTGTTTTTCCCATGTTCTGCAGTTTACTGATAAATGAACTTCTGTACTGTCAGAGCAAGCTTATTAAAACAACTAGGAGTTCTCGTGAGCAATGCCAAAGTAAGATGCAAGTCACATACGTGCATGAGAAAGCATTAGAAAATAACATCTGCAGTTTTGGGGGGGAGGCAGGGGGGGCAGGTTTGTGCATCCAGATGTCTTTGAAATAACTAACTGGCTAAACTGAGGAAAAAAAAAGAGAAAAAATGGTTTCAGGAAAAGATGACAATACTCTGCCTGGATTTCAGATACTCCTTACATCAATGTGCTGACAGTCATAAATACATATTAATTTGGCTCATTCTGGCCTGGGTCATTCACCCAAATGCCATTCTTCAGCAGGTGAGGAGGCATGAGGAAATGTCAGATTTTTTTAGTTCCTCATCTTGAGTATATGTATGAAGGTTTTTGGATTAGTACCACTGCCTCCTTAGTTATCAAAAAGAGAAATTATGTTATGTGTATCAAACAATCTCAAAGCAGTGATTTCCCAGTTTGTCCAGAGCAGATAGCCTAGCATTTCTGATATGATTTACCTTCCCAAAAATACAGACTATCCAGGAAAAAAGAATATTTTCTCACATACATGATTGTCAAGTAGAGGATCATAAAATCCTATTTTAAATTGGACAAACACTTGTCCCCTTAATATCACTCAGTAGTAAAAACTGAGGTGTTTCAATTACAAAAAAATAAAGTGTCTATGAGCTATTGCTAGGCCAGGATCAAGAGTTTGAAAAGAATGACCACTGGGGACTGGAACCAGATCATCTCTAAGGTCCCTTCCAACCCAAATCATTCTATGACTCTGTTTATCAGAGCATTAAGAAATCTGTAACTTTACTCATTAGTACTGCCTCTTAACAGAATATGGGAACTGTTACTCAACCATAGACCTCTTTCTCTTTCTGTCCATATTGTCCATATCTTAAATGTATGTATGTTCTAGAACATGTACTCTTTGATTCGAGTGTTGTGTTGATACGATGAAGCTCAGTCAGAGCAAAGACAAGATGTGCTGTCTTTCCCCAGACTAGGATATATGGGGTGGTTATTTTCCTGAGGAGATAGAAATTTGCAGCCTTAAAACTGCATTGTGATTTTCACAGGCACACTGCTGCCTTTAGATGTGATCTCTCACCCTCAGAAAATTTCTGTGTAGGGTCAGCAATGCCTTCTTCTATTCAGTGAAGAGCTGTTGACTAGGAAAAATATGGAAGAGATTTAGGCTAAGAAGGAGATAAAGAGGAAAAAACCTGGAGAGAAAGTATATGGAGAGAAAAAAATGTATAGTAATTTTATTTTTACCTGTTTTTAGATTTATTTGTTCACACTCTGCCAGCAGACTCCATTAATTAAGAAACATAATTTCTTTGCACTTTGTGAATCTAAACCTTTTAACTGTGAAAATAAGATCCAAATATTTTTAATAACCTACTACTGAGTAATTTGAAGTACAGTTTTGATTAGCTCTAGAAAGCATAATATTGTCTATTTTCATGTTCTGCAAAAGGCTCAAAAATGGCAAGATCAATTAGTTTTGATTTCCATACCAATCAGTCCAGATGGTTCCCATTATTTGCTGAAGATGGCTGCCAATTGAATTTTTCAAAACCATAATTCACATTTTGTGAAACGTACAGATGAAAGGTAAAAGATACAGAACTACTTTTTTGCAGAATGATCAGAACTGAACCCCAGTTTAAGCTCACCTTTCTCCAGACTGGGAAAAAACTGGAAAGTACAATGTACTATTTCAGGGGAAGGGAAAAACAGGCTATGTTGCATTCTTTTCAGGGGAGGTGGAAAAATGTTTGCTTAGATAGTGTTCTAAGAGTTTTACATGGTATCTTATTCAAAGATACTAGAAATTATGAGAAATTATGTCGGATTTTGCAGAGTGTTTGTTACCTACTGTCCTGGGCATAAGCCTTTAGTAGCACTTCAAACACATCTATAGCTGAACACAATCTACAGTCTGTTTTATATCAGAGCAAAACACTTAGAAAAAACTGTTTATGGACAATGTCAATTTAGGAGTCAGTGCATGCTTTTTGTGAAGAGCCCCTCAGAATCAGCTATACTCATATAATTTATCTGAACAGCAGTTATTAATAATAATTCTTCACACTTACAAATGAAAATTTAAGCAGTTCTGGCTCCTCAATGCTTAGAACATCTGAGTCCTATATATCTCTTCCTTATATCATCTAATGTATCTTGGGTCCATAAATAATGCAGATTTCAGGCTGCATATGATGCATAAGGTTGTAAGCATCAGTTTCATCCAGGACTACCATTGCAATATTTATTGCACTTACTACTATTCCCCTGGAGTAACAAGAATTTCAAAAAGATTTATACATCTATGCATGTATGCATACTATATATCGATGCATATTATATCTTTACATATATTACCTTTATGTATATATATCTTTTACATAAATCTTTTATATATATGTATATACAGTATTTTTAAAGGTACAATTTTATCCTTGTCTTAAAAAGCCAGTGGAAGGTACTATCTTTAGCTCTTTATGAGCCAACTGGAAGTTTTGTTTTAAAATATCTGGAGGAATTGTGCAGGTTTTCCTGATTAGGTAGTAAAAGCAATGAACTAAGAATGTGACCTGTTAAATACTCCAAATTACTGTTAAAGATCAAGATGATACCTACATGGAGACAGGTATCAATCATTATTATCTGTATCTTTTTTTATCTGTTTTAGAAACTACTGAAGCATTAAACGTATCTTTTGCATAACTCAAGAGGGAGTTTGAAGGATCCTCAGCTATCTTTCAGTAGACGAAAGAAACGGGAATTTCACAGGCTAGAAATACAATTAGAACCGGGCTTTGTAGCATTTGGCTTCTGAGAACAAGTTTATCCTTGAATGCCCATTAACTATCAGACATTTATTCCACTTTCACTAACGTGCTTTCCCAGTTTCATGATTTTTCTTTAAGATTTTTAACCTAATTGCCAACAAAACCAAGAGTTGTGTGATTACATTGTCAGCCTCTTTCTTCCCCCTTTGATAACATTTGAATTCACTGACTAATTGCAATCCAGCTTTGACAGGTGGAAAAACTTTCAAAAATAATTAAGTTCTTAAAAGCTTTGTAGAAATAAGCAGCTGAGGAGAGGAGGGAAAAGCTGTGAGCACCTGGATGAAGGGAATGGCAACCGTGAGCGTGTAGCTAATGAGGCACTGGCAAACACACAGCAGTGAGAGATGTAAGTGTCTCCACCACTGGAAAAGCATCAGCAGGATCTTGTACTGTCTTATGCACCAGAATAATTGCAACCCTGCAAGTAGGAAATGAAGCTTCTTCTGTTTTTAGTACTTGTAAAAGGAGGCTGGGCCATCTAGTTCTTATTATTAGAAGCATTTTGGAGCCTGATGCTGTCCTGATAGTTATTTTTATATTTTTTCTCTGAAAAATCAACACCTACTTCTTATTATGCTCTGAGAAGTTTTACATTGGGAGGCTCCTGCTTAGAGAAGCTGTGAAGTAAATGAGATTAAGTAGAACAACTAATTGAGTTCTTCAGAGAATGTCAGACCTGAGGCCTAATAGGCGCCTTTCAATGTCAGTAGAGGTAATTGGCCTGCAGCTGATGAAGAGTCAGATGAGTTTTAGTGGGAAGAAAAAAAAAAAAGAAAATAATATTCATAATAATAATAATTAAAAAAATCTAAATATCTTGATCATGAACTACTGGGACAATATCATACCATCAAATACCCATGCTTGGAGAATAATTGATGACAGAGAGCTACTTAGAAAATAAAAATAAAGGCTTATATGGAAATGATAAGTAATACAACAAATATGCAGATGTGTGTAGGGCAGATAGAATTTACCTTGTTTTGCAAAAACTTTACTTGTCTCTAACCATTATATGATAATCAAAGTAGAAATGAGCTACACGCCAGTTCTAATTTAATATTATTGAATTAGGGCCATCATTATAATAGTGACTAATTTGAAGCACAGTTAACTAGAAAAATACCAGGGAACTGTGAAACAAAAAACATTGAAAATTCCTGTCTCTTATGACAACTCTGCTGTAGCTGATACCTGCAGAGCTTCATGGCTCAGAGGTGACCAGGAGTAGAGCAGCCTGCAACCATCAGTGGCCATCAATTTATGCATCACCGTGGGAGAAGTTGTTCCAGCTCCCATCTGAACCTCCCTTAAAGGAGCTTCATTCTCCAAGGCAACCTCATTCTCGCATTTTTGGTGGATTCCTCTTTGATGCCTATCGTTTAAAGTACAAAGGTAAAAAGTGTCTCATTCTTTAACTTTTACAGTGCCCTTATATTTTATTATTTAATTCCTAAACCTTGTTTCCAATGGTTTTTTTTTTGTTGTTGTTGTTTGTTGTTGTTGTTTGGGTTTGTGGGTTTTTTTTTGGTTTTTTTTTTTTTNTTGTTTTGGTTTTTTTTTTTTTTTTTTTTTGTTGCCTTCGGAAACAACATTTTCCTTGAAAGCTAATGGATGCTCAGGGTAATCAATGTTCTTCATATTTTACTTATGCAAACCACTGCCAGGAGAATGCCTACAATAAATCAACTGCTTTTGCAGCAGACATGAACAGGATTTGCATGCCAGCACATTTCTGGTTTAAAATCAGTCAAGCTGTGCCCTAGAGCTGCAGAGGTTTCTCAGGCTGAGCTGTATGGACTGCAGCCTTACTTATATCAGAGCAGATGTTCCCGAGTGCAGGCATGCTCCTACAGCAGCTGGAGCACAATCACAGCTTGTGGATCACTTCTTCAAAAAGGGTCTTTGGAGAACCACTGCAATCGTGGTCCATATACAGGAGTGCCTCCCTATAGGAGATGTTTCTTGGCTTTGACTTGTTTTAAAGAGAGGTGAATCAATGTGTTTAGATACACGCTTATGGCACAGTGAATTACATAACACCTACCTCCAGTAAATTTATATTCTGGTCATGGGCTGGTGCAGATGACACATTATCTCCTGGTTTTTATTATAAGACTCCTTCTTACAACTTGATAGTTAGCTGTAGGAGAGAGGTCTGTACTGAGGACTACTGCAGAGGGCAGCAGTTGAAGCTCCCCCAGTGAATTATAGAAAAAGGAATATCATTAATCTGTCTTTATTGCTGATGTGACTCATTGTCTCTTCTACATCATTTTGAGGTGTGAGAAGCAGTCCTGTAGTTCATGCATTGAGGCATCCTGTCCCCACTATGTGTCTCTGTGTATTCTTCTTCCTATATGGTCTTTGCAGATAAACCGTGCCAGCATTCCACATTTCATTATTCAAAAGAGCTATTAGTCATATGTGTGTATACAACCAAATTTATTGCAACACAGTTGAGATTTTTTTCTCCATGCAGAGCTCATGTCTTAGAATGTGGAGAGGAAATTTGATACAAACTTTGATTTGGTCTTAAGAGTGAACTAAAATGCTAAATGTATAACTTATCATACATATTTTACAGAACAGCCATATGAGTTCACAGTATTCCCATTATAGTTCTTAATGTATTCACTTTCTGTATGAAGCACTTCTACACACGATCCCTCTTAATTGTAAGTTCACAGATGAATGGAATTAATTTTATCCTCACATATTGCAGTTTTAACATAAATATTTGTTCCCATTTGTAAAACATGTCCTTGAATACTGCTGAGGAAGAGAACGTTTGAAAATGTGACTTTCACCTCTACTTTATCAGGATTTATAAGCAAATATTAACATGGATATTAGTGCATGATCTGCAGTAAGTTCATTTTCATAACTCACAATATTAGAAAGTTTCGGTGAATGAAACCTGTAAAAATGACAACCTATTTCACAGTTTGGTATTGTAAAAATTACCTTAAATATGTTATTAAAGCTCTTCATGATATTTTTGACCTGATCACTTTCAAAGAAATGTAAATCTTTGGCTCTGTATAGCCAATTGTATGGATCTGATTCATCAGAAGAGGAAATTAAAAAAGAAGAAAATATTGCTGCCTTCTAAATCCTGGAGTCATAGAATAGTATGGGTTGGAACTTTTAAAGGTCATCTAGTCCAACCCTCCTGCAATAAGCAGGGACATCTCCAATTAGATTGGGTTGCTCCGAGTCCTATCCAACCTGACCATGAATCTTTCCAGGTATCAGGAATCTACCACATCTCTGGGCAACCTGGTCCAGGGTCCACCCCCACTGTAAAAAATTTCCTTCTTACATCTAATTTAAATCTACGCTTTTTCAAATTTAAAATCATTACTCAATGTCCTACCCCAACAGGGCCTGTTAAAAAGTTGGTCCACCTCTTTGTTATAAGCTCCATTTCAGTACTGACAGACCAGTAGATGAACTTAAAATAATGTGCACATGAAACAAAGGGTACAATCAGACTTCTAAATTATATTGTGTATTTTATAGTCTTTTACAAGATATCCTACAGCATTTTAGCATGAATAGGTGTGAAACAAATGTTTAACTGCCTCAACAAAGCAGCAATAAAATTATGCTAAATTGTGACCATAATTCACTAAGCATTTTTTGAAAAGAGGATTCAATCAGCCCAGCAAACTGAATATGCCAACTGATTTAGCAGCTACACATCCATGTGTCCAAGGCAATAAATGCAATATAAAATGAAGGTCTAATAGAAAAATATAGTCAGTTTTTCAGTCTGCAGATATTACATTTTTCCCCAATAAAGAAGAAGAAAAAACAGGGGTTTATATTCTGATAAACTGCTTTATAATTCTATTTTCAAATACCAGAGTTATCACGATGTATGAATGTATTACAATGGATAGGTACCTGTCAACTTACTAATGAATTTTTAGTTCAAAATTGATAAATGCATATTATTCTGTAAGTGGGAAGGGGTCAAGCACAATATGCTCTGCTTAAAAGAGTAAAATCCTTACTTCTCCCTACAGACTGCAAATAAAACTGAGGTAGGCTGTGGTACTTGAACAGCTCACAGCTTCAAAGGTCAGAAAATTGGGAGCACTCTGCAAACTTAAGAATTTGTGTTTTCCACTGTCAGATTGAGCTTGACCTTTAAAGGACTGAAAAAGCCCTGTCTCTCAAAAATAGTAAGACTCCTGATACCCAAACACCTTCAATCATTACTGGAGTTAATGGAGCAAATATTTGCTCATGGATGTAATCTACCACTGATTTAGGATTGCTTCTGGTATATACTCTCAGATGAAAGTTAATCATATTACAGTAGACACGTGGGTAAAATGAGAGTGAGCAGGTTTTAAAGGGTGCATGTGAGTGCTGGAAAGTCAGAGTAGGGGGAAATGCAAATTTTCTGCAAAGATGCTGGATATGCACCTTCACTGGATTTACCTCCTATGTGGTTTTCCCCATGACAAGTGAAATTGATATTTTGACCAGAACCTTTTCAAAGACTGTATTTACTTTTCTTGTAATCTGCGTATTCATATTACAAAATGCAATCTTTTTAGCTGTCTGTATAAATTTTTTGGAGAACTTAACCCTGCATTATATACAACCCAACAGAAAGGTTTTGGCCACCCAAAGCATTGTAGGTATCAACTCAGCTGGAGATTAGTACACTTCCACTCTGACTTTTTTGCTATCAGAACCTATGCATTTCAGCTCTGTCAGAGACAATGCCTGTCAGGAGTACTTTCGCTTTGGGATTTTCAGTTGCCCAGTCTCTTTGGATTGCTCTTTAAGTAAGGTCAACGCCATGCTTAGTGCAGGCTGGGAAAGGATGGCTTGCTGCCTAATTGCTGACTCCCGTCACAATTTTGGATGACGTTTATTACATAGGCATAGGAAAAAACACAAGCTCCATTACTGCTGTTTATCCTCCTTGTAGAACTCCTATGGAGTAATTCCATAAGAAGGACAAACTTCACATACCGCTAAAACACAAGGCCTTGTGTACACAATAAGGTGTATCAAAGAATTTAATTTGATCAATACAAACACCAGAAGAGAAAATAATCTTCTCTGACGTCACTGTTCAGTGAGAAAGGGTAAGATAATGCTAAGATAACATTATCACTAGCTGGTCTCATTTAAACAATCACCTTGCTTGTTGGAATTTTCATCAGATAAAGGCCAGTTTATTTGGTGAGGAATGTTGCTTTTGAAGTAAGGAGAAATATTACATTATTTGCATTCAAACAGTACAGCAATTGTCTTTCACATTAGCATAACCTTTTTAATACAGAAAACTATAATAGTTCATTACTATACTACAGCAGCTTAAGGAATTACGGCTCCTATTGTGTTTCATACAGTAAGCAGTTAGGGATAGCTAATTTTTTTCAGAAGTTAATCTAAGTTCTTTATTTTTTATTGGTGCTCTGCAACTGGAATATAGCTTTCTTCAAAATAGGATTTCATTTTTGTTTGTGATCTCTGATCCTCTGAGCAGTGATAGCCTTTATTTTTTCTAGACAAAGTCATGACTATTCAATTTAATTTTTCCCTATTTCCGTTAAAGGCTGAGAATTTGTAAAATGCATTTCTCTCACTGAAAACAATTACTTTGTAAAAATGGTTTCCAGTGGGGATTCAGGTAGCTGATAAAACAAAATGGATTAGTAAATCAAAGGAAAATATGACTTGAAGTGAAAAAGAAACAATTTTCTTCCTATTTAACATAGGAGTCACTGAAAAGGGGCCCTTGCATCTTCATGCAACATTTCGAATACAAGACTAGTACTGTGACAGTTTCTTTAGGGTATAAGTAAAGTGAAATAATTGAAGAGCTGAAGTGAAGTATGCAAGCCTTAGTCTGGGGAAGGGCAAAGCGGCTGAAAAGAGAAATCTGCATTATATGATTACATACTGTCGCAGGAACCATTCTGACTGGAAAGCAATATAGTCTAACAAATTAGGTCTGAGGCATGGAATAAGAAAACCTGCTTTCTATTCTTGGCACTGATGACTAATGGAGTGACCCTAGAGAGTGATTTCAAGTCACTGTTTCTCTCTTTTCAGGACTGGATTTGAAACAGTTCTGGGGAGGGACTGCCTTTTTTTGTAGGGCCTGTATAGTGACAAAGATCTGGGTCTTCTAAAACTGTGATAACATGAATATTCTTAGAGAAATGCTTTGCTGAAACTTGAGGTGACCTGAACCAGATATTTCTGGAGCATCAAAAACAGTATGAAAAAATCTCTTTCTTTGTTTCATTGTGTGTTCTTATAAGATGTTATTCTTGACTTCATGTAGAGGAGCAGAAATTCAGTCTTTAAAATATCTCTGTAAAGGCTGCCTTCCAGTATTTCTCTGCAATTTTGCACTCCAGAGTATTTCAATCATCCAGACTTTTAAGTCTTTAATTACACATTGTCATTGAAGTAAACTTTTGAACCTAAGAGAGATGTTTTAAAAAAAGGAAGTAACTTTAATGTGTAATATTCCTGTGCTGAATTCACAGCATTTTCATGATTTTTCAGATTATTAAGCACTGACTTCAAAAACTATTTCTTCAAAGACTTGTCTGTCTTCAGAAATAATGAGAGGCATTTCTGACTTTAGAAACTTTCCCCCTCCAACTATAAGCACACACAAAATTTAACTTTAAACAGTGTAAGGGTTTGGCTGCCTGAAGTTTGCAAGAGGTATAACCATGACAGGAAAAAAAAAGTGATGCTTATCTCATTTGATAGCATTGCTACTGCTCTGTAAGTAGCTGTCACAGTCTCTTGTAGTTAAATCCCCAAACAGAGGACAGGGAGAAAAAACAAGTCTTTAATCATCTTGAAGTTAAGGTTAGTCATACACAGCAGTGAATTCAGGGCAAGAAGACTTACCATTACTAAAACCAGTTGTTCTTAAATGTAAAAAAATTAAATTTCTTTGAAACCCATATATTTGCATCTTGCCAATTTTGGGGGGAGAAAAACAAAAGTTGCTACTTTCCTTTTTTTCTAGATTTTAACAGTTACACAAGGCTATAAAATATCACCAGCAATACGTTAGAGCTCTTCTCAATCCTTGCAAAATTCAGGAGACTTACTAAGCTTCTCCCTAAACCTTATGACATTGCTCAGGAATCTGACAGTCCACAATCCTTACACAACCTTTCCAAGGCTCTTTGGGAATTTCTCAAGCATCCAACCCCTCCTGCTATCCATTAGAGGAGTTAACTCATGATCTCACACCCCTGCTGGGTCAAGAGTTCTGTCCATGCATCTTTTCTTCATCCTTAAAAGTCTTCCTAATTTCACTATATTCCATCTCTATCTGTGGTAATTTGTTGGCGATGTTCAGGTATTATGTGTTTAAACTCATTGTTTTTAAGTAGTCACTCAATACCTCCTCTTTGTACATCTCAAAATGACCATTTGAGAAACAAAAATAAAAGGACTCTACTAAAGTTCTTTACCATCTATCAAATTTTAAGACCATGGTGATAATGATGCCAGGTTTATCTAAATATATGAAAGTGCGACAATATTTTCCCAGACATTTTTTCCAAAAGTCTTTTCAAATGTTTTCTTCATTTGTAAGCAATAGCAATATATGCAATCAATGGGGATATATGCAGGAGAGTCAAGGAAATTTAAAGCGTGATTCATCCTATCAGATATGTAATTTTCTTCATGGTAAGATAAACTGTTTTTCTAGACTCCTAAATTTGCATCAATTTTAGTAGGAATCCAAGAGATCCAATTAAGTCCAGGCTTCATTTGTTTTCAATGGAATCCATACTTCTTGTATTATTGCCATCTTAGCCTGCTGTGCTAGAAGCCTATTGGGAGGTGTTCAATTTTGGGACTACTCACTGTTTCCTCAGTGGAAGTCTGGGATGTCATGGCACTCCCAGAACTTTCAGGGAGATCCATATAAATCAAGATCTCTCTAAAGAAGATATTTCCAGAAGAACTGGTTGTGCTGGTTTTGGCTGAGATAGAGTTAACTTGCTTTGCAGTGGTGGTATTGGGCTAGGTTTTGGATTTGTGCTGAACACAGGATGGATAATACTGGGTAGTTTTTGTTATCACAGTACTTGCACAGAGCTGAGGTCTTTTCTGCTTTTCATACTGCCACTCTGGTGAGGAATTTGGGAATGTGTGGGATATTGGGAGGAGACATGGACACCAAATGGTCACCATTCTCAAATGGTCACCAGGACAGGTGACCCCAGCTCACCAAAGGGATATCCCAGACCGTGAGACATCATGCTCAGTAAATAAAGTGGGGGGGGGAAAGGAGGCAGGGGGAGTGTTCAGAGTGATGTTGTTTGTCTTCCCAAGCTACCATCACATGTGTTGGAGCCCTGCTCTCCTGGAGATGGCCGAACACCTGCCTGCCCATAGGAAACAGTGAATCAATTCCTTGTTTTGCTTTGCTTGTGTGCACAGCTTTTGCTTTCCCTATTAAACTGTCTCTATATCAACCCACAAGTTTTCCAGCTTTTACCTTTCTGATTCTTTCCCTGATCCTGCTGGTGGGGAAATGAGCGAGTGGCTGCATGGGGCTTGGTTGCTGGGCAGGGTTAAACCACAGCATAATATCTCTCTAATATCCAGTAGAGTGAATTAAACTTGTATTTTCCACCAGTGAACTTAAGAACAATCTTATACTTTGAACTGACCCCTGAGAAAAAGGATCAAGGTTTTTGTGTCTTAATGATATTTCAATATCAAGGCGGTAGTGCAAATATTTTTGATTCATAGTGATTTTAAGTGTATTATTAAAAGTATTAATTTAAGAGTTTTTATTCAAGTATCTAATCTTTACCGCATGCACTGAAGCTTGGATCTATGAATGCTTTAAATTAAATGTTCTTCCATGCTGTCATGTTTTGATTCAGATTAAAAATAAATCTTTTTCATCTATAGTAAACATCTCTATATTTAGAATGCCATGATCTCAGAATCACTTTTAAACTGCAGTCAAATCAAGTACAAAAGTCCTAACACAAATCATGCTTTACTTTGTTTCTTATAACAAAAAAGTACAAAGGCATCCATTCTTACCTTTCCTTTCTCCCTCTCACATAATCAGCCATACGTAAGACTGACTAGATTCTGTGCTCTTTAGCTCATTTCTGTTAGCACTTAACAGCCTCTCCTTTTGGAGAAGAACAGCTGTAGAGAGTAAGCAAATTTAGTAGTTCAGTCCTTCAAACAAAATAAATCAGATTTCTTCATGCAGAGGTACAGAATATATGACATTGCATGTTTTCCCATCTGGTGACTTATAAAGAAAAGTCTTTGTGCTTTATAAGCAAGAACTGATTAACACATTTATCTTGATTTTGAAATGCATGCAGGTTACAGAGATCTGAAACAAAAGAAAAGTTAAGTAATTGGCATTTGATAGTTTCTAAAATATTCCTAAATTTCTTTTTTATTTGCAATGTTTGCGCAGGTTTTTATTCTCTGATTTTGTGGCTGCATTTCAGTTTCATGAACCTTCAGATACAGTTCTGACAGACATACCAGCATGCTACAATATACACCAGTACAGCTGTGTGACATACAATTTTTCAAAATAGTTTTTTTCTAAATGAATAGTCTTTTATTCCCTTTAAAAATTTGTGCAGGTTAAATAAATGGCACGTTATTAGAAAAAAGATGATGTGTTTTGTTTGAGAGTTTTGGTTTTTGTTTAGTGCTTGTCATACAGTGCCCAAGACATTCCTTTTTTGCCTATGTTCTACTTATATTTTCACAAGAAGGCTTTTGACAGAACCATTTATAATAGTAGAAGAAGAACTAAACAAAAGAGATACACCTCTGCAGATCTGTGAACAACTCCTATGTTTCTCTAGTTCATCCACCATCCTAGAGAGATTGAAACAGAGGACAAGTTCTTTCCAAGACAAATGTGTACTTTTTGCTAGTGAGACTTTCACTGTGAGCTCTGTATCATCAGCATTTTAGATCTACATGGGACAGGGAAATAGAAATTTTTTTTTCCAAATATGATTTAATACCTTTAGCCATGCATTTCATAAACTCTGCAGGTAAGTAGACTCATGAAGAACTCACGGAGCTGAAAAGTATCAGCTGCCTGGAGTCTTCATCTCCTTGCAGAGTTCAGATCTATGGAGAGGCTGACAGAAACAGCAATTCTGTATTGACAGGCAGGTAATTTAGTGTACCTAATTCCAGAAAAACCCTGGGTCTCCACAGTTTTCCGAGTGTATGCCTACCTGTTAGGTCCACTCTGACTCTAGAGAGATGGTTTCTATGTTTATGTTGATTCTTCTGACATCTAGACTGTAGATTTTTTTTATTTCTGAATCACACCCATACTATCCTAAACATTTCTCAAAAAACTGTTACTTTTATGCTTCTTTTTTTCTTGCTGAAAATTGGTTTAATTTCTTAAACATAATGTTAGGAACTCCACAACAGAAAATTATTTTAGCTCTGATTCCTTGTTTTGCTAATTTTGATTCTTTCCTTGCTACCTCATGTAATTCACTAATTTTTGATTAGATACTGTGCTTTCTATGTTTCCTGTTAATCATGGGCCTGTCCTAGTACTAGTCATTCAAAAGTATCTTACAATTCAAGCATAACCATGGGTTCTTTGAATTAGCATGACACATACAGCTTTTAGGCACTGAAATGACACTGAGATGGGCTGGCTATGAGCACAGGTAAATTTCATGCAGTTATGGCCAAAAGCCTAAAAACATCTCACAAAAATCCTGGAATCCATGTTCTTCTTTTATATGTATATCAAATCCAAGAAATAAACAAACAGGAAAAACTGTCATCAAAAGCTCCATACTGCTGTCACTGATTCTCATTGTCACAGAGAAAGGAGAATTTAGTTTTAAAATTAAGCAAGTTTCACACTGTATAAGATTTCTCCAGTCTCTCATGGATTAACAAACTTATTTTTCCCCTCACTTATCCTCTGTCTGATGAAGTACAGTAATTAAATTTGCCTGAGTGTGTTTTCAGCATTTTTGAAATTATTTATTTGTAACTTGAAGCTACTTTACACAGTCTGATATTCACCATTGAGAACTTGTTCATAGTTGGTTACTAGGGCTATAAGTATGACCTATTGCTCCACCATTAATATAATTTATTTTATTTCAAAATATTTTTAAAAATTGAGATTCATTTTGCCTTCTTTTCTGTCTTGCTTCCAAGAGATTGTTGTGTTGTCCCAGAAGGAGTACAAGAATTAGTGGAGACAGTCAAACTTGGCTGGGGACTAACACATCTGGGACAGATTATCACTCCTTCTTGAACTGTGTTTGCCTTGAGAAGTCTCCCAGTCATGGCAGAACTCCAGCCCGGCTCTTCCGTTTGGTGCCAAGGGATTAAGGGAAGATGAGAGGGCCCTCTGCTGTGATAGGTACTAAATTGCCTCTGCCCCCAAGCACTTTGGAGAACTTTTGAGGTTTACTAGCTAAAGACTCATCTGTATTATTTATACTGCTTTAAGTGGGTCCAACTGTATCTGATTTGTGTGACTGTGTGGTTATATCCCAGAGGGTTCAGCAACAACTGTGAGGTCCTTGTGACGGCTGGTGGGGTGGGGAGAAGTCTGAGAAGAGAGTCTGAGTCCTTCTGCCCTGCTTAGCTCTTCCCCACAAGGACCACAGGAAGCCCAGTGAGCTGGGAAGGGGAATGCTCCGTCTCACCCAGACCTGCAGTCAGGACAAGGCCGTGTGACGTACAGAGCTTTGATGCACAAAGGAATGATATGGGTGATTAACTATAAATAGAAGCTGTAAGAAATATATCAGGGATTTCTCTAAATCAATTTGTCCTGAAGTTGCTTTTCAGAAATTGCTTGCAAGAGGTTTTTTATTTACAAACAATACATACTTGTGTGTTTCAGCCTGATATGGGAAACCATATACCAGTTTGCTCCTTGCTAAATTAATAATACTGTTTGTGGTTATTTTATTAACAACAACAGTGTGTTCTTATCCAAGATATTGTCACTTAGATAAAGCTAGAAACTTGTGCTAAAATGAGTAAGGTAACATTCTTTGGGCTCAATAAAACCTTATATTCCATCCAACTAGAGCACTTATTAAATTGCTAATTCTATTTTCCTAGTTTGCAGTGAGCAAAACTTAATTACAAGCAGCCTGGCAAGTGAATAACATTAGTTTCCCATTCAAAAATTGGCTAAATCCAATGATGCATCCTCTTTTCTCTAGCTGAACTCCAAAGATGGAGAAAGACTCAACCGTATTTTCTCCATGGCTATCTAAACCCACCTTTTTCTGGTAACTTCTTTCTTATCCAATTCATTCAATTATTTATTTCAAGTTACATGGCTGACCATTTCTGACTGATGGATGTGCTGATCTTGGGCTACATCAAACCCTCTCTGGGCTTTAATACCTCCCTCTTGCTTGGCTAGATTGAACTAAACACAGGTGAGTTGGTTTCAATACTTCCAGGAGTTTCTTACAAAGTACAGAATAAAGTACTGTGTTGGGTAACATGGTTTATTCATAGATATTTTAAAAAGATCTGAACAGGGAAAGACATGGATTATTCATGGATATTTTTAAAAGACCTGAAGAGGGGAAGGAGTCAAATGTTGAAGAAAAAATGCTGAGATGCAGTTACATAAATACTTGAAGTTAATGAAAAAAATCTCACACACTAGCACAGAAGTACAAAAAGATGATATTATAATGTAATATTCAACTTACTTTATAATTAGAAAAAGAAACCATTCCTTCATAACATGCACCATGTTTAACTTAATTTTGGGCATATATTGCAATGTTTAATTATATTTTCCAGTGAATATAGACAGAAAATCTTGTTCAAATATAGCTGCAGTGTCAATCTTTTTCATGGGATCATTTATGTTCTGAGGAAAACAAGGCATGTGAGTGACATATATGCCCTAATAAATTAGACATGATGAGGAATCAGAAGCATACATAGAGAAGTCTAGAGGATTTATTTTGTCTTTCAAACTGAAAAGTCTGTTGCATGTCCTTTTTTTTTCAGCAGTGATTGATTTGGGACCTGGTCCACAATCTTTTAAATCAGCTGAGTACCTTAGGAAGGATTTCAAGCCCCTTTGAATGTCTTACCAATAGTGCCCGAGCTAATCTCTCACAAGTGGTGATGCACCGAAATGGACAATTTAATAAGGGTGTATAGTAAAGAAGTATCAGTGCATGTATTTCTATTACAATTCAACTAATGTTCTTGTCTAGAACTAAAAAGAAGATTTGACACAATAGTTAAATGGAGTCACCACTAACAACCTTGCAAATGTGCAGGAAACCCTAAAGTTTCAAAGTCCTTTTTCCACTGGAAAATTGGTACTAGCAATTGATAGCCCAAGAGATGATACAGGAGGTACTTTATCTCTTAACCTATTTGGATTATTCATTATTTACTCTCTCTTAGTATTTATAGGCTTATATCATGTCTGCATACTAGAGAAAGTTCTGTGTCAACAATTTCTGTGACAACAGGCTTTGGACAATACACTGGGAAATGTAGTGCACCTTCTCAGTGGTATAACTTGAAACTCCTAAAACAACACGTGCTTCTAAAAACTCCTCCTCAGCCCACACTGGAATTTAGAAAATTTTCTCTTATGCCTTTTAAAGATGGATCTCATTTGGTTCCCTGCCAAGAGCTATAGTATGACTTATTTTACTGTGGTTTTTCCCTTTCTTTTGTTAAATCTCAAAAAGGTGCACTGATGGATGGCCCTCCATGGCATGCAGTTTATATAAGGGATAGAAGCATGTGAGGTCATTTTGGGGTTTCTTTTAGGCACTGGGACTTGCAGAGAAATTTCAAATTTGTAATACTTCTTCTAAAGTTTTAACTTTCTGCAACTGTCATGCTTCCCTTGACACTGAGATCTCTCATTACACTGAGATTTCCATCATTTTGGTCTTATACAAACCCATGGCAAATCCTGTTCTTTCCTTGCATCCTGTTCCTCTCCTTAATTCATTCACATGCCTGTTTACCCCCAGCAAAAATCAGAGTTCTGCACTACAGAGAGGATATTATGTTTTCTTTCTGTTTTGCTTTCTGCATACCACTGAACAAGGTACAAATTCTTTTCTTTTTCTCTCCACCATTTCTTTCTTTCCTCCATACTTATTTCCCTTTCCTCCCTTTCCCTTCCTTCCCTTCATTTGCCCAGCTTTACAAGTACTGGAAAATAACTGTTAATCTTAGTGCGTGACTTTTCACTCTCCCTTTGCAAGCGTGTATATCGAGGTAGGGAAAAATAATACAGATAATTATTCACGAGAGCCTGTGTAACTCTATTTGGAATAATTACATTAGAAAATCTATTTTTTTCTCTTGTTTTGAATAGATTAATCAAGAGTTCAAGTCAGATCCACTTGGAGTTTGACACTTAGAGACCAAGGGTTACCTAAAGCTTGGCAAATGTCTGTTCACAGTAGCATTTGTAAGAAATTGCTTTCTTTCTGTTGTGACAAACAATTTTCTCGCCTGCAGCACATATCTGGGGCAGCAATAAGTGTAGCAGAACACAAGCAGAAAGATCTTTTAAAAATTATTTTGTAGGTCATGTACTGTATTGCAACTGCAGCTATACAAAACTGTTAGAAATTTAATGGTTTTATTAGGACAGTATTTGGACAGGACGATGGAGATTTTACAATCTTTTGGAAGAATAAAGGTAAAAGACACTCAAAGGTGATGCTCTCAAACACCCTTATCTCAATTTTCTCTAGTGCTTTTGGCTTATTGTGAAGCACAGCCAGGTAAAGCCTGGTCATCCTACAGTGAAAACTCCCTCTTCACAGTTTTGTTGTGACTTCTGTTGGTGATTTCTTTCACGAGACATCACAATTCCGCTTGATAGGGAGGATGACAAAATATTTCAGTGGGACCTTTCAGAGAGAAAAGAAAACCTGCCACACATATTTGTCACTGATGTTTTCAGGTGTCTAGTCTTCTAAAAAATTTGTTTATGTGCACAAATTGCACATATATGCAATATCTTTCTATATAAAGAGCAAAGAAAAATTTGAAGAGCACACCAGATTTAACAGCTATCAAATTTTAACTTACTGTGCGTCATATAAGGATAATCACAATTAGCTGCGTATCAGTCAGGTTTACAAGTGCTGTATTTTTGTACTTGTCTATCTTGCAGCATTGCACAAGTTCCTCACCACTCCTGCAGCATCCTGCAGTGCTCTGGGACCAGGGGAGGCTCTACAACAAGAGAATGCAGATCTGATTTCCTGTGCCTTCCCTGAGCATTCCCTGGGATCTAGCAGCTTACTTGTAGAGAGCCAGGAACCTCTAAACACTGAAGCATGGTCACTATGTGCACCCTGTAGTAGAATGGCGTGAACCCAAAGAATGCACACAACATGTGTGCGTTTCATTTGCCTTTTTTTTTTGGTCATTTCTCTTTTTATGATATTTTCATTATTATTTTTGGCTACAAAAGTAAATAACTTTGGAAAATTTTTAATTCTTTCTCTGTTCTCTAATATATATATATTTAATATGCAAAGAGCCAATACATGCTAAAGAACACACAAGGAAGAATTGATGCCTTAAAGACCTAGAAATAAAACAACACGCTTTTGAGACAGTATTAATATAGGAAGCAATATAAAAGCTGGTCTTTAATGGGAGGCTTTCAGGGGCAGATATGGAAAAATGCCCACCCCACATAGGACGAATACAGATTTATAAGTTTAGCAAATGAGTATAATTTACAAGAATCCCCAATTAGAAGAACAGGTGATGAGATAATTCCTCCCCTTCCCTCTTCCTGAGCCCCCTTCTGCTAGTTGTTTATGAGAAACTGTCTTGGGAGAGTTGCTCATCCTTGGTTCCCAGAAAAGCAAGATTAGGATTGTGGCCTTCGGAATGTTTTGTCTTTCTGCCTATCAGGGTAGGAAAAATACCAGTTAGCTAGGAACTATATAGCTATACAACAATAGTCTACAGAGCTACAAAATATGAAGAATATATAAAAGCAAAAGTCATTTTGGCATCACTATCAGAGGAATAAATACCCTCCCTCAAGCCTTTGTAGTGAGAGTCTGCAAGTCTAAAGCTGATCAGTAAAGGTACAATGGTGT
This sequence comes from Machaerirhynchus nigripectus, assembly GCA_013397975.1. Taxonomy (NCBI): domain Eukaryota; kingdom Metazoa; phylum Chordata; class Aves; order Passeriformes; family Dicruridae; genus Machaerirhynchus; species Machaerirhynchus nigripectus. The sequence continues at coordinate 1,494,836 of VZRQ01007229.1, forward strand.
TCAGACTATAGGGAGGGTTTAGTGCAGGTATGTGAGCTTTGTTTATAGCAGTGCTCTCTTACTCTTTTAATAATAATTTTATAAGTAAACTTATAAATTTTGTTTTAAAAGAGACTGGTAATTTGTTGTGTTTTTTGTTTCCTAGGCTCTGGTGCACAATTAAAAACATTTGTTCCCCTCAAGATGCAATTAAATTGATCTCAAAAATGGCAAAAAAAGAGAGGAAATGTTAATGGTTGCAAACATCTTCAAAATATGAGCTGGTAAAACATGAAATGTTCTTCAATATTTCCTTTTCACAGCTGTTATCAGCTGTAATACTGACTTGTGAAGCCTACCATGTCAAGAGTGACTTAAAGGCCTGTGCGATGATGAATCATCTTTTCTTACGGGCCAGACCATCTCCTGTTCAAAGCAGCATCCGACTGACATCTCTGTTGGTCATCTGAAAGACAGCTGCCAGCCAGCATCATCATCCCATGGGAGCATCTCTTCTCCCCTGCAGGGAGCAAAGGTAACACTGGCAGGAAAGAGCACAATCTGTACCTCTTTCTGTGTTTTTCAGTATCCCTCATGACTTAAAATTGATCGGTACACATCATAATTTTTATTTCACATGCTATTTGTTCATACACATTTTTTTCAGCAATGAAATATCTAAAAGACCTTGAATTTAGATCTTTGCCTTATTCCATTGCACTGATGTAGCCTGAGTAATTTCCAGTTACACGGGTTTAATGGTGCCTTCACGAACGAGTGACAGTACAGTGGTGTAAATCGGGTGTTCTAAAGGAAAGAAGCACAGCACTCCCTAATAGTTTATGTAAGTGCTGGCGAACCCCTAAAAATCAGTTAAAAGTCAAAGTAACACTTTTTGATACTGTAAATTACTTGCAAAATAGCTATGGGTCTCAGTACACCTCACTGGTGCCTTAACCTTCTAATACATCATGAGTATATTCATATGAGTAGCTTTATGAAGAATTTCAACTAAGGTTGTCACAAAATTACTGCACCTCCAACTTTAATTGGTCCAAAAGAAAAGACATCCTTTTGGGGTCTTCCAGTAAGAACAGACCTGAGAAACAGGGATTTAGCTGAGAAAGATTTGGTACCTATACCTTCAGGACATTTCTTTGTCACAATACAGAACATAGGTTTATTAATTAATTATAAAGGAAATTAATTATTCGGTGTGGTTGAACTCAATTGACAGATAAGCTGACCAGAGTTAAAGATAATTGTTTAAAAATTGGTCCATGTAATGAAATTTCATCACACAAAATATGTGAGTGAAAAAAAGAAATTGAATATTCCAGGACTGTAGAGTTTTCAGTACTGACTCTAACACAACTCAAAATAGTTAAAAAAGCTCTAGTATGCAAGAATGCTGCGGTGTTCTATGTAATATCTTATCCCTCAGTTCACTGCCTGTGGACAAATGTCTGTTTTGGATCAAAAGGGAAAGGGAAATTGAGAAGGAATAGGAGAGAGAAAGGGAAAGGGAGAAAAACCAGGCAGAAAGAAAACACAAAAAATGAGACAATTATCATGAGGGAACAGTGCACGGCAAATGCACATATATGTATATTCACATATAATCCTCAGTTTTTAACAGGCAAAATTAATTTAGGCAGAGCTAAGTATACATCGACATTTGAAATAGTAAACTACAATATTTTTTGACAGATTTCAGCAAAGAAAATTTTAGTCTCTGATGGTACTACTGGTTCCCATAATGGGCTGTAAGTCTGCAGCAGTTGAAGCCAAACCTTTCGCTACCCCTATGAGCTAAGGTCCTGCTGGCCACCTTGTTTCTAGCTGGCTTCTGAGAAACAGCTCAGAGCCAAAGGAACCCAGCAGTGCAAATCTAAGTGAAAAATAGTTGAGTAAACTAATTCAGCCAAAGGCACTGCTAATATTTCTGCTGGTTTTAATGTTTATGAAAACGTAACCCTCCATATGCGGAATGTGAGCTGTGTGCCCTAGAAGGAATGAAAGCCAACTGCCTCCTTGACTGCTTGAACAGGCTGAGGTAAGAGGCAGTAGGTTGAAAGCCATGATTAGATCACAGCAAGATACTGCATCCAATGCTGGGTTCCAAAATCCAAGTAAGAGGTAGATAAACTGGAGCAAACTCAACAGAGGCTCACGGGAACATGTGACTTGTGAGGATAAGTTGAAGGACAGAAGATTGTGCAGCCTGGAGAGATGGCTTTTAGGACACCCAACAGCATCCTTCCATAACTATGGTGATGTGATCAAGATGACAGAGTCAGACTTTTTGTAGTGGTGCATTGCAGGAGAATGAAACAAGGGTCCAGGATGAATGTGAAGAAAAGCTTTTACTCCATGGGGACAGTCCAGCAGAGAAGCATGATGTCCAGGGAAGTTAAGCAGTCTCCATCCTTGGAATTCAGGAAAATCCAATTAGATCAAGCCCTGAGCCACCTGACCTGACATTAAAACTGTCCCTGTCTTGAGCAGGAGGCTTCTAGACACCCCCTGTGGTCCTACTTATGTTTACCAGATACATAGAACTGGATTTTTTTTTCTCAACTCACCTGTTTATTCTGTTTAAGTGGAAATCCAAGGACCTCTTGGATCTTGGAAGCTGTAAAGACCACTAGGTCCTGTGTTAATTAATGGTGGTGTTTACTGGAAGCTCTCTGAAATCCCCCACGTAAAGTGATAGTTTAAGACTTTCTAACAGCTTGACAGATACATGGTATTTTTTTATCTCTGACTGCTAAAGGCACACAAAGCTGAAAATAGTTCGTACCCCTAAAGAGATATGAAGTTAACTTGGAAGTAAATACATCATAGTCGGCAGTTTAATACAGAGCTATGGTCTGAAAGCTGAGCTTGAAACAAATATATGAATTTCTGAACTGAATACTGTTAGTATTTGTAGGATTTTATATGAGGGCATGGTTCCTGGCAGATAGTCTACCTGAATGATCTCCGAGCTCTTTAATCTGAAAGCATGAAGCTGATTCTAGAGCACGAAAACCAGCTACCTTCTTCTAAGATCCACTGTATGTCTAAGAGGAAAAGTGAAGAGGGCTTTCAAGTTGGTTTTTTTTTGACATGCATCAGTCCCCAAGATGGATCCACATTTTAAACCATGGCTTTTTGAAAACTGTTGAAATTCACTACTTAATTATAGCTCTGGAGCTTTTTCTTGCAGAGGTGAAAAGTTGTATGTTATTTGTGCTCCAGTGATTTTTTTTCATAGCTGTCCATATAAAGCTACTAAAGTCTTGATTTAGAAATCATCAGCACAAATATCGTTCTAGGCTAATTCAATTGGCTGCAATTGCCATTATTTCCCACATGCTGAATCCATAGACAGTGTTCAGCTTAAACAATAAAAAAGCAATTACTAGATAAAGCCTTAGACAGCAAGGAAATTAATTTGTTTAAGAAAAGATTTAGAAAAGCTGGAGTCAAACTTGCTGTTTATTATCTTTGTGTTTCAATTATCAGACTGTAAATTGAGGGTCATAGCAATAGCTACTTTCCTGTATGTTTGGTCTTTGGTCTGACAAGTTTGTCATCTAAATAACAAAGATAAAGAACCCTTGAACATATGCATGTACAAGATATGTGAAAAACGCTGTTGCTGGATTGGTAGATTATACTGTGATCATCAATGCAAATAATCAAATAACATCTGAGTTGAACACTACCGTCTAATTCTGCAGCTGGGCTTATTTCTCATAATTGTTTAATATCACATAGACATGCAGCCCACTGGGAGTATGTTTGGAGGTTCAGTTTTTAAAACTGCTGCAGTCATGAAAAAATTACACATTGAGCAATTTTCTCACTTGCTAGCTGAATGAAACTACTTTTGCATAGTTGCAGTAATTAAAGAGAAAGAAGATATTTCTGTTGAGGAGTTTGAATAATAAGGTTATTTCCTAATAGATATATTTAAATTGACAAAGATTTCAAAATTCAGCTACCTATGTGCATATGAAGAGCATATAAACTCAGTAGATGAACATTTCATTATCATCTTCTTGAAGTAGGAATTTATAAGTTGTTAAGTGGTTTATTACAGTTTCTTAGAGAAAGGATTTTGAATACTCCAGTACAATTTTTTATATTAGCTACTTGTCACCGACAGCCCAAGATTAGACATGCAGATTGAATTTTCAATTAAAATTGTTCTGTCTTTCAAAAACATCCCTGTCTGCAGTCAAAAACTATGAATACAAAGGTTTCTCAAGAGTCAGTGATTTTCAATATCAAATCCATCTTTTTGTATATATGAAATAAATAGAATTATACCAACAGTTATAAAAAAGGCAGTAAAATTTTGAATCCATTAATTTGATTCTGAGCTCAGGATAAAAAAGTGGTATTAATGGAAGTTATTTCCTTTACTCCTATCAATTGACACTTATTTGTGTGCAGAGGAAAAATGCCTATATTTTAAAAGGAATTTGATACACAAAGCTTCTAATGACAGCTTTGGAGCCTGAACTCTTACATAGCCACAGAGAATGAGAAACAGCTGTATAAAAATTGCAATACTGCCCTCCTGGGATACCACTGGCACTCATCTGACAAAAGGGAAAACAGTTTTCAAAGCCTGTGATCAGAAGGTATTTGCTATAAGGTACAGGTATCTGAAGGGGAGCCTGGTTCTATGTTCCATTTTGGGCGTAAGACATTGCTTCTGACAGCCTTTGAGGCTGTGAACGTTCCCAAGGAAGGAGGAGACAAGTAAATATCTTTGTGCTATGCCTTTGCTCCATGTCTGTATCAGGTGTTGGTCAGATCTTAAGGACAAGCACATTTCAAGCAATTTCTTGTTATGTTGCATTTCAGTATTTTAAAATTCATAAACAAACATTATATAAATGCTAGCCTCTGAAGAGCATCTCATATACTGTGCATATTAAGAGACTTGAAAACAAAGGCAAAGAGTGATACACAGACTAGGTTGCTCTGAAAATTTTTTAAACTTTGGGTTTTTTTCAGTGTAAAGCACGATGATAGGATAACTGAAAATGTTCAAAAAGTATTATCTCTGAGATGAGTCTAGGTGTGAGTTGTGTTCAGAGGCTATGACTGACTTAGAATAGATGTACCTTCTCAACGTCTGAGCCATAAATCTGGGACTAATTGTGTATGGATCTATATCTACATATAAAAACCTATGCAACATAAATCTACCAGAAGACATCTTAAACATCTTCCCCACCCTTTGTATAATAATGCAGCTTATGTCTAAAAATACTTCATGTCACATTTTATTTTCAGACAGGATCAAAATGTCAAATCTAGGAACAGTTTTAGTACAGATACTATTGTGTCTCTTAAATTAAAATAATGCAAAGGTCTCTGAATAAATTAGCACAGTTGCCATGGAAACATAGTGGGCAAGAAATATTTATAGTTGCTGCAAGCAATAATTTTGCAGTTTAATGCTTTAAAATGTCAAGCAACACATAATCTCTAAAACAAAATAATTTTTTTGTGTGTATATTCACAAATTTCTGTGAAGATATCTTTCCATTTCTTGTCTCCAGAAAAAATTAAAAATCATAAACCCTTACAAGAAATCAAACTCCAATATATACTTTGATTGGGAAAAAGCAATTTTCAGCTGTAAAGACAAATAATATCTTGTCAGACTTAGGTATGCTATTTTATTTAAGAGATCAGTAGAGTCAACAACTGGAGATTTTTCGAAGCTAATTAAGTTTAGAATCTTTTTAATGTCTCTAAGATCTAGCAGTAATTGCAACTACAAAAATTGTACATGCCTTATTCATAAATGCCAAGATAGCAAGTATCTGATAATCTTATTAAAACAAGTGTTATTCCTTATTTTTTAATTGCTAATTTGCTAATTTATAAGAACATACAGAAAAGCATTGGAAAAATTATCTAGGTATATACTGGTCACTAGAGGTCTGACAGATTTCCTTATACATCCTATATCCATTCTCAGCTAAAGCCAGTAATCCTCCCAGGAAAACACATTTAGCTTCATTATATTGGTACGTTGGTATAAACATTGAGCTTCATAACAAGGATGGACTAGGTCTTCCTTTGTCATTGGGACTACCCACCCACAGCATTTGAAAATGCTTTTTTAAAGCTCTGCATTCCCTTAACAGCTATGTAGGAAGGGCTCTGCGTGGTACAGGGAACTGTGCATGGTTGTGAAGTGATGTACAAGCACATGCAAGGAAGGGAAAAGTGAGTGCTTAGGAGGGAGAAGGCAGCACAGTGCTATACTCAAGTGTCCTTAAAAGATGCTCTTAGAAGATGCTAGGACCAGAATCAGTCTTGAGGTCTAAGTACGAACAGCAATGCTTCTGGCATTCTTCCCCCAGATCTGTCTCACAAATGCTTTGTGACATGCTGTACCCATCTCTGGTGGAATGCTTCATCTTCTCATCATACCTTTTTTATTTCATTATAGGTATTGAGCTTTATTTGATTATAAGAATTTTGTAACACTGGAAGAAAGCATCAGTATCCTTGACTATCCAGCTTTCAGAAAGTGTGTGCTGCTCTGTCTCAGGAACAGAGATGGGCACTATTACAGCTGGTATTTAAGACTTGATGGACCTGACAATCTGAATGAAGGTGCAGCTGGTAGCCACCTAAACAATGTAAAGAAGGCTCTCTCCTTCCCTTCTCACCACTGGGATTAAGGAATAAATATTCTCACATATTTCAAAGTAACACAGATGGATGCAAAAATTAAAATATTTCCTTAAATTAAAAATTCAGATCCTAACTTATATACCACATCAGCACAGTCTATTAGGTAGAAATGTTTTTAAACTCAGACTTATTTAAGCATTTGGGGAACTGCTCTACAAGTTCTGCACATCTCTAGAAATGGTCACCCTTGCACAAATACAGTTATCTCTAAGGAAATTGGGGGGTCAAGAAGATAGAGAAGAAAACCTACAAAATAAAACCAAATAGTTTTGACTGAATTCCTTGAATGAGAAAGATTCCCTTTTAAAGCTAGAGGGATTCTTCCTGTATAGTTCTTCTATCTGAATAACTCTGCAAGAGCAGAATTAGTCTCACTTGTCATAAATTTTGTGAAAGAACAGAAATAATCCAGGCATTCACTTCTAAAGCATACTTAATAATTTTCAGAATTTTACACTCTGGTAACTCTAAAATGCTGTCAAATGTAACAGCAAATCAGTTCTTAGCAAGGCAAAGTATTATGCATATTATTATTGAATAGACCCATATGCATTTAAGTAAGACCACACCTTCTAAAAGTTCATCTCCTCCCATTCCACACTCACTGCAGATCCTGAAGTATTATGAACATTATTCAGAAAAAGAGGCAAAACTCACAGAACAGCAGGAAGAGGGCTCAGGTTTTCTCCTCTCGGGAAAACCTCAGAGGACTGAGGCCTATGATTTTGCAATCACACCCAAGAGCAACTCCTGTCTGCTCTGTTTACCAAATTGGAAATGATAATTTCCTGATTTATATAACATTCAGTGAGAAAAATAAAGATGATATTTCTGCTTGCACACTGAAAGTGGAATTTCTAGGTACTAACTTTGTAAATAACAGGAAGGCTTCATGCTAAAAAAAATTTGATTTCTTCATGATTAACTATGTGCAGAAGATGTTTCTGTATTTTGTCATGTTCCTCATCTCAAAAATTATTGTTTTTTTCTTTCATGTCCCTATTAGGGAATCAGTTGTCTCCCTATATTTTTGAATACGTGCCTATAAGACAATTTCTTTTGCTTTTTCAATTTAAATAACATACCTAACTAAAGTTTTCTGGGAATAAACAGATCTTGTCAGCATTTTGTGAGATTGTTAACTTCTGTTGTTTCCTCATAATGAAACACATTGGAATTTTTATTTTCACTGCCATACACCATATTCTTAAAGAATTATTTTGGGTTTTTTTGGTTTTAATGGATAAAATTATTTTAACGTGTGTGTAATAGATACCTTAATGTGCTACACCCCAGCACTATATTTAAGGTAGAGAGCATCACTGGTAATTCAGTGAACTGGGACATTTTTCATTGCAGCAGTAAAGTGAGAAATAATAATGTGTGTTCAAGGAACATCAAAGATATTTTCAAAAAATAAATTGCATTTTAAGTAATGTACTGTGAAGTGAAGGATAGAAGAGAAAGTGTGTAGCATTGCTTCTGATCTTCCAAAGAATCTGGATTAGGAAACACTGTCTTATATTTACATGTCAGCCTCCAGCAGGATGCAGCTTGACCTGAGGTTGACTCCAGAGTCACAAGCTAAAAGGAACGGTTATGCAACAGAGAGTGGCTAAAATTACCCATGCGAAACCCCAGAAGACTGGGGTGAGGGTACCCAGAAACCATGTAACTGTAAGGAATAATGTTCACTTCTTTCACTGGAAGAAAAGACCCGCATTATTTCAGTGTCCATCTTTACTGAGCTTAGAGACTATTGTGTTTCAATTTCTGGGCATAATTTTCTATTTGCCAGCTCATTTATTGCAAAATACAATACTCTTCCTGTTAGATAGAAGTTGTTTAGTGAATGCCCAGGAGCCACGCATCAATATTAAAAAGACAGAGAGGAATAAAAATACATAAAAGTATAGGCCGCCTTTTTCTTTGAAAGCTTCAGCTTTTATTATCATCTCTATTCTGGTCTAGTATTTCTTCAGCGAGAGAAGTAGAATTCCTCTGTAAGAGAGAATACTCAGAAACTGGTGGCCAGACACAGATGGGGGGAGATCAGATCCTCCCTTTCATATTTTTGACCTTTCTCTGGACCACAGCAAAATTACCTGCAGGTTGAATAGGGCAGAGTTATTGCATCCCTTAGGGAGTTACTCCCCATAAAAATCATCTTTGTCCAGAATCAAGATTCTGAAAATTTCCAGTACCTGGTTTGGAGGCTCACAGCATGTACTGAGAGCCCCTGTGAGTTCTTCCAGGATGACAGAAGGAGAGAGATCATCCAGGGTGGCTCCTTTGAAACCTGTACTGCCATGTCAATGAGTTTTTTAGGAATAATAGCAGTTATTGACTGCCCACCAAATAGCTCTTTTCTTGCCAAGTAACCTGAGATTTATGACATGTTTATGCAGCTACTACACTCCCACAACCAGTAGCTGTGGCTTTTGGACTGAAACCTATATTTCCAGTTTTGTCCTCAGAAAATGAGGTATTCAGCCCAGCATGTTACATTAATAGTATGGACTAATCATAAAAATCTGAAAGGCAGAAAAATAAAATTCTGCAAACAAAAATGGCTCTTTGTGTGATCCAAGGACTATGTTATATATATATATAAAAAAAATACTATGATGTCAGAAAACAGTAGTTCAGAGTTACAGAAAATAGAAAGAAAATAAAAAATAAGCCCAACTAGCAATAAATCTAGGAGAAGGAAAGATGACTCAGTCCACTGTTACTTTTAGATGCCATTGCAGGAAAGAAAGGCAACAGGATTTAGCAAAGTTTATTATGATTACAGACACCATGCCTTACTTTTTGACCCAGATTTCATACCCCAGCTTTGGCACTGAGACCTGTTCTGAGAGCTCTGGAGCTTTGCTGGGAAGGTAAAAAGCCTTTTGGAGGGGCCAGGTGAAAAAGATCGACAGAAACATCAGTGCTGCCCGATTTCTTGTGGTCTTGAATAGCTCTTGGAACACGAGGCTTGCGTTATTTCAGTCAGATCTCCCTTACCTCTCCTTTCCTTTCACCACAGATTTATTTTCTTTCCTTTCTTTCTTTCTTCTTCTACCTTCAATTTAATAAAAGTCACGCTTATCAAAGCAAGTCGTTATCTTTTGCACACTTCTCTGCACCACTGACCAGAGAGACTAATGAAAATAAAGTTTAAAATAGTTCACGACTAGTACAGGTTTCAGCTGACAAAATCTGTTATGTAGAAAGATGAGGCGTTCAAGGAAGGCAGATGCAGAACTCTACAACACAGTACAGCAGAGCCCCTTAATGGAGCACAGGAGGCAGAAACTGCAACTACAAATAGTCTATCCCCAACTCCCTCATCTGTGGAAACCTTACTGCAGTAAAATTAATGCTGATACTTCACTGCAGTACACAGCTACTCTGTCAGGTGTGCTTTTCTCCAGAACTCGGGTTGCAAGTGACTCAGCTTTAGAAAAATAAACTGTTTTCTCTCTTTGCAATACTTTTGTTTGTATTGAATATTCTTATGGGTTGTTGTTGACTCTGATGATGAGAGAGCACAGATATTTCAGCTGATTTTAGAGTTTTTAGTTTTCTTTCACACCCAAAAGGGGATTTACCCTCCAAAAGGAGAGTTATTTTCAGGGTCACAAACAAGTCTTTCAAACAGTACTAAAAACTATGGAGAGAAGGAAGCAATCCTAAAATGGAAAGCTTAATTATTCACAATTCAAAAGTTTACCTGTATTTCTGGTTAGTGGTTTTTTTGTTTGGTTGGTTTGGTTTTGGGTTTTTTTTTGGTTTTGCAGTGTTTTTTAAAATTTTGCTCCTTTCTAGGAAGTCTAAAATATTTGCAATGGTTATTATCTGACAAGACACTTTTAAAACCTGTATCTATAGTCAGAGCTTCAGATCTCCAATGCTGTAGATTTAGAGGCTTCAAAGAGACTGTTGTGTGAAACAAAAACACTCCCTGGAAAATTAATATGATCCAGGCATATTAGTAAGCTGAAATTCATAAAATTCCTCTCAGCAAGACTTTTGGGACTTGAGAATTATTAGTTTACAGAAGTTCTGAGAGCATATTAATGTTTTGTATATAATACAGAGCACATCTAAAACTCAAGGAATATGCAAATTGTACAGGCAGATGAGAAAGGTTTCAGTGACATAATCTACAATACAATTAGAAGATAGGGTTTAACATAAGCTTATAAAGAATTTGAGCATATAAAGAATTTGAGTATATTCTTTTCCTTTTCCCTGAATAATGACTACAGCTAAAACTTTCCAGGCTCTCAATTTTAAGCTTCCAAGCATACCTCAGAAAGAAACAGAAGACTAGTTCAAATGAAATCATGACCAGTTTTTATACTGCAAGGTAACAGATGGTATGAACTTTTTGTTCTAGGTCAGTAGCAGCCTTATTATGCAGCTGCCTGTCTAGAAGTGCTAACTACAATATCATAGATAAAAAGGAAAGCTACTGAGGCCACCATAGCACAGTAGAATGCCCAGAAGTACCACCAGAAAGAGAAAACACCAAAAGCTTATTTTCATTGACTGAGATTCCTATGTCAGTTCTAGAGATAACAAATAGGACACCACAAGATTTTGCAGGAAGGAAAACACTGAGATGAAGAGTCTTTAGAGATGCATTTTGTGGGAAACTCTAATTCACACCACCCTTGTTCTTTCTGCTATTGTCCTTGCTTGGAATATCAAAATAAATACACATTGGCATTTATCACAGATATTGGGTAACAATAAAGGGATAACCTGACATGATGTCTGGTAATGAGAGCCTGAACATAGGGAGGTAGGAAGTCCCTTGCAACCGAGTGTCTGTATGGATATGCATGCACTCAAGTCAGGGCTTTTTCGTCATCTAGTAAAAGGTTGACTTTTATGTTCAATTCAAAGGATGAAATCTAAGAGGTAGAAAATGAAGAAGCATATTTTTTTAATGGTTTTTCTCACTAAATTAATATTTATGTCAGAAGAAATGTCTGAGTATACTACAGCAAATCCTACACACATTCCTGTTTAGAAAACTAAAGTCTCAGTGAAGCATGTCATTAAAGATTAATATTAAATAGAAATTATTAGTAAACATTTTAATTTCTTGATCCCTTTAGGAAAAAAGTCACAGACTTCTTCAAAGATAAGTGTTCAAGCTTCTTATTTCTTTATGATGTATTTTCTAGTTTTTGTGATTATAAAATACTAAGGTAAAGGTTTATTCAAATACTTTTTTTCTTTTATCTACATACAATACTGTAGTGCTGAACTAAGCAGACAGCTTCTGAAAAATATTGCTTTGCAAAGAAATGTTATTCTTCTTTGAGCTCAAAATGAAAATAGAATATAGCTGGAAGTATGTTACTTCAAAATGATATAAGTAAAGTTTGTTAGGGAATTTTATAAACGTGTGTGATTAATAGAAAATATTTGATGAAGTATACTTTCGTACTCTATTACAGAGACATATTTTTTGACTGGCAATCTGCCTTTTTTATTTTTCATGCCTTCTTCCATCACTGTCACAGCTTTGCAAGGCAGTGAAGCTCAGAGTTTGCAATCTTAACAATTACCACTTTTAAATGGTTTGGGGAAAAATGCAGCACAGGATCCAAACAATTTCTTTCTGCTGTATGGCTGATGATATGTCTGTGTATATATACACGTCCGTGTATGTGGGTGGTGGGTGTGACTGTAGCATTTGAGCTGACAACTTCCCCTATAAAGTTAAAGATGTCTGGCATTCTTTTAAATTGCTTATGACTTGGCCAAAACTGAAATGTTTGGACTGAAATCTTCCACAGTAGGTTTATGCATCAGACAGAATTTTATTCAAAACATTCAGACAAAATAGTTCATCTATTTCAGAGAATGAGATTAGGCAAAGTATGTTGTTTTACCAGTTTTAAAGAACATTAGAGAACAGTGTCTCATAAAAGCTGGAACACAACCCAGAAGCTGTTAGCTGTGCCATCTCTTTGGCAGCAAGTAGCAGAAAAGCCAGCTGCTGAGTGAATGTCTTTGCTTTCTGATCTACATAGAAGAGAGTGGGATATTTTTGCTTCCACACCAGAACTGAGTTAGGTTAGTTTTATAAATGTTGCAGTTGTGCCCCACAATTATGACATTTGAATTTAAATACAAGTTATTGTATTCCTTCTAACACTAAACTTTCGATAATTCTATAATAGTCTCCATGCAGTCCCAGTAACTTGACTAGGCCCAGGATTTTATTTCTGTTATGTATCAGACAAATATAGGAATAACTCCTATAATACGAAATTAAATATCTCAAGTAGAGAAATATTAGTTTAAATACATTTTAGACATGTTCTGCATCCTAATATTACTCATAGATTCATAAAATCACAGAATGGTTTGGGTTGGAAGTGACCTTAAAGCTCATCTTGTTCCAGCCCCTCTACTATGGGCCAGGACACCTTCCACTAGACCATGCTGATCAAAGCCCCATCCAACCTTACCTTGAACACCTCCAGGGATGGGGCGTCCACGTCTCTGGGCAACCTCTTGCAGTGTTTCACCACCCTTACAGTAAAGAATTTCTTCCTAAAATCTAATCTAAACCTACCCTCTTTCAGTTTAAAGCCATTCTCTCTTCTCCTATTGCTTTATGCCCTTGTAAAAATTCTCTCACCACCTTTTTTTTTTCTTTTGTCTTTAGCAACATTCCCAAATGCATCTCAAAAGTCTCACTAAGTTCAGTCAAAACCCAGAAGTAAATGGTTGTGTGAGAGAGGCTGCTCATCTTTCAGGCATGAGACATGATGTTTCCCTTCCAGATGTGTTTGCATCAGTCATCACTAGTAAAACAGGTGCTGGCTTCTGGATGACAAATTCATACCTAACTCCCAACACAGACACTGAAACTTGACAGAAACCATCTGCAGCGCTGCCTCTGTTTGCAAAATGTTGTGTCCTAATTAAACACAAGATCCGTGAAGGGTTATGTTGAGCAATCTGTTAATTACCAAAAAGTAGGTGTACCTATGTTCCAGAACATACTCCTTTTTTTAATAGCTCTGCCTCCAGCCAGGTGAGTCAGCAGCATCCAGTAAAGCCACATATTTATCGCAGAATACCAGAATGATAAAATAGTTTGGGTTGGATGGACCATCTAGTCCAACACCCATTGCAATGAGCAGTGACATCTCCAACTAGATCTCAATGCTCAGAGCTCCATTCAGCCTGACCTTGAATGTTTCCAGAGATGGAACCCTTGCCACCTCTCTGGACAATCTGTTCCAGGGTTTCACCACACTTGTAAAAATTTTCTTCCTTGTATCTAATCTAAATCTATCCTCCTTTTGTTTAAAACCATTAGCCCTTGTCCTATTGTGACATGTTCTGTTGTAAAGTTTGTCACCATATTTCTTACAAGTACTGTTTAATTACTGAATGGCTAAAATGAGATCTCCCTGGAACCTTCTCTACTCCAGACTGAAGAACCCCAACTCAGCCATTTCTCAAAGCAGAAGTGTTCCATCCTTCTTATCATCCTGGAGAACTTCCTCTGGACTTGCTCCAACATGTCAATGTCCTTCCTTTGCTCGGGACACTAGAGCTGGACACAGCACCCCAGGTGGGGTGTCATAAGAGCAGGGTAGAGAGGCACAACCGCCTCTCTCACCCTGATGCCCTTGCTGCTTTTGATGCAGCCCAGGAAAACAAAATATCTTGGCACATTATGAGACAGGTGTGATTTCACTGGGAAGCATTTGAATACCAAGATAATAGGCACTATAAAAGGTTATCAGCCAAACTCTCATAATTGGTACTTGCAAGTGCCATAGTAAGTCTTCTAGTGTTTACATTTTTATCTTGTATTAAAGGCTGCTTCCTTTGAACTAAAAATATAATTAGTGGCTAATAAAAGAGCATATTAGATTATTCACAGTGTAAATTCATATGGTACAAATTAACTAAGATGTGTCAGCTGAGGTTCAGGCTTGAGTTTAATGTGATAGTGAGGGAATTTGCAGACGACATCAAAAGAAGTTCTGATAGTATCAAAATAACTGAAAATTCATAAGAAAATCTTGTAAATTCTTTTTCTCTATATACAGCTATATTAAAATTCAGATGAAAAGATAATTAAGATAACGTATCTAAATATAGATGATATCCATGACTAGAAGCAGAACCAGTGATTTATTTTTATATGTAACTCAGATTGCTTAATTGGATTCAATCTCTTTTCTATTATATTTATTATATTTGATATATTCCATATGTATCATAAGTCTTTTCCCATGGAATTTCTATACACTGACGTTATGAAAGGTTTCATATTTCTTAATAAGATTTCTGTTAAAATAGAGCTTTGGATTTGTGCATAATTATCCCTATCTGAGACCTGTATTCAATCAGGTCATTCATTCAAGTTTGTTTGTACCAGGCACACGTTGGAGTCATCACCCCTGGAGGTGTTCAAGCAACAACTGGACACGGCAGTCAGTGCTGTGGTTTAGTTGACATGATGGTGTTCAGTCACAGGTTGGACTCAACAATCTTAGAGGTTTTTTCCAACCTAATTGATTCTGTGATTCTGTGAAAGACAAATACTATTGAAATTATACAAAAGCAGACTACCTATTTACAATAGAGAAGCCATTGACCCTCACTAACCACCACTTTTCTCACCTTACAGTTGGAAATTAATAGAAATTAATAGGCACATGGTACTTGAGAATCCAACCTGTCAAGTGTGAGGGCTGTGCAGGATCTCAGGGTTATAACATATGTTGTCCTGACCTTTAACCATCCATCTACCAGGATTCTGCAAAACCTGAAAACTGAATGTGTTTATTGTTGAGTGGAAGGCAGAAAACTGTGCCAAACAGAAATTACAGGCAACACCAGAACAGAGAGAAGACAAGCCATGAAGAAGAGCAGTTCTGTAGAAACCTGTCCCAGAAAAAGAAATTGAGGACTATTCTTGAGTGAGGAAAAGGAGGGATTAGGTTTTCTGTTATAGCAATCATCTGCATGTACCTATGTCTGCCTCTGGGTACAATTAACTGGAAGACCAGAATTTATTTGGCTTCTTTTGAGATACAGAACTAGTACTATCAGAATTGTCCATGAGATATGCAATAAAATTCATTTTTGTCAAGTGTAAAATACTATTTTTTACTCTATTCCAGTGAACACTTCTGAAAGGACCTAAAGGTGATAATGTTGACTTAAAAAGCACCTAAGAGCTGTAGCATAGGCAATTCTGACATGGATTCACCTTAAGAAATTGTTCCAAAATGTCTCACTTAGCAGTGACCCAGGGCTGGGCTAATTTGACATGAAAGCCAAAAACTCAGAGAAAATTAGGGAATGCAGTAAGGTATCTCTAAACCAATCTACAACCTAAAAATGTCTCAAACACTATAGCATTTTTCCCTAATTAGGTCAGCATCCCACAGCATGCAAAGTGCAGCTCTTACCCTGACTCACTGCACTTCAGTGACCTGTTTCAAATCAGCAGAGAATGTACTCATGCCTTTTATCACCTTAACAACTTAGACTGCATTTTCAAACAGTTCATCTTTCTACATTTCATTTTTAGAATTCAAAAGAGCTCAGATTGCTGTCTTCTCCTGTTTTTCAGCTAACCAGAAATTAGAGACTGAAGAGGTGATTGTGCTGTAACTAAGCCACTGTTGAGCTTTTGCCTTCTTTTACTCCAGATCCCCAGGTACTCTAAATGTTCTGCCCCAGACAGCTTGACAGTCTGTCCTGATGTAGGTATAGGCAAGAAATGGGATCCACTTGACCAAGTGAATAACAACTTTTTTTGCCAAGAAGCTTGACGAGGCCTTTCACTGTGGCATGCTGGAACCTGGTGAAAGCATCCTGTAAGCAGGTGAGTGAACAGACATCAGAGGAAGTAAAGACATGAGGCAGGATAATGGGAGACAGATCCCTCAGGATAAACAAGATGGGTCAAAATGGGACTGACCCCAGTGGACAAGGTAACAAAGGGTATGGGTTAACGTTTACATGAAAGAGCACCTCAGAGATACGGAGCTGCATGATGAGAAACAGGAACTGGCCCTATCCATTCCTCTTCTGGTTACCTTATGTTTTATACTGTAAGATCTTTATCTCAGGCTTTTGAAGCTAAATAAAGGCAGTGTTCACCTACAGCCCACAGTGAAAAGTTATACAGAGTAAGATATAAAGTAAATTATCACAGATGGTGATGACATTATCCCAGCATCAAAACTCTATGTTGTAATCATGTGGTGTTTGGAATTGCATTCTGACATAGTATAAAAATATCAGATTGCAGGAATGTACCTTAAAATATATAGCCTTTTTATTTTCTTTGTCTTTCTGCTGCACAAGTCACTTTGTGACTTGGGTACGAGCAGAATTAGATCCATTTATGCTTTATCTCTTACTGCCATTTTTACCCTTGATTTTTTCCCCCCTCAGAGAGGTTTAATTCACAACTTAATCCAGCAGGTTTTAGTTTGTGAGACAGATCTCTGGGGGGTGGTGAACAAATAAACCATTTATAGGAGAAGTGAGATTATTGCCATAAGCTTAAATTTACTGCATAATAGTCCCTTATCTTCAATGAAGCAAGTAAAAAATTTTATAAACTGAAATATACTTTCATTTGGTACCTTAATTAGTACTTTTCTTAATAGCATTTACAATCCTAAAGTAAGACAATATAAGATTAGTAGTAATAGGAGTAGCAATAGCAACAGTAGTTGCTACCTGTACTATTATTACTACTACCGCTACAGCTAGTAGTACTATATTGGATGTCATTCTTTCCTGAATTCAGAAATCAGGATTTGAATTGGAAGTTCTCCATTGATTTCAGAGTTACTTGTGATTTCTATTAGCTGGGGAACTGTCCCTAAACTTCACAATCAGCTCCCAGTACTTCACTCATTGCTCATTAGTAGAACACTCAGCACTGAAGTCAGCAGGACCACTCAGAGGATATAAAAGCCGAGTAGTTTGTCTCTCATTATGTTGTTGATCACAATAGGCAAAACACTCTTCTGTCATGCCTTTACTCTTAGACAAGTGCCTGTGACTTGACACCAAGTACTGAACATAAAGTATGTCTGCTGTTTGTTTTTGAAGTCAGGCATAATGTCTACTCCTTGTAGTTTAATAAAGATAGTATACATGCTGAATTAGCCAAATATTTCATATTAGAACAATAGTGTTATCATAATGCTGCATTACAATGCCTTTGATTCTCCTGTCACTCACACAAATGCAGACATCTAATGAATTAAATAGAATGATACCACCTTATCATAAGTATACCTAAAAATAAAGTCATGCTACATGAACATTAAGTGTCAAGAGTTATCATAAATTTTAGTAACGATGGCATCTTTTCATTGTGTTAAAGTGAAAAGACACTGAATGTTTTTATATTGATCTTAGAAAATGCAAGCAAATTACACTTAGACAAGTACAAGATAAGTGTACAAGAAAGAAAGACGGGGGAAAAAAGAGCCTTTCCTAAAACTGTTAAATAATGTTTTATCTCTCCCACGAATGAGCTGAAGCAAAATTTCTTACTGTGCTTAAACTTAGACCAATGTGAGACCAGATTCATAACAGGTAGTGAAAACATATGTTTTTTAAAATTTAAAGATTTTTGACACAATGGCCTTTTCATGCAAAGATTTAAGATTTTCTAGATTACTCATACTCTCCAGAAACTGAGAGTTAATACAGTGAGAGCATTTTTGTGTTGCTGATGAACAGTATGTACAGTTCTGCACGTCATTCTGAAGTTTTTCCTCGAGACTTAACTGATGTGAAACTCTGTTAAACTCACCTACTTCCTACTGAATTAATTGAAACAGTGGAAAAAACAGCACAGCACTGTGAAAAAAGCCAGAAAAAGTTCCTTTCTCAGGATGTGAGAACTCTGACTCATGACCACAAGTTGTACAATCAAAGTGTCTGGGTCAGAAAACACATACATGTCAATAATCTCATTGTGAGCTACCTCAGAAGACTCTGGGGGTGCTTAAAACTATAGAGGTACATGCACAGCAGCCTGGGGAACAAGCTGCAGCCTCATCCTTGAAGTGTTCTCTGAACTAAGTTTGGATTTAGGGAACTGCATGCAGCAATAAATACTACTGGTTCATTACTCTTACCATCTAAGACAAAATTTAAACCAATCCAATCAATTTTTGGTTAGAATGTACTAACCTTAAAGCTGTGAGTGTAGGCCAGCCTTGGATCCTTTTTACACTTGCTGGCCAAGGGATGCAAGTCTTCCTGCAGAACTTGAATGACAATGGCTCCTTACCTTCTCCCAGAAAAAAATTTTACTGTTCAGCAGCCAGCAATTGTGATCAAGTGCAAAAATCTCTATTCCTTTGTGCATATTCTTGCTTGTCTCTGACCTTGATAAGCTCTTAGTTTGCACAGTGCTTTCTAGCAGAGCTTCACGGCTAATTGTGTAGGAAATGTTTTCACTTCTAAGTATTGATTTTCCTACCTTTCTATTTCACTGAAGATTCTTTATTTCTCTATTATGGAAAAAGATGAATTAAAGTTCCTTAGCTGCCTTCTCCATCATGGCTCATTTTGTCTTTCTTTTTTTTTTCTGAATTAAACACCATTCTTTCAGTCTCTACTGCTACAAGAGCTTTCCCATGCCTCTGTTCTTCTCATGATTATATAGCAGAACAAAAGCCAGTGGTCTGAATGAGTCCCTTGGGGTGACCAGCCCAAGGGATCAGCATGAACTAAGGAGAAGAAATAATGAACTGAGACAGAGGGTTATACATTTAAAATAAGTTTTATATTTCCATCTCTTTTCTATTTTTTTCTAATCCTAGTTTTTAAATACAATTGCAGTATAATACGACTAAGAAAAACTAATGTGTTTTTAAACTGATAAAGACCCTGCCTAAGGCAGCATCGAAGTTCTTAAATTGAATAAGTGCTTTGGGCTAGAAAAATATTTATTCATGCATTTAACTCAACAAGACATTTTCTAATGCTTTACAACAGAAACAAAATGAAACAATCTATTGTGATTACTTCATATGTGGTTTTAAACCTCAACATGGTAAGTGTTAAGAGTGGTTATTTTTATTAAGTGACTAAAAATTCAATATTTAAAAACAGTCATTAAAAATCCTTAAATTTTAAGCACAAAATAAAACATCAAACTTTCAAATATCTCATAGGTGTACTGGATAAACATGCAAAATATCCCAAATTTCTCTTTGTGACTAGAATATTTTCATACTTGTCATGGTTTAACCCCAGTCTGCAACAAGTTCCACAGAGCTGATCACTCACTTCTGCCTTGTCAGGTTGGAAAGATTAACAGTGAGAAAACTTGGGTTAAGATAAACACAGTTCAATAGGTAAAGCAAAAGCCACACATGCAACCAAAGTAAAACAAGGAATTTATTCACCTCTTCCCATGGTTGGGCAGCCATCTACAGGAAAACAGAGGTCCAACACATGTAATGGTGACTTGAGATGACAAATACCATCACTCTGAGTGTTACCTTTTTTCCTCCTTCTTCCCTCACCTGTAAATGCCAGCTGGAGTCAAACCATGAAAAAATGTCAGACTTCATTTTCAAGGCCTAGAGTTTTTCCCTAAGAGTTCTAACTTCTTCCATATTGGAAAGACATGCTCAGTCTGCAATGCTTCCTTCGTCTGTTTAAAATGTCATAGTTTAAAATACAGATAATTACATCCTTCCATCTCTCACATTCTTCTAATTTAATGAGAGTGTGGTTAAAATGGATAATTTTGAAATTTGTCAATTTATCCAGCTCAGTTTGTCCAGAAAACTCAGGAATAACATTTAGGTATGATCATCTTCTTTTTGAAGAAGTGGTTCATCTTTTTCAGACCTTTTTTTACTGATTTTCAAAGCTTAGAGTATCACAGAAATCTATATCAAAGAATTCTATCTGTTTTGCTTAAAATAAAACATTTTAAGCCTGCTGAGGTGATCAGTCAGCAGCCTTTGCCTGAAATCCTAGATTTATTTTAATAACATACCCTCTAATACACATAAAAACAAGCTGTGGGTGCCTAGCTAGACACAGATGAAGAAAAGCTTGTCAAAAATGTCATTAGAGACATTAAAGCCAAACATTTATATCTTGGAAGCAATTCACATGCATTCTAGAGATGCACACAGGTTCTTGAACTAGCTACACTTTTCTTGCAGTTGCATCC
This sequence comes from Machaerirhynchus nigripectus, assembly GCA_013397975.1. Classification (NCBI taxonomy): domain Eukaryota; kingdom Metazoa; phylum Chordata; class Aves; order Passeriformes; family Dicruridae; genus Machaerirhynchus; species Machaerirhynchus nigripectus. Next base: position 1,515,750 of record VZRQ01007229.1, read on the forward strand.
ATCTATATTTTTCTTCTACTCACGAGCTGTTAACAGAGAATTTTAACTGTCAGATCAGCTAGCTCTCCAACGTGGTTTTGGGTCCTGATCCCTCAGTTTTAGTTTAGCAGCTAATTAATTCTGAAGCTTTCTCTCAAAGTGAGTCAGCTATTTCCTTCTGAAACAAACCCACTTGGTTGTGGCCGTGGAGATTGTTAATCTCCAACAAAACATTGGGTGGGTTTATGTATGCAGGTATGGTGTAGATGAGCAGATAAACCTGCACCAGGTTGGGGTCCCCTGACACTGCTCTGGCTTTGAGCAGTTTAACACTTGCACACTTGCTGCACTCTAACGATGCAACACTTCATCGCCCCCCCAAGGCTCCGTGTTTCAAGCTGCTACACTGAAGGATTTGAACAGAAGGGAACATTGGACACTCGTGTCTGTCACGGGCAGAAAGGTCACAGAGGAGTCCCAAGGCAAGGCTGATACAGTGCAGCTGCCAGTTATTCAGCTCTAGACAGAGCCTGCTACAGGACAGGCGTAATTGTCCTGTAACAGCCTGTCTGAGAGCCTTCTAGCCGGGCATGCATGCCAGCAGTGCTGGTATAGCATCAGAGATCACTTTTCTCTCTCATTCTCTCTCTCTTGTTCCCCAGTTTCCTTAGCTTTTTACGCAGATTTTGCATTAGGATATTGCCAGTACTGAAGGTGTTGATTCTTCATTTTGGCTAATCATTGTTGCTTTCTTCTTCTTTCTATTTTAAACTCAGCACACAACTCACATGGTGCTTCCTAACTGCAAAATAATAACAGATTTATTAAAAAAACACCAATGTTTTGGCTTGGTGCTAGTTTTTTGCATGTTCTAAAGATCTCTTTTCTGCTTTCATTATTGTAATTGAATATCAAAGCCCTCTCTGGTCACCTGACCAAGTGTCCATATTAGAATCTAAATTATTAAATTTTTAATGATTTTCCTAACCCAGGAAGACTCTTCTGATGGCTTTTCCAGAAGTGATGACTCATGTCATTTCCTTAAATCCACGGGGCAAATTGCAATAGTGAGTAGAGGCAAAACTCTCATATACTTTTTCAAAGGGATCACAAACTATTACTGTGTATTTTGTCCAACCTATTTTCTATAGGAATTTTCATTTTAGAACAGCTTTGTGAAAGTGCTCTAATATTGTTTGCTAATTGCTCATGACTTATGGCCATTCTTAACGACCAAAATTCACATCAATTAATTCTTGCTCAAAGATTTACCTATTTTGAAGCACTGATAAATTCAGCTGCAGATCACTTTTAGAATAATTTTGTCCTATTTATCATTAGTTATCCTTAATGGGTTGTGATACAGAAGCCTCTTTTGAAGCTGAACGTCAGTACCTACAAAAGACATGTTTTGAAAGAACTATCTCCTTTTATTACAGTGAGAAACATAAGTTTAGGTCTCTTTTTTCGAAGGTGAGCTTGATCTGGATTCTAATTGCCTCCAAAAATCATTACTTAGAAAAAATCTGAAATACTTTAAAATGCAGAGACTATGAACACTGTGATAGAATTGGTTTTTTTCTTAGAACAGTGTGGGTTTTGATGTTATCTAGTTATAATGACACTGAAGACCAAGTAACAGTTTTATTTTGATAACTTGTGGGTTCTATATACTAGTTAGGAATTGATATTGATAGAAGACAAACAGGATCTTGCAGGTTCAGATTTAACAGTAATAACTGTAGGTAGGATTTAGTCAGCCTGATTTTTTTAATAAGAAACATGAAGCTCCTGCACTGACATGGGATACATTCACGTCCTCTGTTGAGGGCTGCAGCTAAATGAACAAAATCACTATTTTTTTTTTTTAACAGGTACATTATTGGGAGATTTGTCTTTAAACTTTAAATTTTTACAAATTAATTCACATTCTCTAAAACCAAACATTTCTGAGACTACAAACAGTTGAAGTGAACAACAAGGAAAGTTTCAGGTGATGTAAAGAGAATTTTAATTCAGGTACCTACAGTGCGAGGTAGTCCCAGAAAGCAGCTCTTCTGGTCATACATTAGGGGAGAGTGCATTTTGTTATCGGCAGGTCTGACTCCACACTACCCCACAGATTAATACTAAAACATGTTAATAAACACACACATATCTTATATCTATTAGTTTTTAAGCATTTTTCCCTGCAGTTACTCTTACAGGGTTAAAAATTAATTCATTTTAGCCCTATGAGTCTCACTTCTATGTGCATTTTCCTCCGTGTTGTTGCATATAATGATGCAACTCTTGGGAGGACCGCAAGTCCTAGAATAAAACATATTTCTAGCTGTTAGCAGAAAAAATCCATTTTTTTTTTCTTTTGTGACTACAAATTTGAGAAACATTTTAAGACAAAATTCTAAGGTCTTTTCACGAAGAGAAATTCTGTTCTGTTATTCTTCCCCTGAAAAAACTGGAAGACTTTTCATTGCCACCTTTTCAATTGCACAGAGTAGTCCTGTAAGATAGTGTTGCATTCATAAATCACTTTATTTGACTCATATCATGGTTTATATAAAGTGCAGAAGGGGTTGTCTTGAGGTTCTATGTAGTTTCTGTCAGCACTCCCTTAAGATAATTGTTGTGTTGGATTTATGTATTAAAGCAGAGAGCAGACTAGAATTTCCATGGAATATGATCCCTTTGGTAATGGCACAGCTAGAGACAAACACAACACTACTGCGATTATGGCAAGGGATTCAAATACATGCCAATAAAAGTCAGAATGTAGCTGCCTTTTGGTGTCCTTCCTAACATTTACTCATGTTTTACTTATTTCTTTCTGTGTAGAAAAGGTGGTGTAATAGTTTTTTTCACTCTGCTCTGAGGGAATTGTGTCCAGCTTAGGTTATTTGCAGAGCAGATGAAAAATAGGAATTCTTGTTGGAACATATGTCAAGGCTTGTTTCATTCAACCTACAATATATATGAGATACTTCTGTAGATTCAGTAGATTCTTTTATACTAGAATACATGTCTTGGACAAAGTGCCTAAAAGAAGTTGCATATTTCAGCTGAAATCCCTCATATAGTTTGTATTGTTCATATTTCTATCATAACATCAATTCAGAATCAATGATGTAGTCTATTGTTTGTTGTAGGCTGAGTGCAGAGGCTGCACTGACAGATCACTAAGAGTATAACTCCAGCAAACTGAAATAAAAGAAGTACTCAAACTCCAACAACTGTATCAGTGGAAACAAGAGCAAGGACAGAGTGCTGTGGAAGCAGCCCCTCCTGACAGGAGTGGGATGATACCCCCCTTTCTTCCAAGGTTTTGGATATCTGTTCTGATTTTCATTTGATAGAATTATAGCATGACATTACTGCAGTGTCTGGGAATAGTGATGCCTCACTGGATTTTTCTTAACTTCTACTCAGATTTCCTATGTAACAAAAGCAGCACTGTTGCATGAGTTTCCATGGCCAGTAGTATAATATCTCTGTATAGTGGAAATTATAATATATTTTCAACTGGCTGAGGAGAACATACTGAAATTACATCAAGAATACTCATAAGGCTGCTGTGCTTGAAGAGTAACTTCTAAAGTGTGTTATGAAATTCTTTAGGAAGGAAAAGAGAGCCAAAGGGCCAAGGGAGGGGACAGATTGGACAGGACCCACACGTTAGGGGTTAGGCAGAAACTGTGGACATGGAGACAGTTCTACCAAGGAGGGCCACCCATGGGTGCCCAAAGAGATAGCACTAAAAGTGTCTATCATTTAATGAAAAGTTGTGTTACTCAAGGTCCCCAATGACTGGAAAGAAGCAAATGTTGCTTCCATCCAAAGAATAACCAGAAGGAAATAGGGAAGTGTGAAATAAGGAAGTGTAAGCCTCACCTCAGTCCCTGATCAGAAAACATATCCTCTTGGAATTCATCTCTGAGAAAGAAGGAAATAAAATTAGTCACTGCTGGTTTACTAGGGCAAAATTTACTTGACCCAACTGCTTGGTTTTTATCTGAAGAAAAGACCAAATATATGTCTGAGTGGAGAGTGGGTTAATGCACCTTGAGTCTGAGCAATGCTTTTGACACTGGCTTCCAGGCATTTCTTAGCTGGAAACAGAGGAACTGTGGGCAGTACAAACGGGCTGTTATACTGTTGGAAAACCAGCTGTACTGTCAACCTGCCAAGCTCATTGTGCAGTAATCAATAGCTTGATGTTCATTTGGCAGAGGTACAGAGCTACCCTGGGGTCGATACTGGAGCTGGTATTATTCAATATCTTCATCAGCAGGCTGCATGATGTGACATAATACACTCTCAGCAAATTTATGGATGATGGTACATCACGGAGAAAATTGATTGAAATGCCAAATGGCAGAATTTTGGTCCAGAAGGGCCACAGAAAAATAAAAAATGGACCAGCTGAAGCCTCATGGTGTTCGATATGAAAAGTATAAATATCTCAGCCCTGAGAAAAATAACTACGTAAATCTTCACAGGCTGGGAACTGACAGACCAAGTAGCAAACCTGTCAAAGAGAACCTGAGCAGTCAGAGTGGACGCCAGTTTGAATATCAGCCAATATTTTGCTCTCATTTCAGTTAAGACAAACCTCACAAACCAGTTTAGATGAAACTCAGAGAAACATTAAAAGGGGCATTGCCAGTGGATAAAAGAAAATTTTTGTAGTTGTTATTTCCCTTGTTGTCACAGGTGAGTTCAGTCACACCTGACATTCATACACTTTTGGGCCATTTCAAGAGGGATATTGAGAAAACAAGAGTGTCCAGTGGATTACTGTCAAGATGGTCAAGAACCTCAGGAAAAACACATGAACTCTCATGATTATCGATAAATGTGTAGTTCGACATAATATTGATACAGCATGCACATGGTTTCATTATCTCATGGTTACAATGTATATTTGAATATTTTTTTTTTTGTATGACTGACCTGATTTTCAGGGATGACCACTCTCAGGGTCAGAAATTATTACACAGAAATTGAACAGATATGACGTCTCATGCCTTTCCCAGATGATCCCAGCTGGGGAGCTGTAGGTTTCAAAGATAATGTGAATAGAGTTCTCCACTCCTGAAAAGTTTTAAGATGTCAAGAGACTCACATAAAGAATTCTCAAGGAGTTTTGTACCTTTACTTTACATTGCACATAGATAAGATGACTTTTTCAAGTAATCATTGATTTTTGTGCAGTGACAAATGATACCAGCAACTGGGACCTTTAGTGCCTGTCTTAATTTAGTCTTTTTCTGTATCTGCAGGTATGATTTTTCATCTATAATGATGTGGTACAAGGATACGCAGATGACTGCTTCCAGAAAATCGTGTAATAAAGTATCTGACATTACAGTTAGTGCCTTCAGTTCAATGCAATTCCTAAGCATGAAACTGCATCAACAAAACAGTGACCTGGTTTAGCTTAAAAAGCAAGTCTAGCTGTACAGAGCTCTTTGCAAAATCTGGGTCTTATTTTTACCATATGGATAGTGTATATAAAAGAAAATACCATAGTCATGCTGAGAGTGGCCTACTTTGCAGTGTGCCTGGATACTGGAATGGCTCAGCAGGGCCACTTATATCCTGTGATTCTCTTCTCAGCAAAGTGAACGATCTTGGCATGCGATGCGTAGACGATAACTACAGGCTCCGTATTCACGGCTGCGGCATTTGGACCACTAATTGTGTTACTGCCAGAGCGGGCACTGAATTTAGCTCTAAGTGGTCTGCAAGCCAAGGTAGGGCTTGCTGCACAACTAGCACGTAGCTCTATATATTCATTCTTCCCTTACTGCTGGTCATTATGTATTCAGTTGCTATTATGAACATAGTGCTCTTCACTCCTTGTCTGAACATCTTGTTCTTTCTATAAGGTTCCAGACCTGTTGGGAAATCAGCCAGAGATGCTGAAACTCTCCCCTTTGGAATTTAATGTGCTGTGTTATGCAGCACATTACGTGCATCTATGCAGGCTGCAGGCAGCTCCAGTAGGGACTTCAGTGTTTTACAGGCTTATAAAAATAGGGTGGCTGGTTTTCCTTCACAAGTCATGACAAAAAGCAGCAGTGTAATCTCAGGGAGGTCATTTCTCACTCCTACAGAAGCCTGATGTAATACCTGACACTGGCCTTTGGCACGGAGCACCCACTTTCCATCTCTTCTATTATACTGATGAGTCTGATACTACTTTAGTGTGTAACCTGGTGCCAGGGAGTTAAAAATTTACTGTGCCTCTTCACCTGGAGGCGTGTTTGGTGCTGTTCTGCCTGATTACTTGGACACACTCCTGCCATGGCTGTCAGCGAGATACTTGTCCATATGTGTGAAAAAGTGTGCTGATAATTCTGCAGGAATTTGTTTCTGGTTAATTTTAAGATAAATTTAGTTTAAGATCTGAGGAAAAAGAAATCACATCAGTGATTCTGTAAAAGAGGGTAGCTCTAAACTCAGAAAGACAAGTAATCATTTAAATGGTCCAAAACCGGATCTTCCAAACAATTACAAATACATACATTAGTTGCTTGATTTTGATGTTTTCCTCCATCTACTCTAAAAATATAGAAGAAATGGCATGAAGTGTAGATAAGAAGAAGGAGCATAGATTAGTATTTAAACTACAATGTAATGATTTTAAAGAGAACTAAAAGATTCTCAAACAATGGGGACTGGCTGATTGAATTGTTCTGTGTTGCTTTGAAAACGTCATTAAAAATTGACAAGCACCTAGGAGCATAATTCTGAGAAAGGAAGAGACATTTAAGCTATTTAAGCTGTTTCTTTCTTTCAAGTCTTGAATAATAAATAAAATACAAAATTTATTTTCAAAAATGTTCTGTTCCTGAACCCCAAGATATTGATGAAGTCTGCCTGCTGATTTTGTTTTCCACTACTCAAAATGCTAATCAAATAAAGAAAGATTAGGGACAACTTTTACTTAAGGAGATTAGACCTTTTAGTTAGTCCATAATGTATAAGTTTTTCTGTTGGAAACTAGTGCTAGTAAAGTTGCTACTATCAGGGCATTGGTCATTCAATTTCAAAGCAGACAATTGGTCATAAAGCAAATAGAATTTTAATATTACTATAAATGTTTATGTAATTTTCTAGGATTACACAGGTTTTGTGACAGGAAACTCTGATAGGGATATCACAGAACATAAAACTAGGTTTTATGTGTCTCTCAATTCTGATCTGCTAAATATTTTCTGCACTGACAGGATACAACTCCCCAGTTTTGGCAGACAGTTCTTGTCTCACCACCAGTCCCATGGACTGCAGAGGCTGTATTCCACACCACAGGGAGACCTATTTCATGACAGGTCATTCATGTCAGGTCATCTCATCCATATTTCCTATAAAAGGGAGAAAAGAGGGACAAAAGAATCTATTTTTCCCTAGCATTATTTTAGATTGGAATTCAAGTGTTCATGAGCTATAATCCACTGATTTCACCAAAAGAGGACTGTCTTCAGTTTAGGAAAAAACTCCAAAAGTCAATTTGGTTAACTTTTCCTACGTATTTTCTGTGAGATACATTCAATATGGCCTCATTTCCAATTCCTGGTCTCCTGCCCATCTGCCTTGTATATATACTGTTTGCTCCTTTGTTCTCTTTTGGGGTGAGCCGAAGGGACTTTGTGAGATAAAATCCACCTGCAGTTCTGGGGATAATTTTCTCCTGTGAATTCTTGCAACCAGAGATACAAGTAGGACTGCAGCCTGCTATCCCAGTAGGCTTTTATCCTCAGTCTCTCCTGCATGCCCTCCAGCCATACCATGGGACATACAACAGAGACCTGCTGGCCATGCTACTGAAGAGAGAAGATATTCTGAGGGCCTGCTGTGCTCTGGGTGGATATGATTCAAGCCTGGGCAAGACTAAGAACTTTCAAAGAGAGCAATATTAGAAAATGTGAAATGCTAGACACAAACATCAAACTATTTGTTGACAGTGCAACTCTGAAAGAAAAATGAAAAATTGAGTCAGAAGAGCTTTTTTCCCCATCCACAGAAATTTTGTCACTAGAATCATAATTACAAAAATGAGCTCAATATAGCTACTGAAGTCATGAAGGATTAAGTGAACTGTTATGTTTCTGTGGGCAATAATTACAATTATTGTAGATCTAACTTCAGGGGTTATGATCTTGTCATGTACACAGAATCACTTTCGTTATCTACCGGGAGTTGGAGCCTCAAGTAAAAATTTAATACAGCTCCAATTCTGTAATTGTAGCTGAACATCTTTCCTCAGCACCACTACTGAGCACTGATTGTCAGTAATGCTTTAAGTATTGCTGGAATTTTCCTAATTATATAGCTACTATTTATTCCTGGACAAGTGGTGAAAAAATGAACAGGATTCTTAGAAATCATGTTCACTAGGTATACATTAATTTAAAGGAAGCAGTCCAGTCCTGATGCTTGAATAGCAACTCCAAAATACCAGTCACAAAAAATTCTAAAGGGATGAGTGATTTAGCCTGCTGAACAAGAAAGGGGGAAAAAAATAAAGGGACAAAAAGTGCAAATTTTATTTGTAAGGGAAAAAGGAGACAACGTGGCAGAGTGTAGTGATCAGAGCTGGGGATGGAGGTGAGAGCCACGACTATTCTGTAAAGGATATTGTACAGAAGTTCAAAAACAAGGACATAGAGTCAGAACCTGATGCAGAATAAAGCATGGAACAACAACAAAAAAATTTTTGCTCTACAGAAATATTGCAGAAGTCATTTCAGGCTTAAATATATGTAGGTCAATATGAAAAAAAAAAACTCTGAGAAAGAAGGAAGGGCCAGCTTGGAAAATGAAAAGAAAAGTAAAGTGAAACAAGAACTGGATTCATTAGAGATGTGTAAATTTGTGAGGATGGAAGTGAAAGCATGCATATGAGGGAAAAGTTACAATGAGGATTAATATTTACTTTGCAGTCTAGTCTCAGTGATTGATTAAAGGAAGGAAAAGATACTGAAAAATATATAGAGATACGTCTTCTGAAGTTTAATTTCAGAGTTTCTATTTTAATGATTTGAAAAAGTTAGAAAGGTAATCTGAGGCAAGACAATAATATGAATCCTGATTAAAAGCAAAGCGATGACAGAAGTCAAGTTGAAAAAAGACAGTGGCTGAATACAAAACTCATAATTTTCTTACCTCCCCCTTCCTCTGCTTTGCAAACACAAAATACGAAACTCATGTTAACTGCAAGCCCAGGTAGTTTGAGGTTGGTTTATCACTGCTATGAATCTAGAGTATCAGACCAGAAATCACCAAGATTATATATATATATATATATATAAAGAGTATGTTTATTTATTTCTAACTAATCAAGAAATAGCATGGCATCATTGCAGAAGAAGACTTTGGCAACTAGTCAGATTTAGATTATGTTAATGCAGCTTCTGAAAGTGACTGTCATAAACAGGGAGACATCATCGTAGGAGAGGGCAAGAAATAAAGAAAGAAAAGGCCTAATTCTTTCTGCTGCTGCTGCTCCAGGTGCTGGAGGTAAACAAGGCAGATCTGCAATGGATGTCCTCTCCAGCCCCTCTGAGGCTGTTATTGCCTTATTTTATTTCAGGGATGAGTCTAAGTGGATATGGACTGTGAATAGAGTGCCCTGGGAAACTTTAAAAAGTGGAAACATATAAATAAAAATAATTATTTTTGCCATTGAAATAAAAATTATAAGGGTGTGGTCCACCATCTGGGAATGTCTTCTGGCCGATACTCGACCACCTACAGCAGATAATCAGAAAGTCTATTCCTTGCTTCTGTTTTCTTTCTGATTTGATCCCTGCCAGTACCTATTTCTGGTTCATAAATTCTTCAAAAGGCAAAATGAAGACACTTAAAAATCCTGATACTTCTCTTCCACAACAACCATTCAGCTAAGACTGCTGAGACAGATCAGGACAAGTGGTTGCTTTTTCAGGGAGAGTTCTGCCCTGTAGATGACTATTTCATATATGTGTTTTTATATCAATACTTTGGTAGTGATGAGAGAAAACTACTGATTTGCCTTGGGCATATAACATAAACCAGAATTATTTGCGAGGGATACTTTCACAGCACGAACTCCTCAGTGCACAGAGCACAGAGCACTTGAAGGGCTGTGTTTTCACTGACATTCCATTAGTGCCAACAGAAGCTGTACTTGTAACTCCCACTGTAATTCAAGAAACTTCAGTAAAAAATGCAAAGAACCTGTCGCCTTCCTGACTTTTCAGAAATGTTTTATGCAACTCAGAGTTTACTTCACAATTTCAGCTCCTGATTTTTTTTTTTTTTTTTTCTAAAAATCTATGGGGTTATTTTACAGTAAACAAAATGAAAAGGCCAATTTTCTTCTGACTAAGCTTGATTAACTTTGTCTCTACCCTAGTAAAATTGATTTCCTTAACGGAAAGATTTAACAAATTATATTAATTTAAATACACTCAAAGCCATGATGTTTGTTAACGACACCGCAAATGTGCCTCTCAGTTTGCAAGATGTAACTACTTAATCTTGCAGTTCTCTGCTGGACTGCATGCCAAAAGCAAATACATGCTCCATGAATTCTATAAAATGTATCATAGCTACTCCCAATTACTCATTATGACTGTAGCTAATGTCAAAACACACATTTAGAGGCATTTGTAGGAAGATGCAGAAATCCTGGTGAGACGTGGATACGAGCTACAGTCTGTGCCTAGAAGGTAACAGCACAGCTGACAGCAGTGAGGGGATAATCATGGGCTGGTACAGGTTTCACCTGGGGACCTCTTCCTTCCCAGAATTTCTCTCCTTTCCAAATCTCTGTGAGAAAATTGGTCCAGGCTTCTCTTACCCTTTGCAGATATTTGAAATAGTAAGAACTGCTGAAAGGGGGGATATGCCTGAGTGAAGCAAGGAGGGATGAACATTTTCTTTGTGCCAGAGCAACAACCTTTGTGACCTGGGGAAATTGTTGGGGTTTGAGCTGTAGAGCTGAAAGATGGGAAAAACGTTTTTATTACAGGATGGGGTTACACTCTTTCCATTTGTGGCCACAAAAAAAGAAGAATTATCAAACTTATGTTTGTGCCTTAGTACAGTTAGACACTTGACATTGCCATCTTGGAGAAATTATCTAGGATTAAATAATTCATTTTTGATTATTTAAGGCCTTGAACAATTTTACTGTGTGTTCTTTTTTGGGAGTGGAGGGTGCCTTTTTCTTTTTGATAGAATGGCCAGGGCTTGCAAAGTGAAACCTGAACTGCATATGTACTAAGTGGCTAGAGAGATTACAGTTTCTTATGCAGAGGAATGACTACCTGACTAGGAGGAAAAAAAAAAATTAAAAAAAAGAAAGAATGAAATATAATGGAAATTTCTATTTATGTTCAGCCAAAGCAGGACCAATGAATATAACTTGACTCAGTGATACTTCCATTTTTTCTCTCATTTGTGTAGGATTCAGTCTAATGGGATTTCAAAACTGCCTAGTTGTGAGGTCGAAACTGTAAGCTTTCCTTTATCTGTGAAAACTGACATTTTTCATTTTCTTCTTGAAATAGTGGTTTGAAACTACACTGTATGTAATAAAGGGCTTCTGTGTTCTTTTCCAAAGATAGCCAGAGTCTACTACCTTGGGGAGTGACCTCTATGTTTACTTCTTAAAGTATTTTGTTATCCTGAAATACAACTTGCTGTGTAGGAATGTCAGTTTCTGTTACAATTGAGTCAGAATCTTGACAGTTTCACACTTCTACTGCTTCTGCTTGCTACTGCTGCCAAAAAAATATTAAAAAGTAGGTGAAATGTCATAAGTTTTGCACTCAGAGAAGGAGGGACAAAGCCTTGTCCCAGGATTTGTAAATGCTCACACCGAACCACCAACATATCTTGAATGCTTCTATTGCACAGGCTTTGCTTCTGGTCTGACAGAGTCAGAAACTGAATCACGCTGTACATGAACATTTTTCACCCAGTGAAATAGCAGAGAGTTCACCAAAATCAGGAGTGACTGTGATTTCATTAAGGAAGATTAGCTCACCACAGAAACTGCTGTTTAAAGCAGAGCTGCACAATGCACACCTGGAGATAGGTGGTACTACTGATTAACCATCCTTAGGTGAGAGATGGTGAGTGAAAGGTTCTCTATTGAGCAAACGGCCTTTCAGGAAACATTTAGATGAGAGCAATGAGATCCTGTGGAACCTCTACAATCCACTTGGTTCTTGAAGGAGTTGAGAAGCTGCACTGGTTTGGCACGGCCTGGTTTTGGGTAGCAGGGGAGCCGCAAAGACATCTCCTGTGAGAAGCTGCTGGGAGCTTCCCACCGTGTCCGGCAGAGTCAATGGCTCTGAAGATGGACATGCTGCTGGCCAGAACCAGGCCAATAAGAGAAGCTGGTGACGCCTCTGTGATGACATATTTAAGGAGAAAATCAAAACAAAGTCACAAGATTTTGGGATTCTAGTCAGCGGAGAGGAGGAGGTGAGAACATGTGAGGGAAAACAACATGGGGACACCAAGGTCAGTGGAGAAGGAGGGGGAGGAGCTGCTCCAGNGCGCTGCAGCAGTGTCGGGAGGACTGTGTGCCCATGGGTGGGACTCACGCTGCAGCAGGTGCGGTTTGGCTGCTGCTTGTTAGAGTGGACCCACATTGGAGAGGTTTGTAGAGAACTGTCTCCCATGGGAGGGACCCCACGGCCTCAGAGGGAAGGACTCTTCTCCTGGAGCAGTGGAAGAAAATCCTGGTGATGAACTGACCAAACCCCCCTGCCCTGCCTCCCTGTGTTGTCTGTGGGAAGGAGGGAGGGCCCAGGGTGGGGGGGAAGGTGCATTAAGGGCTCATTTTACTTCTCATTATCCTCCTCTGATTCTGTTAGTAATAAATTTCACTTAGCAACCAAGGTTGAGCCTGTTTTGCCCTTGAAATATTTCTCCTGTTCTCCTTATCTCACCCATGAAGCCTCTGTTAACTCCTTTTCCTCTTTTCCCTCCTTTTGCCCAGCTGTGGTAGGGGAGGGTGAGCGAGTGACTCTTGTGAGTGCCTGGCGTCGGGCCAGTGTCAAACCATGACAAATCCTGAATACAGCTGTAATGTTGTTTATGTAATGTTGAAATTTAGATGAGCTCAATAACTTCAGTTATCACTATTTATATTTTATTGGTGGTCAGAGCCCCTGGCTGCAGATCACAGCTGCAGTGGGATAAAATGATAGAAGCCAGGGCTAATTTTACATAGATGATACATAGGGTATCAAAGTGAACAGGCTGACTAACAACCTGCTTTCCTAGAGCATGAAATGTACTGCTCTGGCCTTCAGACCCTGATACTGAGACAGCTTTACTACTGCTTCCAGTGGAGAGGTCAAGTTGGAAGTTACAAGCCTGTATTTCATGGAAGTAAAAGGCAGGGTCTATCTAAGTAGAGTATTGATGAATGGAGAGTTAAAAATACATATTCATCTGCATCCAACATGAAAATTTTGTAACAGGAGAATTCTTTGAATTCACACTTGCCATTCCAAGCCACTCTGTCCTCAGTACTTGGCATGAAAAATTCTCTTTCTTTCCAACACAAAGACATTGTAAGCTTTATCTTATGCCAATATACACAAAACTGTGGCAGAATATACCTTTTTTATGATATAGCTGCCCGTTCCAACCTCAGGAACTCAGGACATGATACTGAATAAATATAATCATACCTCAAAATGCTTTTCATTAAATGATATTTTTAGCTTTTTCTTATCTGTGAAGTCCTTAGTTTTTAATTACATGATTATTTTATTTTTCCTCTTTATGAGAAAAAATAGAGAATCGATAACAATTTTCTTTAAAGAATAGGAACCTGTAATAAGGCTTATGATTCAAGTAATTTATTTGATATATTATATACACATAACTGTCATTAAAAGAAGACTCGTGGAAAAAAACAAAAGCTAATTTTTTTTTACAGCCCACAGCTTCTATTCAGTAAGTTTTCATTTAATCTATATACATACATACTTATATATTAATACATATGTGTGTGTGTGTATATATATATATATATATATACACATATTCCACACTATAAGGACACAATTTAGCCACATAGATCAAAAGCTAAGATGGAAAGAAATGAAGGCTAGGAAAATGAAAAAAGGAAATAAAGAGGAACTTTGTGTGTGATATTTCAATGACTTTCCCAAATTCATTTCTGCAAGCCTTTGCTTCCAAATTGCAGATTAAGTAAGAATTCAGTGATGAGAGAAGAGAGTGATAGTTTGTATATGAAGAAAAGGAGTGCAGATTAAAATAGAAATTGTGTTCATCTGTATGTGAAACCAACTTGTATGCTCCTATCCATGCTCTGTAGAAAGGGCATTTTGATGAATCTATGCATGAAACTGCTCCCATTTGGCAAATGTAGAGAAAGGTTTAAACTTCAGACTAAACTGTTCCTGCAGCAAACAGTCTGGTACTCGAAACTGATACTTATCTCTAAATGTATACTCTAATTTACTCAATAAAATAAAGATTCTGCCATTTCTGATCATACTAAGGGTTTATTCTGCAGCTTTACTGTTTGTGTCAACTACAAAGAATACTGCAGTTATTTATCTCAATATTAATTACCTGCACAACTGTTGATGCCTTGAAGTAGCACTGTAGTTTGTGAGAAAAAAAAACCCCAAACAATGTTTTGTGTTCAGTGTTCCACTAAAACATAACTTTTGACTTTACAGCTGAGGCAATTCAGGAAATTCTGTGATAATAATAGGCTATTAAGCCCACTTCAGTTTTATAAATTGCCATACCTTCACCCATCCCTCTGCCTCTGGAAGTAGCAGCTGAACAGACCCATAAGGTTCACAGAAGTAGAAAAAGGTCAGGAAGAGGCATATTTTCATAACATATAAATATTATTTAGTTCTGGGAACAATGTAGGGAGAAGGAGTTCTGATTTCACACAGAAGCTGTGCTCCTGTGGGGAAGATGTATGCATGGATGTAGGATGGCCATATGCTCCTTTTTAAGCAGGGATCATAAACCTCAGAGCCCATGTGTCCTGTTGGTTGTTGCAGTGGGGACTGTTGGAAGAAGCTGTTCTGGCTCTGGGCATACATGGGGAGGAACTGTGCATTCTTGGACAGTATTCATGTACAACTTTGCAGCAGCTGCTAAGACAAAGTCTGTGTGGTGTCCTTTGGGAATACATTCCATGGAAAAATGCCACCTAGTTCTGAAGAAGTGCATCAAGGAATTATATTTGCAAAAATGCACACAGCTATTAATTTAAGTCTTTGGTTTTAATTTTTTTTAATATAAAAGGGCTATTTTCAGAGCGTTCGTAAAGACTTCATGCTATACCTCTAAGAGGTGAACTGTAAAACCAAAGTACTTCCAAGGTTTCTAGAAAATAATATTCAAACAAAGAATTTGTGAAGGGGCTTGAGTGATCTCTTGGTTAGATTTCTCCTTAGCATATTGTTAACCAAGTGATATGCAGTCAAAATTGCACATGGAGAATAAATTCCCATATGAGATACTCCATTTTATATTCATGTGCACAACTGGTATTTGCACAGTACTACGTTCATTTAAAATTTAATGCCATATTGTAAATTCTCTCATTAATATTAAACCTGGTGTTAATATTAATGACCTGCTGCTTTCAAAAAGTGCTGCATCAAAAATACTCTAGCAATAGCCCCTTAACACTTCCATCACTTTAAAAGAGGGAATGATGTGAGGGTTTCAAATACAAAATTACTCTTACTTTAAACCTGAATTATGAGTTTCTGTATGCAGACAAAGTGCAGTGTCAATGATGGACAACCAACAAGTCAAAATTTGTTAGGCTCTGAAGATTTTCAATAAGAATCACAAATATTAATTCACTAATAGAAATTGCAAATACTGGTAATTATTTTATAAAAGGACTAAGCATTTTCTTTCAGGATAATGTAACAATTGTTTTTGCTGAGTCTGGATCTTTAAACTTATGAAATGTTTTATATTCCTCATGACAAAACTGCTAAATTTGGTGATCTAATTGCGCTCCATGAAAAACTCCTGTTATACATTAAGCATAATTACTCTGTATATTGTTGACATGTCTAGGATATGCCTACATGGAGAACTTCACCTCTTCTGAACTCCAAAGAGGCTATTCAAGTGCCTTGCATAAATACACACACATACACACACACACACACACAAATCTCTAGTTTGTTCTAACACTTTTAGTGCTTCCTCTCATTTTCTTTGCTAAATTTGTCTTTGGAGACCCAGACAGCCAGAGAATAAGCTGTTTTTAAACACATACTGATACAAGTTGTCCTGCTGTTAGGCGTACTTATCAGTCCTCTGAAGTCTGTATAAAAACTGTATAAGAAACTGTATAAGAAGATTTAATGGGAATTAAATTTCATTTAGTCTGTATTTCATTTAGATTTCATATAGTCTGTATTGTCAAATTCACTTTCATTGGCATGGGATTTTGCTAAAGGTAACCCGTGAAAATCCCTGAGAAAAATGACAAATAAAACTGCTTTCATATTTACTTTGCAGATTTAAGACCTCTGGTGTTGTGATACATCAGCTCCTTTTTATAACACCAAAGAGAAAATTTTCTCAATATTATACAACATTATAAACATCGTTAAGACAGATTTAGTTAAAAATAAATATCTGTAAGATACTTAGAAACACAAGGAAAAAGTTACAGAGAGAAATGTGACCTTGGCTGTACGAATTAATACAAACTTGAATCTTTTTGAAATGCACTAGAATGGTTCTTCTATGGTCATATGACACACTTACAGGACATCACAAACCAGGAAATGGATAATTAATTTTTCATTAAGGAGATAGAAACACTGCATTTTACATCAGTCTTTTTCTTTTCAGCTAATGCATAGACTTAAGAATTATTATAAGCAAGTAGTTAGCAGTCAACTGTGCAGGGCCAGGAGCTGGGCTTGATGATCCTTATGGGTCCCTTCCAACTCAGCACATTGTATGATTCTATGATTCTGATTCTATGATTCTATAGCTAAAATAACAGAAAAAACCAACTAATTAGAAATTAATGTTTTCCAGTATCTTGGTTTAAAAGACAGGTGGCTGCTAAGGAAGGCAGGAGCCTCTTTTGGAATGGAACGTGTAACCCCCCTCCCTCCAAATTATTTTAATTTTGAAATTAAGGGGCTTTCAGGCAAAGATATGAGAAACAGGAATAACAGTTCTTTACTAGTGTATATATATGCAACAAGGCAATCAAACACCAGTAACTGTGTCAGTAACACCAAACAGGACCAGAGCCCAGTGACACCTCTCGGCCCCGGGCCCGTTCCCGTCGGTGCAGTGCCGCTCACGGCCGGCAGGGGCGCTGGCGGCTCCCGCTGAGCGGGACGGGGGCGGTGGTTCCCCGCGCCTGCAGGGGGCGCTCCGGAGCGGGCGCGGGGAGCACGCGGTAATGGCGGCTCGGCCG
>VZRQ01007229.1:1533578-1554741 GCA_013397975.1 Machaerirhynchus nigripectus
GTGTTAAACAGGGTCCCAGTGCAATGGCTGCACCAGCAAGAAGAGTTCCACTTATGGCAGAAGAAAGGCAGCAGAAGGCAGAACTCCGCAGTGGTGATGACTTCTCCCCACAGCGACCGCAGCTTCTCTCCCCTCCGAACACCAGGAGAACCAGAGAGCTAGGGGCTGCACCCATCCCCTTTTCCCCAATCCAAATCTCAAGGCATCTCTGCCCTACACGAGAAAACCCCAGGTAAAAGAGAGTACCCAGCTGGACACCTCTCCTGAGCTGTGGCCGGATCTTTCATCTCTCTTAGGTATCCAGTCGCTATTGTCTCCTTGCAACACATGTGGGGAAAATTCCTTAAAAGAAAAACAACAAAAGGAGAACTCCCAAAATCCCAACATTCAGGTCTTTGATTTTTTAAAATACGGGAATGGAACAGAAGATTTTGACCTATTTCATGGAATGTGAGAGAGCGTCGACTCACCGCAATGTATTCTAATCTAACACATGCTTAACTGCTTATTCAAGATATGAAATCCCCAAAACAGCTCTTCAGGGGAATAAGTCGCTTTTCAGAGTAGGAGGGACGGCTGAATCTGATCTACATGAGCCAGAAACTAAAATGTTTGTTATTAATGATCTGTGTAAAATTTGTGTACTTTAAATAACTTTAAAAAAAATCTACAAAGTATTGCTCCTCAAAAAAACCTGTTTCTCCTGACTTAAAACTGAGTACTCCTTTGAAGATATAGTCTTACACATTTGTCACATATTGATATATATTTCACAAAGTCCTAAGTTTCTCTAGTAACTTACTAGGCTAGCTTCCTTTAAATAGTATTTTAGCATTACCTTGAAAAGCTCTACTTAAGATCATAAAAGAGGGGCCATTAGAATATTGTACTAAACAACTTTAAACTATAATTTAACTATATAGTCTGGGAGTAAAAATGACAAGGATTTTTTCCAATGTAATATATTATGCACTTATTTACATAAAATATCAATATTTATATTCACTGATGGAACAACAAGATGACTTGGTTTTCTAAATAAAGATGGTACATATCAGTTTGACAGACACAGCTGAGACAGCTGAGTTTTATGTTTCTAAAAAAGTATTCATTTTGTACTTTTTTTATAGAATACTGACAAGGGAATTGCTAATGAAGATAAAAATGATAAGGGTGGGATGTGTAACAGACATGTGGTTCTGTAGAAATTAGAAAGAGATATAAAGCAGTGTCTTACTTTCCAGTATTATGCTGAACATTTTCAGTGGTACTGTTTAAAAGAAATGAGATGTACAATGTGGTGCAAAAAGAAAAATTGGGGGGGTTATTTCTACAAGTTACAAACCGTATCATAGATTTTTCTAATTTGTGTGTTGTAATTAGAATACAGACCTGATCCTGTAAGTGGCTTCAAGAAAGTTTTTGCAAAAACCTTTTATGTACCTATGAAAGTTATCTTTTAATTTCCTTCATCAAACCATTACTGTAAATCACTACATTTTTATGATTTTATTTTGATGGAGTCTTTTTTTTTAAAAACAAAACAATAAATATTTCAGAATTTTTGCCTCTCCTTTTGTTGATGTAATTTAAACTGCTAAAAGTATTGCAGAAATATAGTGGAGAATTACATGGTGGTTTCTCCAATTACATGGATTTAAAGATTTTTAAGAGTGTGCAACTAACAACAGGAATTTTCTCCGTCAAGGATCAGTTACCTCATTTGTGCTAGTGTAAATTCAGGCACCTTAAGTGTTTCATTTGGTTATATAGGATTCATAATAAACAACAATGGAGTTGCAATATTTTATGTTTTCACCAGTGAGAACTTCAACATACAGTCTTGCTTGGATTCATCAAGTAATGTGTAGAGAAAAACAGTGACCTTTCTGACACTGCATTAGGTTTCATGTCATGTATTACCTCACCCAGGCTGCCTAAGCCTGCATGGGTCAGTCATGATTCAAGCAATTTGACATTCTTTGATAGAACTTGACACTCTAATGAGTCGCATAAGTAATTAGAAAACAGATTTGCATCGTTCCAGAGGATTTTAACTATTTTTTTCATGTGCATATGTTTGTTTTTTGTCAAAGGATACATAAACAAGTGGAAAACCGTAATGAACACACCAAATCTTCTTATTTGAATTGATTCTATATATTAAATTATGCACATGACAATATCAACAGTCTTCAGTTGGCAGCAGGGAGAAAAGATTCCATATTACGTCCTATTTGGCTATTAAATTATAATTTCAAATGTTCCTGTGTGATGTCCATGCCAAAGTTAATAAAAATTTAGACCACTCAACTCTTAAATACTCCTGAAAATTTAGCTGTGATCTTCAAACAGCAACAATCTTTTTGGAAAAAATGGGATTATTTTTCTCTAGTGTTTATTTCAAAGGACAACAAATCAATAATTTGAATAATTTAAAATAAGGCTTCTTTTAAATGATCTGTTCCAGTTGAATTACAGCTCAGGAGCTGCAGGATGACAGTCTATCACTTCTTCTTCTTTACATCAGAAGAGATAATCTTAATAACGATTCTAGTCCTAACATCTGTGATGCAAACCTTGTCTCAAATCAAAGTGGTGCAAGTGCTGTTACTGAGGCAAGCAAGGGTTTCAGCCTGTCAATCTGTGAAGTCTTCCAAGACCGCATTTTTTTGTCTTTCCTAGAACAGGTTGCCATGTTCCTAATGTAAGCAATTCTTTACTAGTTTGAATGTGTGCAGAAAAATTACAAAGTTGAGGTACCAGCAGAAAAGTAAAATAACATTGCTGACACTTCTAAATAACACTGCCCGTAATTTTTTCCTGTGAATACCACAGGTAGAACTGTGCAGAGTCAGAACTTCCATTCCCTTCCTCAGCAAGGTGTTGCATGAAGGCCTTGTTGCCTTTGTAAAATCATGGCTCAGGCCTGTTACTTTGGCTAAGTAGAAAAGGGCAGTGGGAAAAAGACACAGCTGAATTAAGGGTAGGAAAACGTGCTGCATGACTGTCGCCTGCTCACACCGTGGTGTGTGGTGGTTGGTTGAAATATGCTTGTTGTGCCTTCAAACTGTAAACAGATAACCAGCTAACTGCCTAAAAGGGCCGGGTTTTTGCAATAATGAGGCTCTCTTTTGCACCTGCCTGGGAGCTCTGTGTCACTCATTATCGCAACAGCAAGGTTTTACATCTATGTCAAATACTCTGTATATGCTTTAGGACTAAATCTTTCTCTTTTGCCTCACCATTGACAATCTCTTTTCAGGAAAATTGCATTATAGAAGAAAAGGGAGTTTTAACTCAGCTTTTTTGTTTGTTGTTCTAGAACCATATCGAAACAGTTAAATAATTTAAGGTACAGCAGTCATAGATTAGAGACAGAAACTGGCACTTACTAACAAGTGACCTGATGGTCTAAGAAGCATAAGAGGTTTTGAGAGGGAGGCAGGAAGGGAGGCTGTGATACAGCTTCATCTGCTGCCAAACACTGCAGTCTAGTCCTGGTTTCCATAGCAGATCCCTGAAACCTGAAGCTGTATGTGCATCTACCTCAGTGTCCATGACACTGAAAGAACTGAGGAAAAGGATGAAAGAGTCCCTATTTATAGACACTTACTCTTTCCTTCCTGAAAAACCAAGTAGATAATGGTTGATGAAGAAGTTCTATATGACTGAGTACATGATTTTAACATGGATACTCCTGTTTATGTTGGTAATTAGCTGAGAAAGCACAGAAAATGTGGTGTCTGAATACAGACTGACACTTTTTAGGTAGTGAGCAGTCCTTGAAAGACAGGAGATATAATGCCACAAAGATAGACACATAATGCAAGGAATACTTTGGGAAGATCACCATCTGTCTGGGTCATACATTAGCCACATAGAAAGGAAATAGACTTGATAAACCTCAACTTTGCCCAGAGAAAAGTAAATAAATTTGGGGTCATGTCTCAGCATCCTTTCTTTGTGATTTATCACTATTTTAGACACTGATGAAAGGCCTAAGTGTGTAACTATATGTACTAATCAAACTACCACTTTGTTGCTTCCCTATACTTCAGTAGTCATCTTCTGCAGAGTGAGATTTCTTACCGTGTTTTGGAAATACTTTATGCAGAGGTATGCCTTTTCAGAAATTTAATTTATTAAGAGAAAGCTTTCGATATTCTTTTGACATGCTTGCAGCCCTACATGAGTTACTGGTGCTCTGTGCTGTAGTTTCTGCTTCATCTTACTCTGTCTTTACCTATACCTGAATTTATTTAATTTTAATTGTCTTGTGAAGTTTTCACTAAAAATGCAAATTTTTCAGTGTCATAGAATGAACAAAAATATTGCTCCTTTGTTTTTTTTTGTTTTCTTTTTTTCTGCTATGCAAAAGCTTGGGCAGAGTAATTCCAGAAAAGTTCCTCCAACAATCCTGCATTGATTTCCTGTTCTCTAATAAAAAATGGTGAGTGATAAAGCATAATCTTCCTTGACTTTTATTTTTTTCTGGTGAGTTTTAATTCTCATTTATAATAGACATTTTTCAGATAGTCTAATTTTCATATAAAGGTTCTGGTTTCTTAATGGAATATTTCCATATGAATATATACTTGTAGAAAAATTTGAAATATACTTACATTTTTTAAAGACTTTTGAGTTTTCTCTATTGATAATTTGGGGCTTAAAATCCACATAAGATATACTGTTGAAAGTGCAGCATGAATTTTTCATTGTGATGTGGTTAACATTGTCAAGAGGTATAACTAGAGCTGATGCATACTGAGGATTTCCAGTTAACTTCATTCCCTTCCTCCAAATCCCTGTGATCATAATTGCACTTCAAAAAGATTTTCAAAACTTGGAAATGTTTTCAAACCTGGGGATTGGAAAACTTGGATATTTAATTCTATCTCACTTCTTGCAGCTCTACTGAAAGATGGAATATTTGAGAGAGAAGCTGATGATCCTGCATCATGGCACATTTCCCCATGTCTCAGTTAAAGAGTAGTGAGTCCAATGTTCTGGAAGTTCAGCTTCAGCAACCTGCATGTTTGTTAAGAAACTGCTGCAGAAACATGGGGAGAATTACTGTGTGTCACAAAAAGGACAGAGTGGGAAATATAAGAAACGAGCTATAACGAATTTATAACTGCAATACAATTTTTACTGGTAATGCTAACAATGCATTTAGGTATTTAGAGCACATATTCCTAAATCTAAATTAAAAACACATCTATAGAAAGAATGTTATGTCCTACCTGCAGTGAATGCCTGAGTCTCTTCTTTTTTCCTGCACCAGACATTTTTTGGCTAAACTCTAGCTCAGACTATAAGAGTAAAACAAGACAAGTTATTCTGGCAGTACAAAAAACTTGTTCCTTGAAAGGAATTCTTCAGGGGAAGCATCCCTGGCACTGAACACAGTAATTGCTCTGACAGTTACCAGAGAGCAATTGGAAAAATCCACAGGCAGCATGTTACTTACTCTTACTAATAGCTGCACTGGTGACCATTTTTATTGAGTATTAGACTGAATGAGGAGTCTGGGGATCCCAGACTCCAGGTATTTCCAATTTCAGATTAGTCAGGATTGCACAGTGTGGCACAGAAAGGTAAATCCAAGAAGCAGAAATGACAGCCTCCCTAGAGTTGCCAGAACATTTGCTCATAGGTTCTTTACTTTTTATTTCTTTTTTATTATTTCTTAGTTTAGTGCTTTGTTTCCCTGGGGCAAATTATTCCTGTCTCAGATGAAACGTGCCATGCAACTAACTCAGTTTCAGCTCAGGGCCTTTCCACTGCTACACAGAGAACAGACACCCTTGTGCTTTTCCCCATCCCTTTCAGAAAATGGGATTAACAGTCTCAATTCAAGACACATATCATCTGAGAAAATGTAGAGAGAAGAAAGAAAAAAGGTGTACATGATACAGATTAATCTTACGAGCTGTGGATCATCTAAATGCATCCCCTGGGCCATTGGTGTTTCCTGTTACGAATGACGACTGCGGGAAAACTCATGCTCTTCCCAGTGTCCTGGGTCCTAAATAACTACTAAATTCTGTGTGAGAATTCAATTTAAAAATATGGGCCAAAAGCTTTCCTAAAAAATGTAGCAAATGAGGATGGTTTGCAGAGAGCTAGCTCACTGCTGACGTCACCAAAGGAGAAGTGCACAGAGACATGGTCACTTTCTCTTCCTTGGAGCGTGGGACTGAAGAGGGTTGTACTAGTACACAGCTGCTGGTGGGAACAGTCACCAGGCAATCAAAACCAGGCCTCCAGTTCTGTACCAAATGTAATCACGCTCTGCTACCATGCCAAAATAATAAATTTTTAGAAACAGCTAATTTCTGTAGCAATTTTGTCTCAGCTTTGTCTAATGCATGGTCTGTGGCAGCCTTTAAGAAATGCTTGTTCTGAGGCCTTCCTGCATTTCTCATCCTGCTTCCTTCCCTTTTTGAAATATTGCATAACTCTGGCTTTGGAAAGTGCTGCACTGGCTGCAGGCTGCTTACAGCTTCAACTTTTTCTTTGCTAGCACTTACACAAGTATTTAAACAAAACAAAGGGTTCTATCACCAGAATCTTCTTAAAGCACATTTACTTTTCTTGATTTCCTTGAGACAGGACTACCTACACTAGAGTAGACCAGTAGTAGGGTGTGTCTATTTTACAGCTATATTTTAATTTGGAATGAAGCATGTTCTAGCTGAACAATCAGAACTGACTGGTAAGTTGCCCTGATGCTCTGCGAGACCTGGCACCTTTAAGAGAAGTACGTGTGAATCCACCCATACCTTAACAGGTGTGCTTGGAGATTTTTCATTATAGGGGTGGGAATACCATCAGCTGGTTTTAGACTCTAGTTTGGAGGAGCAGTAGAGGTATCTAAATAGAGTTAAGCTTGGTGGAAGGGAAGCTGCAGTATGCATGAATAGTTAACAGCCAATTTACACAAAATTGTAGAGATGCAAAGGAGAAAGTCTCATGTATTGCGTGGAGTAAGGCTTTAAAAGGAATGCTCATGGGTAACTGAGAAAGTAGTCTACACTAATACAGGGTGGGATGAGTCCTCCCAAAGGAGTTATTCCCTGAATGATAAGGATGTGCTGGTTGAGTTCACAACTCCCCTCCAAAAGACTGATTGAAGAAGAGTAGGGAGATTTCTTCAATTAGCTGTACATGATAAAATTTTTTGCCTGCAATTTTCTTTTGAATTAATGTCTTTGACTGTATCTATCTAGGTGTTTCTAAGGGTGATCCTGAGCAAAAGAGACTGAGACTGTGTAGTCACAGCCCTTATTATACTCTACATAAATAAAATGTGGATAATAGTACACATTTTATTTGAACTTAAATGTTGTACAGGTAATGGTGTTAGTGAAAAATGGTGGCGTAAGCTGAAACTCCTGCTATAGCAATTTTGGTTGCTTTCAATTCTGTACAGTTTATATGAAGCAGGTAGAGGGCTCGTTCTTAATTTCACAGACGTAGAGACAGATACAGGCACACACTTTTGATTTAGACAAGTGGGAATTCCATATATGCCTGAGTGGCTTTATTTTTGTGGTTGTGGTAAACCTGCCAGTAACTTTAAAGAGTCAGGTGCTAGAGTGTTTCTTGTTTGGAATGCTCTTACTATGGTGTAATAAGGTTGAGTTTCTTAATCAAGAACACAACAGATTTAAGTTAGCAAAAATGAAAGTAAAACTTGTCTCTTAAAATAATTAGCAGTTAATGTTGCTTACAACTGATGTGTGGGATTCAGGCTCCACAACTAATTAAAGTTGTAAGGTAGGTATGTTTAATCGGCCGAGGTGCGTGGGGGATCGTTCCTCCAAAGGCATGCACAGCTTCAACAGCACTCAGCTTGAAATATATCTGGTTACAGGTTACACATGCATTAGATTGCACAATTCACCCAGGCGTATTCATTGCCTATCTCCGCTTTGTATTATAATGAGTTCAAAAGTCATTTCCATGTGCTTGCGTCTGCGCAGTGCCTCCTGGTGGTCGTGGGCAGGGGTCTCAGGATGAAGTAAAAGCATCTTCCTCGGGTTGAACTTTTTGCCTTGCCTTCTTGCTCGTACTCTCTGAGTTCCTGGCCTAAGTTCAAACCCCAGAGCTGGCCCAAGCCAGTTCCAGGATTCAAGAACAGAATTTTGGTCACAGTCCTCTTCCCTTTATCAGTGGTCCTGCAGCCTCCCTTACATCCTTCCCCTCTGCTTGGCAAGCACAAGGAGTATTGAACAGGCAATATATATTGTTTAGCAAGCAGATGCAAAATTTTAGCAATACCTGCAATGAGCAATTAACCCTTAAAGCCTAAGCCCCCTGTATCACAACCTGCCAGTATTCTATCCTGAATTCTTCCCAAAAAGCATAAGAATGTTATCTATTAGAAGAGCATTCTGCTACAAGAGCATATATACCAGAGCAAAATATTCTGAGTCAGTTTTCATTTTCCAACTCAGAGCAGTTTCAGTGTAGTGCCTGAGTACCCAAACCAAGTTTTCCTCCTTCATATTTATCCTCTGCTTACCCTAGAGAATAGGACTGAATTAGTGACAGAATTATGCTGTTTCGTTGTGCCCTCTGGGGACTGAACTCTCAACAACTCACTGCTTTGAGTGATCTTTACAGCTGTGACTCAGGGATGACATTTTCTGAGACAGACTGGAGGCTTCAGCTGGGGTGTGAAGTTGACCTTGAATTGTGAACTAAATTTTTTCATATTGATCTCTTGTGACACTTACCACTAGCATGTGGCTCTGCTTGTGAGATGGGGTTTGATGCAACTTTCAAGCAAATACGATACCTATGCTTCAGAAATCTGGGTTTCATCCTGTAGTAAACCTCCTATGAAGGGTGTGTAGAGACAGTTAATTGTTTCCTGTCTCTACTAAGCCAAAATCTTGAGCTTTCCAGGCAAACTTGATGCGTTTGAGCAGACTGATAGGGTAAAGGGAATTCACCACTTGTGTACCTGATGTGGAAAAAGTAGAGGTCTGCTTTTATTGCTTGGCATGGCATACAGTGTTAGTCATATGCAAATGGTCTTGGATAGGCTGTGCTCTTTGAGCAGGTACTCTGACTACATTAAATGTTGGAATTTCCTGATTAGGGGACTATCTCCTCACTACCCCAACAAACCAAACCACTGCACTCTTTTTGTTATTTTCCAGTACACGAGGTTGCCATTCAATATTGAATAAGTATAAATAAGTAAATAATACAGCTTCATCTGTTGTACAGTTTCTTATCAGTCAAAGCTCTATTTCAGCCTAATCCTCAAAATTGTTCCTTTCCTTGGATCTTAATGTTACCATAAAGTCTTTTCTTTTTACTGGTAATATTTAGGCAGACAGTGAATCATTAAGCAAAGCTACTTTTTTGCTGACATTTACTGGTGTTGAAAATTAAGGCTTTATTCCCTTCATTGGTCTACCCCAGCTACTCTCTTCAAGAATTTCAATGCAACAGCTTGAATGCAATGTGAAAAATTAATTCCCTGAAGTACTTGGTGGAGTAATCAAAAGTGGAATCTATACATTTATATCCACATCTTATATGGTAATACTGTATCTTGGTGATCAGCAGTACTGGCAAGAATTTAATAAACTCATATTAGGCACTGGAATATAAAAGTAATTTTGAAAACATTTTGTTTTGTATGATTTTCAGAATTTGCTAAAACAAAGAAAAAGTGAAGCAGAATTTCATTTATCAGCAACTTGCAAATTAATGGTAAGACAAAGTTGAACAAGAAAGATCTTTTATATTTCCAAGTGTGGAATAACATTAATATAATTTTTATACTGTATTTTACTTATATAAATATAAAGTTGATTAGGCTAATACCTACATTACTCTGTAAATATTATATATGTTAAAAACCTTGGTTTATTGAAGCATTCACATAAAATTTGGTAGTAAGACATATTCTAGTCAAAAGAATACGAGATGCAGTGTTAAATCAAAAAGGTGTGAACTGTACTCACTGGGGATTTGCTGTTTCTGCTTGGTGGACAATTCTTTCATTTTCCATGAAAACTGGTCATTCAAACTGACATAATAATTTTCTGACTGGCTAACTGAGGATACCTCACATTTCTGAGGACAGCGTGACATTTTGATACTCATTATTTTAAAATGTCATCTAGAAAGAAATTGCCTAATGTTTGGCACTTAAAAACATTTGAGGGTTATTGCAAGTGAATACTTCTTGATTAGTTTTTATGTCTTTTTTACTCTTGTTTAATTGATATGAAATTATGGCATTTTAAGGAGTCTCGCTATAAATATATGCAACAAGTAATAAATGAGGATCACCTTAGTTCTTCCCTGGGTTTCTTAAAAGAAGGTTTGAATCAGGATAGAACAGAACACCTCACTTATGAATTGCTCTCATCATCCTCAGGACTTCTCAGAAGTACACTGTTTCAGTATCTATTAGGGTAGGACTAAAGAGTATCTATACCTCCTCCTATTTCAGAGGAGACTTGGACCAATGCATGTGTGCTTCCTTGTTTTTAGAATTCAGATATACAATTAATTCAACTTCTGTATGATCTAAATTACTGTTTTTTCCCTTACTGCGTGTTTTATAGGCCATGTTCAATAGTGAAAGAAAAATACGCTCACAGTGTTGTGACTTGGATTAGGATGAGTGATGTTATGAGGACAGTAAGTGTTTCCTAAGGAGTGAATAACAAATGAGACTTTACCAACTAAATCACAGGGTTATCCCCTGAAGTATTGTTGCATGGAGCTGGATTGAGACTTTCTAGGAAGAATGTTAAAATCCTGAATCTTTCAAAATTTGTGTAGTTCCTTTAATAAGAGTCATACAAGTGTGTGCATATGTGTGCTGGTGAAGCTCTCAGGGTGGATCAGATCGGTTATTCCCTCCCGATAGCACTGGCAGTCATGAAAACATGCAAGTAGGCTTATTTCTGCAAAATGTCTCAATGCATGTTATCAATGCTCAAAAGCAGAGAAATAGGCTAGATGACCAGTTCTCTCATTAATTTAGATTCGGGATTTGTTGATCAACTTGATATTCATGGTATGCTGGCCTAGCTCCATGTATGAAAATAGAAAAGCTCTGAATGAAGGAGAACCTTTTAAAAGATTTTAATGTTCTTGAATTTGTTTTCAAGCTATTTCGTAAGCTCTATCGCTTTTTTTACCCACAATATAAAGTTTGTTGTATTATCCCAGTAGTTCAGTATGACCCCAAGGCCAAAATACAATTTGTTTTGTCTTAACTCTTACAGCTGGCAGTGTTTGGTTTATTAACACAATATTCCTTTAAGAAATCTATAATAAAACCAGAAAACTCACATAATCTTGCAATTAAAGTTTAAAGCTTTAGGGCTAACCTATGAATTAAGCTCAGATTTAAAAAAATAGCATTCAGTGATGTGAGTTGGTGTCCTAGTTCTGGTTGCAGAGGCTTTTACATCTCTGGTGGACCTTCAGGTTATTTCAAATTATAAAGATATGAAACATTCAGTATGAGGAAATGCAGTTCTTAGAAATGGTCCATAATCTGCTCATACCTCAAGCTTTTTACAAACAATCTTTTTCTTTATCAGATTTTTCAGGTGAAAAGATAAATATCTAAATTAAAAACACTATTATATGACAGAATCACAGTCCTTTCTGAATTGGAAGGGACTCAAAGATCAGCTCTTAAGTGAATGGCCTGTACAGGGATCAAACCTGCAACCTTGGTGTTATTAGCACCATTTTCTGACCAACTGAGCTCATCTCAGGGTAATATGGAATATTTATATGAATATAGGGGACCTTAAGTGATTGATCAGCAGTAAGAAAATTCCTGAATTAATGCTGTCCACAAACCTAACTGGTTCCTATTCACTTGGTTGGGGATGATTGGGTTCGAGACCATTTAATCCAACCTGACATCCAGAACTCCATGGTGCCTGATGGGATGCACCCAAAAGTGTTGAGGGAATGGACGGACATCATTTCTAGATGATTCTCAATCATCTTGGAAAGGTCACAGTATTCAGGAGGGGTAGCTGAGGACTGGAAGAAAGCAAATATCACCTCCATCTTCAAAATGGCAAGAAGGAGGACCTAGGGAACTGCAGGCCTCACAATCCTTTGCTTCCAAGATACTAAATTTAAAATGCCCTGTGATACCACAAAGTCAGATACCACAGTGACATATTCATAATTTCTTGAAGAGTTTTAGTTTTATTTCCATTTACAAATACATTTTTTTTTATGTAAGCGAATCACCTAAAAATGATAGCTGTGAAAAATGATAGCTGCCTAGATTTTGGAGCTCATTCTAATTTTAAGACTTAAGATAGCATTTCTTTAATATTTCAGCAAAATGCATGTTCTGAAATGCATGTACAATGAATTTGTTTACTAGTAGGTTTATTATATCTGTATATTGCTTCCTACTTATAAAAAGCCTCTTGAGATAAGCTGCTTATATTAAAACACTTTCAAGTTGCTCCAAAGAAAGTAGAAATATTGGAAGGATAAATATTGTCAGCAGTGATGGACTACTCTGATGAAGTGATTCATTATTTCAGTTCCAGTACTTACGACCTTTGTTGAGAGAGTGACATGCTGAATGCCCCCTAGCACATTAATATGCTGATCTGCCTTCTAAACCAGTGAAAGCTGTGTTTTCATCAAGTATGCAAAAATCACATCTCTCTGTAGAAGTAAAGATGCCACAGAATAGATGAATTTAGGGAAGTAATGCCTTTAATTCGGGTAAAAGGGTTTTAAAGTTTGCTCACGAATCAGCAGGGTCTTGTAATGAAATAGCATAGTTTTCATAATGAAGTGATTCTGAATCTTAAACGTTAACTTCTTGGGATTTGTAAACTCTTAGAGGGCAAAGTGTAAGGATCGAATTTTCAAAGGAGAATTACATGCTCAATTTCTGTTAACTAATCCTTTAGGCAGTATTGAAAATCTCTGCCTTACATCACAAATGCCACTGAGGAATCAGCTTGTTAACATAATGGTTCTGAAATGAAGGGGAAGGATATTGGAAAAGAGGGGTAAGAGTGGATGATTCTACATACAAAATGCAGTGTTAATTAGGGATTTTATTTTCCTAGTTCTCTCCCTTTCATGCTATTCTTTTTCTTAAGGTTTGATTTTTTCACATCATGGCAGACAGCAGTGGGGAAGGAATGTCATCCTCCTTCCTTTGCTTTTCCAGTGGGTAGCTGACACTATCCTGTGTTGTCCCCCTGGCTTGGAAGCTGGGGAGCAGAGGTCCCTTCATTTTCTGGCTGCTTCTGCACACCTCTGTGGAAGAGGGGCACAGAGCTGACGTGCCTTTTCATTTTAGATATGAAGAGTTAAGGGCAAGGATCCTGACAGTTACTGGTAAATTAAGTTTACGCTGTTAAACTTGGCCCAAACAAAGGAGAATTCTTTCCCCTTTAACTCAGAGATCTTCATCTTAAAGTCAAATCAAGAATGTAGGCACGTAGGAAACTGTGTGCCCTCAGGAAAACAGGTATGATATTTGGACTTTGGTAGTGGTGAAGTAACTTAATGCTGTGTAAGTCTCTTTGAGGTTTTATCTCCAAGTTTTATAAAAAGCCCTGTCATGTAAGGGGCATGGTCCTTGAAGGTGCCTTAGTGTTCTCCTGGAACCCATGTAGTAAATGGGCATAGCAAGTCTTCACTAACGTGTGATGGAAAGAGAATATCTGAGTGGGTAGGAGAATAGATACTTTCATCTACGCATATTTAGAAGTATGCCATATATAGAAATTTCTTCTGGTCTTCAGTGGAAATCTCATGCCTAGTTTAATGGAAATACTTTAAAATAAATATTTAAATATATTCAGATAGCCATGTCTGAATTCTTTGGGCCCCAGATTGACCTGAGAACACAAGAAGATCTGTTTAGGAAGTAGATTAAGAAGAAAAAAAAAAAAAGAAAGAAAAAATAAAAACAGAAAAATAAAACCAAACATATTTAGTTTTCCTTTTCTGCAAAATTCTTCATATTTATTTACTGAAGCTGAACCACAGGAAAGGGAATGGAGAGAGAAAGTCTAAAAGATGAAAAAGTAATTGTCATGCATTAATAGATGTGGCAGTGCAAGAAATACTGACATTCAGAGTTGATTGGTACTGAAATGAAGGCAAAAATGTATGAAGAAAAATGTGCAGAATGAACAAAAGATAAGTATAACAATGATGTCAGATGAGAATATTTAACATTATTGCTCTAATCTTATCTAGAAACCTTTTCACAGACAAATACAATTGCACAAGCAGAAATTAATCAAATGAAAATGACATCCAGGTCAACGAGGCAGCACAGCCCTCAGCAGTTTAACCACGTGATGGTCCCAAGATCCACTCTCACACTGCCAAAACAGCCGCCTACAGACCCTGCCAAGCAGCCAGATGCTGCTGGAAGATGAGGACCTTCCACAGTTGGCATTTAACTCTTGAGAGGGAAGTAATAATGTTCAGGTTTTATTTTAATGACTAAATTACATCTTGATTTAGTAGATGAATTTAAATTCTCATGTGCTTCTACAACTGTTTTAGTAGTGATTTTTGATTTGACATGTGGTATATAGTGCATCCTGTTCTAATAAGAGCCTTGCGTTTTCTATTAGAATGTTAATACCAACATAACTCCATCCCAGCTTCATCACATACTACTTTAATTAAGATGCATTCATTTTGTAAGGAAAACCAGCAAAGGTTTGATTTTTTGTTATAATTATTAAAAAAATCATTAATGATAGATGTAACATCTAGTGGAAGCGTGACAGTGCTCGTATCACAATATTAACTTCCCAAGCAAAGTTTCTCTATATATTGTCAGTGTTCTCCTTTTGACTTTTTTTGAAATGAGATTCTCTTTATAGTAAGCATGAGAAACTGTTCTTAGACAACTTATGTGATATTTTGTTTCAGAGCACTAGCATGTTATATGTCTTTACATCAGAGACTTTCCAAGGCATAGAAACACCCACACATTATTGAATCAGATTTTTTAAAAATACCTGTTAAGGACTTCAAGATTTTCTCCGGGGTTTGTGGAGAAGCCATTTGGACCCAAGATGCACTGTGAGGACTCCAGCTAGCACAATCTTAACATTTCCATTGTGGATGGGTTTCTTATGTAGTTGTAAATCTCTGTATTGTTATGCTCCAAATTTTCAGGAACTGATTACAAGATTTATTCCTGTTAAAAAAACCCCAAAACAAACAGAACCAAAAAACAAAGAAGATACCATAATGATTGCATATAGAGAAACACATACCTTGCTATGAAAGGGAAATACAACTGCCCTGGAAAATGAATGGTTATTTCGGTCTGGTATGATCTGTAACAGAGGTAGTATATATAATACATGGCTGTCATCCAACATCAGCCAAGGAAAGTTGACATTCAAAAGTGACTCTCTTGATACAATTCTATGGCAACCTGCTTTAGAACATTGGTTCCTATAAAATAAGGACTAGAACAACTAAGCATGGTAAATCAGGCAATATTCTATTTCTAGGTTACTTGATAAATACTATTGCAGGACAGTTTAAGTTTGGAGTAAGGAACAAGCAGGGAATAAGGGGGAAATGAGTTGTTTGGTCTCTAGTTCTCTCATTCTAGTCATAAAACTACTTGTGTTATTTTATCTCTGCTGACTCTGACCCATGTAAATCTACAAAGACCACAAGGAAGAATAGAAACCAGCACACCCTTTTGTTATGCTGTTTGGTTAGAGCTGGTGAGAAACCTCTTTTTTTTTTTTTTTTTTTAGTAAACAGTACTTTAAAAAACCTGAGCAGAATAAAAGATTTCCTTCCTTATTTTCAATCCTATTCATATTTAGTACTTTGCTCTCTTCTTCACATTCTTTCTACGTCAGTTGCATGTCCAGCTGATAACTGCAGAATTTGTTGGCATCCACAGTGGAATGTTATGAGAGATACTAATAGGCAGATATTTTTAAAATGTCACTATTGCCTAAGAGTTGTATATATGCAAAAGATGACAGAGGTGATACTTAGCTATTTCATCTGTGTCCTCCGGTCCTTATGAGACCAGGAGATAAATCAAGGAACTGAGAAGAAATAAAAACTTGCACTAATTTTGTAAATTTCAACTTTTCCCTCATGGTATATACAAATCAGAATTGTTACCTTCCTCTGCTTTATGTGACCTAAATATTTTTCTAAAATTGCAGTGATACGCAAAACCTAAATTAATCAAAACATTAAAAAGAAAGTATGCCTCGGGATAAATATAGGGTGAATTTTGTACTGGGTGTCTGCTTTGTGAGTTTCAGAAGATTAGAGTTAAAAAAAAAAGATTTTAAATAAACAGAAGACTTTTTGCCCAGCTACGAAAGCCTACCTGGTGCCAGACGCAGAAAAAAAGTGTAAAGCCCTCTGCTATGGTGATGCCTAACAGAAGAATTTCTGATAGGTACACTAGAGAAACTTGGGAATCTTACCAACAAGAATAAAATAGCTTAAGAATTCAAAATCCTGTTATGCAACATTAGTTTATCACTCCCCGGGATGCTGACCTTGCAATGTTCAGGTAATGATTCTCCAAACTCGCTCTCATCCCAAAGCGAGCAAGTGAAGGTATTGGCAGTGGTGATAGCCATGCAGAAGCCCAAAAAATTGCACACCTTAAAACCAAGCATTTTTTGTCGTGTCACAGAGTCACCACCTGTAAATACAAGTACGATTTCTGGTTTCCATTTTCAACATATGGGCATATCAGGTACAGATAAGACAATGCAGAGTGAACTCAAGGTTTCTGTCATCATAAATAATACTTTTGTGGCTTTATTGGCTAGGAGTTTTGTTTGGTTGATCGATTTTGGTTTTTTGTGGAGCAGTTGCATTACTTTGATTTATAAATACATGTGTGAGAAGAAGTCATTTTTCAAATGAAAGGGAATTTTTTCCATTCTAGTCTGAAAGCTACATATGACCTTTATGGCAACAAGAAAGTCTGTTGCAGCTTTTTCAGTAGTCTTATCACCACCCGTAAGTGAAAGGGAAGCCTATGACAATGTCGAAGGTAAATCCAAATGGAAATTGTGATGAAATTTGACTGGCAGAACATGGTTTAAAAAAAAATGGAAAGCAATAACTGATTGAAACACTAAGTGCTCGTGTACACTGAAAAGCTCTAACATTCACTATAGCTGAACTTCAAACACAAAAGGACTGAATTCAACCAGTTTAGCACATGTGCATCATTCCCATGAATCCCTGAGTAATAAAAATTGGACAACTTTTGGGTAGGTGTTTTTTTGTAATTTAGTTTCTTTGTGCTGCCATACTTGACTTTTTTTGACAAGTTAAAATTATGAGGCCACTCCAATCATAGGAGCCACTATAGCAACTTGCTTTTGGTACAGCTTTGGCCAAATGGAAGAAGAGGAAGTGCATTTAAACCCTGGAAATTGTTTATTGGCGTAATAGGGTTTAGACTGTGGATACTCAACTAGTACAAAGATCTGGGGTTCATTTTCAGCTTTAGCACTGTTGTGCGTGTCAGTTTGCATAGGGTGCTGTCTTGGTTTGAAAGACAAGTGTCTACTAAGGCAGGAGCCTCCCTTGGAATGGAAAATGCAACTCCCCTTCCCTCCAAATTATTATAAATTTGAAATTGAGGGGTTTTCAGGCAAAGACATGAGGGATAGGAATAACAGCTCTTTTACTTATATAAATATATACATATATATATAAAACAGAGCAATAACACAGAAGCAGTGGTTTAACCTGACAGAGTCAGGGCATGTACGACCTGACACCCTGCCAGGCAGGGTGGTGGTAGCAGTCTAATTAGGTGGCGGCTGCAGTTCTCTTTGAAGTGGTTCTGTTGAAGCAGTGATCTTGTAGAAAAAGTCTGGTCCTCCTCAGAAAGTCCAGTGATGGTTGTATAGCTCTTAGCCTCTGGGAACCCAGTGGAAAAGGCTGCCTGTGCTGTTTCAGAGCCCAGATTATATCCAAATGGGAAATGCTTGGCTCCTGCCCCCTGGGCGGAGCATCTCACAATGGGATGGTGAGTCATGAGGTAAGGCACTGACGGGCCCATTAACAGGAGAGAGTCCAGAGGGAGGAAGCGGGGAACATTGCTACACCTGGTTTCAACAGCTGATGAAGATGGTAATAGATTACACTGTAACCCAGGACAGGTGCTTTACATAAACCCCCCTTAAATTGCCTTTTTACTTCCCGATTTCTTTTCTGCAAGTATCTTGAATGCAGAGCTTGATCCAGTAGACCAGAATCTGAACTTTTTTGTATTTATATCCGACATTAAGGAGCTTGTGTGTACACATTAAAATGTAATCTAGAGCTGAAAATAATGAAATACGTATTTGCAACATGCATGAAGAGTTGTAGGAAGTGACTAGGAATAGAAAAACTGACCCTAGGAGACATGGTGATTTGTTTCTCAATTTATGTAAGTTAAATTTTTTAAAATGCCACTCTAAAGCGTATTATACAGTGCATGATTTTTAATATTCTTATTTTAAACTGAATATAAGGACAGACATGAACTTCCACCAGAGTTTAATTCTGTCCTTTACCATATCATTGTTTTGTTAAAAGTTAAGCCTTTGAAATGCCACTACCTTTAAACTGCAAAACATCATGAAATTGCCGTGTAATGAAGATTCTCGTTTGCTTAAGGCATCAGGT
Source organism: Machaerirhynchus nigripectus (assembly GCA_013397975.1). NCBI lineage: Eukaryota > Metazoa > Chordata > Aves > Passeriformes > Dicruridae > Machaerirhynchus > Machaerirhynchus nigripectus. The sequence continues at coordinate 1,552,281 of VZRQ01007229.1, forward strand.
GCTTTCCTTTGATATTATAGAGTGGTGGATTTTTTTTTCCCCATCCTTTACAAATAAAACCTCATCAGCTGATTGATTGACTACAGAGTCAGCTTGACATTTATAGAAATGTGGGATCTTGCTTCTAACTACCAGTGTGTTGTTTCATTATTAGAAACTGGTGTATGTACAATTGAAGAGAGACATGATGAAAAAAATTCCCCATGTAGAGAAACAAAACAAAAAAATCCCCTTGGTTTTTCTTTTCCTTAACTGTGAGATGGTTCTTTCATGGTTGTACCACTAACACATGTAGCAGACTGTAATGGCTAGGTGCGCAGAGTGTATTAATCCCGTACTTAATAAAAAAAGTCTAAAGCTTTTCTTTCTATAGCATGCAGCCCTTCTTTTATCCCTCTTCTACTGCTACAGAGTCTATGTCAGCTTCCACAGAAACCTTATTTTTGTTTTACTATGAGGAGTTTTTTTTCCCAGCAAAATCAAAACCTTAAGAAATTACATTGGTATTGTGTTCAGTCTGGTACCTCCTGAGATGAATTCCCATAAAGCATAAAGAATAGCCATAAGACTGTGAAGTCTTTCTCCCCTGACTCTTTGTGACTGTTGGGGAGGCAGCTTCGAGACAGGAATGCCATTCTGGATGTGATCCTGATGGAGCTGTGGCTCTCATTGCCTGTCCATGAATGGTTCACATAGTGTCCCAGGCAAAATGGAAACTTCAGACGAAGTTTATCAGGGAGACCCTCCTGCTGAGACACGAGGTCAGAAAGACCTCTCTCGATTTCAAAGCTTCTCAGTGAGGAGCCTAGGTGTGGCAGAATCCAATTCTAATCCTAGATTTGGTTGACAATTTGTGTCTAAAGGGTTATATAAGTGAAATTGAGCTTTCATACAACTTTGTCCTGCAGGGTTAAGGATGGCAACCTAAATATATTTCTATTAATGAAATAAATTATTTATTTAAATTGATAATGATAGCGATAATGATTAGACTAAAAGACATTAATCAGAATTATTTACTACATAGCATAGATCATTAAAACGACCAGTAAAGGGCATTATTTATTGAAGCAATATTGAAGCAATAGTATTAAGTCTAGCAAAATAAGTAAGTAGAGATTGATGTTACTGACCCATACCAATGACTGTTGGTAAATCTCTTTTTCTGTGCCTGAAGGATTAAACTTGAAAAGCATCCCAGCTCAAGGGAGGAAGCTCCACACACACTCCAAGAAGCAGTGTGTTAGAAGACCCTGTCTTTAAAAAGTGGGACTGGCCTTTTATAGTATAAAGTGATTGTCAGTCATGTTTCTAGGTGAGCCATGCAGCCTTTAGCTCATGAACTTTAAATAAGTTATCAGTACCATCTCTTGTTAGTTCTTTTAGCAAGAACTTTGTCTGCCACATGCTCACTGGTGCCATAGTCTGTCAGGACCTGTTCTTCACATGCTCAGAATGTTTAATTTTTGGATTGATGTGTTAGGTGGTCTTGGCATTCTTAACTCCAAAAGACAGTGTAGCCTCCTTTCTCCATCCACCACTGATAACTTCTGCAAGTAGGTTAAAGTTCAAGGTGTTTTAACGCTTGTGCAGAGGTTCTGCTACACATTGCCAGCATGCCTGAGGCCAGGGAGGCATTTGTACTAGGAGGCAGTGACTAACTGGCAAATTAAGTTAAATCAGGGCTATTAGAAACACGTTTTCAGTCTTTTGATGATTTCTGTTACAAATAGGTGCTATGAAGGCACCATAACATAGAGGTGGAGTGAGCTCTAAAGACCCATAAGCTTCAGAACACAGGAGCTTGGAGTTGCAGTGCAGAACAAATAGATCTTAGCAACTCCTTTAAACATCTATTGTTCGGTCTTCAGGTTTGAGCAAATGTATATGTACTTATTATTGGAAAGTGAAAAAATGCAGATATCTGGGACCAAGTAAAAGAAAAATTTGTAAAAGTTAGTAAACTTAACAAAAAAAAAAACAAACAGCTGGATAGTCAGAAAAATCTTTTTTTGTTTCATGGACAGTTAGTGTAACATTAAAAATTATAAACTCGAACCACTTAAGTTTAACAAAGAAAGGATTTTAGTCCTGCCTGACCTGTTCATCTCAAATTCAATGTCACCCTTGAGGTTGTAACAGATGTCTGTATAGACTGGAAGCTAAAATTCCTTTTCTGATAATATTCAGAGCATTCAGTGTACACTCCACGAAGCTCAAGTTACATTTACTGTCTTAAAAGATTTTCTCTGCACTGGAATCAAGAGCAGTTTAACATTTCACTATAGCAAGATCTAGTTTCACCTTAGAAATCCACTTACTATTTTTATGCAGAATATATAAGAACTGGATCTTAAAAAATCAGATTTTTTTTCCCTTTTCTTCATTTTTAAGATTTTCCTGTCTTTCAAGTAGTCCCTTCCCTTCCCTTCCCTTCCCTTCCCTTCCCTTCCCTTCCCTT
>VZRQ01007229.1:1554797-1566904 GCA_013397975.1 Machaerirhynchus nigripectus
GATTTTTTTTCCCTTTTCTTCATTTTTAAGATTTTCCTGTCTTTCAAGTAGTCCCTTCCCTTCCCTTCCCTCTCCTACTCTCATTAATAAGAAATCCAAACTATTCAAGCAAATACTGTTATAATGAATGCTTGACTTGTACAGTGCCAGCTTTTGTACTAAATTATTCAGATAAAAATAAACATGGACAGTTTGAAAACAAACTAATATGATGAACTAGACTGAATAAAGAATTAATGAAAAACAGAGCAAATATTTGTTGGTATGTTTAACTGTGAGGATTAAGTGAAAGGGGAGAGATAATTTTATTTAAAAAATAGGCAAATTAAAGGAAATATTCTTCCTCACGTTTGCTTCAGTGGTAGATCTATTGAAGATAGTAATGCAGGGATTTTGCTAAAGATTTATTTCATATTCCTGATGTCTATGTGGTCATTTAATATGGGGTCCAAATTACTCAAGGAGGCCTTTATGTGAAGGCTTTTTTTTAACTTGGGCTATTTTATTAATTACCTGCACCTTAAGAAAATGCAGATGGGGTGTCACAGAGCAGGGAAATTCCTGCATCATCTCATTGCCACTTGGATCTCTGTCCCATTGTGCACTTATAGGTGTGCAATGCTGTTTTAGATGACCTCATTTTTAATGGTGATTTAGTCCACCTACTCCCCAGATGCTGCCTGGGCACCAGGTGGGTCTCTAAGTCACAAGTGTGTGTTTCACCTGTGCAAAGGACACCAACAAATGAAATATTCAGGCTCTGGACCCTGTGTTCCCCTTGCCACACTTGCTGCCTGTCCAGTCAAGTATTGTGGGAATAGCAGACGTCCCCCAAGGGGTCTCTGCAGCTGACAACTGTTCCTGTCCACAGATGCTCTCACGCAGCTATGCTGCGGATAGATACACACACGTGGCTGCCACAGTTCCCAGGACTGCAAACATTCCCCATCACAGCTGGGCTCTAGAAGCCAAGTCTGCTTCTGTGTCCCAAGAGTCAGGGTAGAGAACTTTACTGAGGGGATTCAGATGTTAATAGAGGTGTATACCTGCAGAAAAGGAAATCATCCTCCTGTGGATGTTTGCGTTTGATTAGCTGGATGGAACCCGACTGTTTCTGTGTAAGTCTGTGTTAGATTATCCATTTATCAAGTCCTGAGAGAGAGAGTGTCAATTCAGTCAGCTGAGCAAGAATTCATGAAGAGCAGTAGCTCATGAAGAAAATCTAGTTATTTTGAATTAGATGGGCTGAGAAAACTGCCAGAATAACCCCAGTTATGAATAAAAAAGGATGCTTCTTAATAAAGTATCGAGGAAAATGTGGTACGGTGCCACTCATCCCACTCAGTTCAGACTGGGCAAGTCGAAATATTAGGTTGGATTTTTTTTTTTTGTTTGCCTTCTTTTAGTTTGTTTGTGCGGTGTTTGGCTTGGGGTTTTTGTGGGGTTTGTTTGTTTATGGTTTTTTGGTGTTTTTTGTTTTTGTTTTTTTTTTTTTAATGGTTTATTTCTTGTTTTGTTCCTGTAAAATATTCCAGAGTACTGAAAGGCAAATGATTTATACTGTGTTGTCTCATCATATAGGTGCTTCTAAAGCAGAAATATGGATACCCCATAGTCTTTCATTTAACTGCTGCTGTGATTTGTGAGCATATATGGTAGTACATCACAGTGGTCATGAATTGGGATTCTGTTGTACCATACAAACACAGGACAAATGCCTCTAGCTCCAAGAAGCTTCCTATACTTCCAGGCTTTCCAGGTGCTTTCTGTAGAGCCAAAATTCTCACTGCAGTTATTACTATTCTTTTATACTTGTATTTTTGCACTCTGTGCAAAATATGTTTCATTGCCTAAGAAAAGAAAGACATGTATATAATTAATAAAAAACTCAGTCACATAAATAAATTTCAAAGCACACACTGTTTCATTATGCCTTCTGTTTTTGATTTTAAAAACCCCACTATATTTAAAGGACTGTACTATTCTCTTTTATCTGAATTCAAAGATGCACAGCAGAGAACTATGTGCAAGAATTAGCTTTTATTTTGTTTGTGACAGATTCATTGTTTGCTTTTGCCAGGCTCCAAACCACCCACTGAACAACATGAATATTCAGGGGTTGTCAGCAGCTGCAGCCAGCTTGATTTTTCTCAAGAATTCTAGTATATACAATGACAATGAATTCACTTTTGTATGCAGTGGTTGTGCCTGAGCTGTTCCCTGATTATTTTGGAATTCTTTGAAAAAGTCAGAGAAGTATTCATGATTACCCCAAAATCTCATCAGCCCCAAAACCCTTGAAAAACCCGTAAGTTATGGATCTTCCTGTTCAGACAGGAATTTCTGCTGCCTTACAGACAGATCTAGGAATGTATACACCTGAATAACTATATTCTTATAGTCAGGCACATTCTGGTTTTGGTTACTCCTTACTTCCTGAAACACAAATATTTGGGACTGTAAATTTTCCATTCTTGGTAAGAATTTATTTTGAAGTTTGTTTACAAATTGGGTAACCTTTTTCAGGAAATTACAGAGTAGTGTCTATTTTTAAGAATGCTCCAATCTCATTTTCACATTAAAAAAGAACTGGTGCAAACGGAGACATTGCCTGTAACAAGCAAGGCTTTTTCAAAGTCAGGATACAACATAAAGCCAATTGTAAAGGGCACCATTCCCTCCTGTTTGACTGCCCTTATTAATTTAGATCTCATAAATCCTCAAAGTCTGTCTTCTTGCCTCCCTTACAAGAAGATTTAGCTCCTTACATGGGATCCTTGTATTTAGTTTGTTTTCAATTTAAACTAGTAATAGAAAACCACAGCAAAGCAAAAGATAAAGAGATAAAATCCTAGTTATATATTCACAAAAGGTCGTATGTGTGTGAAAAAGCAATCAATAGATCAACCAAACTTACTTGTGTATTCCTTTCCTAAGGAGTCTTCCATGATGTCTGTATTGAATATGCATTTCCCAAGAAGCCCTATGTTACCCAGAAGTTTATTGGACCTTCAGTTATTAACAATTCATTTAATTTGTTGTTATCACAAAGATATAGGAGGGAAAGAGGGAATAAAGGGGAATTCCAGGTAACTTTTATGAAATAAGCAGCACAAGTAAACTACTGGTGTAAAACAAGAAGATGATTGGAATTTAGTTTCTTACTGATATAACTTCAGCCAGCTTTTTCTTTCTGCTCTTTCTTTTGTAATTCAGTTATTCCTTATTCATAGGGGTTTGGGCCTCTCCAAAACATTTCCAGCTATCCTTTAGGCTGTGAAAGATGAAGATAAGGGCCACCTGGAAGTGCAAAGCCTCTCACTTTGATTTTACAAAATTGTAGCACCACCTGTGCTGGGTTTGCCTCTGCAGACTAATTCCATTTCTCCACTGTTGAGATTTCACTCACTCTACTCATATTGCTGCTCTGAGGGTTTTAATAAATATAAAAGAAATTTCATTGTAGCAAAAATTGATTCTAAGTTCCAGAAAGCTATAAACTATTGGAGGAGAGAAGGTGAAGTAAAAAGAAAGAAATATGGAGCAATAAAGCTATATGGTGTTTGTGAACAAAGCAGAAAAAAGTTTTAAGCAATTTATGTTACTAATGGAAGTTAATGACCGAGAAGCAACTGTGATCTTCCTCTCAAATTGCTTCTCTCTCTGGTCCCTCTTTCTTCATCCAGATAGTTCCTTGATGGTGTTCTGCTATTTCTTTTCCTCTCATATCAGTCATATTGCAGCCCTTTGTCAACTGTGTATTAGTTTGCATGGTTAATGGATCTGGTTCAGCTTGAACCACAACAGGAGTTAACAAAGTCAAGAAGTGAAAATATTTAATTTCGATTCAAGGAAATGTTTTGAAGTGGGGTTGGCAGGGGTAAATGAAACAATTTTGTTTCTTGAACTGTGGTTAAATTACATTACAAGTCATTCTCTTTTTTCTAGCAAAAAGCTGAAAAACACATTTCAGACTGAGACTATTTTTGCTGAATAACCTCAGGGGGCCTCTGGGTTTCCTGTTTGCCTTGAAACCTGGTCAGGGGCAAAGGCTGTCCAGTGTTTGTGGTTCTATGGCAATCTAGCAGGAATCTTAAAATAACCCATCTGGAACCTGAACTGTCTGTCTTAGAACTGCTACAAACCTGAGGTCTTCTGAAGTACCTTCAGAGCTGTTTTATTTGGAAACTTCAAGGCATCTGTAGTCATACATGTTTCTCTTGTATAGCTCCTCAAGGCTTGACTTCAATAATGATGGAAGACAGTGGCAGCTGACGTTTGAATTAAAATACAGGTTTGATCCCTTTCTTGCCAACTTTCTGTATAATTTTCTACTTGTGCTGTGAGCTTTTTATGTCAGAGTCCTCATTTTATTTCGATGCAGGACTTTGTGGGTGCTACCAGAAATTCTTGTTAAATACAGCCATTTTATGGCTAGATTTTCTTAATTTTACAAACTGCTTTTCATAATAAGTGTGCTTCTATAATGGTGTGAAAGCAATTTCTGGCTCAACCTCACATGAACTACACACAGAGCAATTCATATCAGAGCTCATTTCTTAGTAATTATGTTACCCTCGTGGGGAATGGACTAGTGGTCACACAGGGGAAAAATAAACATTGCTACTAGTGTTCATTTGTAGACAGAGATTGACATGGTATATTGGCATAGATTTATAATTTCCTTTACTACAACTTCCTCAATATATTTTTTCATAGGTGTCTGAACACAGTACCCTTTTGCAGTACGTTCATTACTCAGAGTGGCACGTTATTGTGGGGCACAAAAAGCAAAAATGGTTTTGTAAACATTTAATAAGCTCAACCTTGATCTCCTGTGGACCATCTAAAGAATGAGTGGTTGTTTTTGTTCTTCTCTGATGTGGATTTCTGTTGTTTCCCTTGGTAAAAATAAAAATTTATCATCTAAATTATACCTATTTATGGTACAACATACAGGACAACTAAAAAATTACTTTCATTGTAGTCTTTTCAAGTCATTCAGGAGATTTATTTACAGTCTGCCATCTACCATTAACATGATGCCAAAATTTAGGTGGTCTTCAATTCACCAATATTATGTTTTGGGGCCAGAGTGTGCTTTAAGTACCATAACTTACACACATTAGCACGAGTATAGGAGAATCTAGATTACTCTTTCAATATTAAATCTTGTCACCTTCTATTTTCTTACTTTTTCCACCTCTTTAAATGCAATACCTTTTTCTGCCAATAGAAGAGCCAGAGGAAAATAATGTATCATCGTCTGCAAATCTGTATGTTCTTTATTGAAAAATATGCATTCTTTCATTAGTGGAGAAAGAACTGGAATTCTCCATCTATCCCACCTAAAATGGCTTAGCGTTCTTGGATAAGATAGATCAGATCTCGTGATCCCCTTCAGAGATATGTTTAGTTTAGTTTGAACTTGGGTGTTTTTCTTTTTTTAACTTCAAGGATTTAATTTGAACGCACTGGCCACGTGACATGTTGCTTTTTGCAAGTCAAATGTCTTCAACTTGTTGGTGAGGAGGTTCTTTTTGACCAGTACTGTAGTCTGGTTCAGTGTTTTTTCTTTCTTACAAAGTATCAATTCAGAAAAAATAATTAACAGGCTTTTGGAGAAGGCTCAAAATTAACCTTTTCTTATATCTGTGTAGCAATGTATTCAGAAATTTCTCTGGAAAATATCACTTGCTGCTTTGAAATGTTTTTTTCTCTATTCAAAACAGAATGGCTCTTCTGTTGTGTCCCACTTTACATGGTGTTGTACAAGCAAGGTTTGTAACCTATTTCTTTCTGTAACTAAGGCTTAGTAGCAAACTCCTAGTCCATACCAGGCCTCCAGTCTCTGTCACTCCCTTCTGGTTCTTTCTTGGAAAGGTTTACATGAGATCTGGTATGAGAGTTATTGCCAGAACTTAAACTCTTACCAGCATAGCTTGGAAGATCAAAAAACACGTGAAATTTCTCACTGGGGGAATGCCAATAAATCATTAGATAAGAGAAATAGGCAGCTAGTTATAAATAAATTACTAGCAGAATCGAAAATCAGGAAAACTGAAAAAAAACACCCTGTCCATAATATAAATATGTTTTGCAAAATTAAAAATATTCTGGTATGTTTAAATGACTTTCTGTATTGGGTTTGCCTGTCCAGGTTCTGGTAGCTGTTACTTGCTGTAGAAGCTTGACTCAAAATAACCTTATAAATCTAAAGCTGGAAAATATATACAAACTATCCTTATGAATGTATGTACTACAGTTCTGAAACTGCAGAATTTAAAATTAATATACCTATTATTCTAATTTGGTAATTAGTTTTACACTTCAAAAATGCATGTGTTAAAAGGAATATAGACAATGTGCTTACCATTATACAGTTTTGTCTGAGGAATCTAAGGAAATCTCTGGCATTATATGTTCTCTTACATGTTAAAATGAAAGCTGTTTTTAGATGACATTATGTACCCTTCACTAATGTTATATCCAGTCTCTTCATCAGGGAATGCAAGGGATGAAACTTTAGCTCCTACCACATGCCATACAAAAGTAAAATCTATAGACACCAGCTTCCAGTCCATGTTTTTTTCCTCTTTTCCTGATATATAAAATATAAATTGTAACATTTAGTGAACTTTTGCACTAAGCAGTTTTGCCTTTCGGGGGATAAGAATTTATTTTCCTTACCTTCCCATGTGAACACTCTGAGTGCATCCCTTTTCCCTCTCCATGGTAGGTGTTCAGTGAAACCAGCAGTGCAGGATGAGATGGTATGGCCTTCAGGGCATGAGAAGGAGCAAATTTAGGTTCAGGCAGTTTTCTCTTGTTTTCGAAGGAGACAGCCTGAATCAACCATCAGCACGAAAAAAGGGACAAGTATACTGTTCAGATGGAAATGCGTATAGAAATACAGGAAATTAGGGGGAAAAAAGTCTATAAATGAAAGACAAGAGGTCAGCTAAACATGAAGTTTACTTATTTTGCTGAGATGGATTATGGTGATGGTAAACATGTTCATTTCCTATGAGTATCCTTAGACACCCAGTAGTGAAGGTAGACTTTTTTCTGTATGGACAAAACCTTGAAAAAACTTCCACAATACTTCTATCTTGCTATTTTGAATACTTAAAAGGGACTGCAATTGAACGCAGACCTTTTCTTGGCCTTCTTCCACAGCCTGGCTTTTACCCATCGTATCTGCCAGCTCCAATTTTATATTTAGCACAGCATGGTAGCATGGTATAGCACGGAATCATGAGTAATGGGCGCATTTAGGAAATACGATTATCCTGCTCCTAGCTGCAGCTTACAGCTAGGCACAGTTTGCAGTGAAATGAAGACATTTCGACTTCAGATGATTTTCCACGGTGTCAGTATAAAAATCCTCCTAGATTCAATATAGGCAAGAATTTCACTCACTGTTTTGCCAGATAATTTATTATATGCAAAAGAGAGAGCGTTAACTTGAAGAATTTTCTTGGTGACCTTTATGCATGATGTCAGGAAATCGAACAATTCCAAAGTTTCTTCCTAAGGGCTGTGATGAAATGCCCCAGGAAAAGGGATAGAACAGGACTATGCAGAGTAAAATTTCAAGGAAGACTTATGATCTACAGATGATGCTTGCAGTGCTCAATATATAGTAAAAAACAGTGCAGTGAAATGCTTGAGATGGAAAGAAGTCATATCCAATGCATATAAAATATGACCATCAGTGCAGAAGGAACTCAAACAGATGTTAGGAGAAGTGAGAATCATACTTTGTAACAAATAGCTGTAAAGAAAATGACTCATGCACAGATAATGGAAATAACAATTACAGTATAACATACAACAATAAGGGAATGAGTCATAAAACACTTGAATCAGAGAAGAGAAACATAACTGACAGTTTTGTGGTGAGGCGAAATGCAATGAGTGATACTTCTGAAAAGTAAAAAAAAAACCCTGAGTTGTGAAAAACAATTGTCTTGAAAGAGGAGAAAAGCCTGGCATTTGTTGTATAGTTCCAAATGCTGCCTCGGTTATTCCATGTTAATGGTTGCATGTGGCACTTGCATTTTTTCCTTACTGACCACAAAGGAGGGGTGATTCTTCATTTATGCTGTGTAACTCATGGTCAAGAGCACTGAAATTCCATTGCAATGGCTAAATTAGTATCTCAAAGAATAGACAAGGTGCATTTGACTGGACTTGGTTCAGTTCAGTGGAGCTTGGAAAACTGAATCACTGCGTGAGCCCCAAATGCTCTTTCTAGTTTCATCACTCCAAGACCAAAGCTGGTTATGTAGTGAATGGCATGGCAGAAGGCAAGCTCAGATTCTGTCCCATTTCATACTACTACATGGTGCTGACAAGATCCCCAGGAGTGACACAACTCACCTTTTAACTTGACTCTCATGTTTCTGTACATCAAAACAAACTTGAAGAGAAGGGAAGCCTGTTTGGCATCCATTTCTGTTAGATTCATTAAAATTTGGCAGAATTGCCAGAGGAGAAATAGTTCTTGTGGCAAATTTTATCAACTTTCCTCATGCCTCTGACTACACAGCATTTGAAATTCATGGCGCTTATGCATTTCAGTTAGTTTAGGTTTGAACTTTAATGATATAAAATATTTAAAGAACTTGCAACACAGTGGTTTCTTGGAGTGAGTTAGCACTCTCCTCATGCATTCAGATACCAGTGGTGTAAAGCCATGTTTGCACAGAGAGCTTGGGTTAACGTAAGACGATCCTCAAAACTTCACTTACTGTCATATGCCTGAAAAATACCAGGTTGACCTCCAGCTCAGCCTATTTCTGAAACCTATGTTTCCAGATAAGAGACCAAGATATCTCCATTTTTTGCCATGGTTTTGGCTGAGACAGAGTTTATTTTCTTCTTAGCAGCTGGTACAGGAATACTCCCCACTTAAGACAAAAAGAAGGGGAATGTGGGAAGTCTGCAACGTTGACCAAGGTGTAAATGAGGAAACAGTAACTTACTTGACTCTGGTAAACTTTGATAAGCTTCAGTTTTAAGACCTAAAACCTCCCTGTCTTTTTTCATTTTGTTCAGAGAATTGTTTTGTAGTTATTTTCTTATAGGTCATACCAGTTTTGAAAAAATGCTGAAGTTTTTTTCACTTATACTTTTTGTGTTTATACCAAACTGCTGGTTTAAGTCTTTTGATAAAACAAATAATGCTTGGGGCTTGGCCAAATCCTAATTCCAGACAAGACTAACCATATTACCCAGAAATACTGAAATAAAGGTTGAGAAATGCAGTTCTAAAAGTCTTTCAGGCAATGAATAGACCTGAAGAAGTTTCTTTGGAACTCTTCAATCTTCTCAAAAGATATTCTGATTGTATTATCCAAAATTCAATAAAAATCAGGAGAATTTGTGTGTGTGCATGGAAAATGGAAGTAATCTGAGTTTTGTTATGTGCAACCTAAGAAACTGGACATATTTCTCCTTAAATAGCGTACAATTCTGGAATGCCTGTTTTTCTTTCAGCAGCATGTTTTTTTATGTGAACATTCACAGCATCTGAAGATGATTGAAATTGCTTTTTACCTGCTTCTTTATTATAAAATATTATCATCACACCAGGACTATCAGAGAGAAAAGAGGAAATGCTTCAGAACTAAACTGGTAATGGATATATTGTAATTTTTTCTCTGTTGATATTTCCTGGCTTTCTGGTTGATTCCCACTGTGCTTATAGTATTTTATGGAAGCAAACCAGATGAAGTTAATGCAAATCAGTTTTTTATTGCAATAGGAATTAAAAACTCTATGAAACAGGGAAAAATAGAGCATATAATTTTTAATTTCACAAAGCATCATGTCCAATTCAGGTAAAGCTAGGAAAAACCTTTTCAGAGAAAGCCAACACAAGAGAATATCATGCAATTTTCTTCATTAGTTTTGGCAAAACAGTAGATAAGCTATGTTAAATATGATGCTTACTTTTTTATCCCCCAAATGCAACATCTAAAGTGAAATTAAGGAAAAGAATATTCACACAAAAAAACCAACCAACCAAACACAACAAAACAAAAGAAAAAAAACCAACCAAACAAACAAAAAAAAACCAATAAAAACAAAAAAAAAAAAACCCAAAAAAAACCCAAAAAAAACCAAAAACCCAAACAAAAACAAACAAAAGAAAACCAACTTGGTCATTCCTAACAATAGATCTCACATAAATTTTGCAATCATGTGTATTCACCTTTGGTATTTGTCATTACATAGATTACACTGTGTAGGTTATATTACACTGCCTGTAAATGTCAGGATGTAAAATCTGTTGGAAATACATGTGTTAGGCCGAAGACTCAAAAATAATCTTTGATACCAAAGCTGAGTATTCATTTTTTTGAGGACCTCATATTAAAAAGATGAGGAAGAAGTTAATGAAGTTTGGTGTTAGAGGAGAGGGAAGGTGACATGGGAAACTCCTATTGTGAACATAGGTTTCAGTGTTCACACTTACTACAGGAAATAAAAAGAAACACTGTGAATTTCTTGGCCTCTGCAGCCTACTTAAAGGATTTTACTAAGGAAAAATCAGTACTTTCTTTTAGTAAGTTGTATAGGAGAGTCGAGAACTGCAGAAGTGTGTCTGATAGGGAAAATACCTAGGACTACAAATCTATAAATTTTATTCCATGTAAACTTCCCCCTCATCAAGTACATATCAGCAGAGCAGCTCGAGAGAACATACTGCTCACACTATAATGCAATGATCTCTTCAAATATTAAAAGGAAGCTGAAGCAGAAAAGCAAGGTCTTAAAACTCTAAGAGAAACCTAAAGACAAGGTAGAGTGCTAGGGCACTGTGGGTCAGCTGACAATGAACTATTGCAAAACCCCACACAGATTCCATGATTTTTTTATAATGTTACAATTTTGAACAGAAAACAGATTTTTCCATACTTGTCCTTTAGTCAGTGTGCTGTGAATGACACCAAATTATATGGAACTGCAAAGACAATGGCGTTAATGGAGGAAGCACAGCTGAATTAATAAGGAATGCAAGTACAAGTGGGAGGTAGTTTCTAGGCACAGTAGGAAGTCTGAGACACATCTTGTTTTTCCTAATTGGATGAAAAATAGATCACTCGTGCATGCTCCATGCTGGTTTTCAAAACACTTGAACCGAAGCCCAATTTACCTTTATGGACTAATCAGGAGAAAAGAGCTTGCGGAAAACTCCTTTCAAAATACAGCTGAGAGAGAGAACCAGATCTCAGTATATGTAAAAAGCAAAGTGTCTATTGCAGGCAGTGGAGCTCTGCTAGGCAATATGGCTGATAAAATCAGCTTGTAATTCTGGCTACCCTAATTTCCAGCTTTCTGCTCTGAACTAGAGTATTTTCGTATAAGGCTTGATGCTCAAGGCCAGACTGGATGGTGCTTTGAGCAACCAGGTCTCGTGGAAGGTGTCCCTGCCCATGGCAGGGAGTTGGAACAAGATGATCTTTGAGGTCCCTTTCAACCCAAACCATTGTGATTCTTTGACCTTCTTAAGTACAACTTTTTAATATTTTACCTGCAAATGTCAATATTCTAACACCTAGTAAATGTGAAAGAACAAGAAAGATAGAGAAAGAAAAAATGAGAGACGAAAAAAAGAGAAGAAATGAGAAAGAAAAAATGAGAAAGAAATTCATATTCAGTTTTGCAACAGAAAATCAAAACTTAAGAGTTTTGTTGACCTGGGAGTAGTATAGGAAGGATAAACCAGGGAAATAGAAAGAAATTTGGTTTAGTTTGGTGTTTTTTCACCTACATTTTATACTGATGTATATTAATGAACTTTCTATAGAACCCAAATGTGTTCCTAGATGTGGGCAAGACTAATTCAGACAAATGTGTTTTCCACTGAGCTCTAGAATCCTGCACCATCCTTCTTGTTCCTCTGCTGGGTGTGCCCTAGAGCACAGAGCATGTGGCTGAAATGACCAGTGTGTGGGGCTGTTGGCAAGCATTCAATAAAGATTACATGGAAAAAAAGTCTTGTAAAGACTTTCACTTCTGTTGTTGGTACAAGTTTTCATGAGTCCCTTTGATGTTGCCATTGGGAAGTTTGGAATGAAAATCATGGTTCACAA
>VZRQ01007229.1:1570242-1597850 GCA_013397975.1 Machaerirhynchus nigripectus
TTTTTTTTTTTTTTTTTTTTTTTTTTTTTTTTTTTTTTTGAGATCCTTGTGTATTTTTGTGATATTTACCCTCACAGCATGGTTTGAAGATCTTGATTTCCTGTGGATGTAGGTGTTTGGAATTCCCTATCAGTCCAGGCACAGGTAAGAAGAGTCAGCTTGTCCAAATCTTCCTTAAGAGGTCATGTCCTAGGTTACAGTGTAAGATGTAACCAAAAGCATGTATTCTATTATCANCCACTTCAAGAGAACTGCAGTCACCACCCTGCCCAGCAGGGTGTCAGGTCGAACCCTGAGTCTGTCAGGTCGAGCTAGTATATTCTGTGTTATTGCTTTGTCATATATACTAGTAAAGAACTGTTATTCCTGTGTCTCATATAATTGCCTGAAAGCCCCTTAATTTAAAAATTATAATAATTTGGACGGAAGGGGCTTACATTTTGCATTCCAAGGGAGGCTCCTGCCTTCCTTGGCAAACACCTGTCTTTCAAACCATGACAAGTCATCAACTCTTTCTCTTCCCCTTGAAAGGAGTTTAGGTGTTTACTTTGCAAAAGTTATTCTCTCCTCCCACTTGGAGAGAATCCAAAAGCTGAATGAATCAACAGCAAAAAATGCTAACATTGTTATCAGGTATATGTCAAAGTGTCTAATTTCTACCTGAAATTGTTCTGATGTGTTTGTTGATATCCTTCTGATTCTTATGTGCATATTTTAAAAGCCTGAAAAACCTAGAAAAATATTTCAGTACTTTACTTGCCAAAGTAGTGATGAGTCATAGTAGTGAGTACTGATAAACAGTGAAAGCTTTTATACAGATTTAGTCTCGGGCACTTTGAAAACTGTAATTTAAAATCTTCCCAGATCTCAGTACTCCATTGATAGATCAGAAATTAGACCGGGGTGAGATTGGAGCAGGACATGGAAGAAAGCAGGACCTATGGAGAGGAGAGGACTCCATCACTCTTCTGATTGCCAGAGAAGGTTAGGAAGATGTCAAAGAGGGTAGCAACCTTTGGTGGCAGCCTTACCACTGGATCTCTTGGACTTCCTCCCCTCTTCTCAGCACCTTGGTGCTTTCTTACTGATTTCTAGGATTAATTTTTATTTCCTACTGTTTTATGGATCTATTTTGAAAGCTTAAAAATGGCACATTATTTCAAATAGAGTTTGAGGTGGCATCATTTGAGATAGCTTTTGTCCCAGAAAGCTTACAGTTCACAGAGCAGATCCTCCTCTTTTTCAAACTGACATTTTTGTTCAAATTTTACCTTTTAGATGGAAAGCTGCTCCTGAGAGAGCAGCCACTCCTACTTGAGCAGTCACATAAGTATGTATGCTAGATTTCCAGACACTTCCAGAAAAAGAAATGAAATTTTTGCTAAAATACTGGGCTATGAATTTTTTTTCCAATTAAAAAAAAACCCCACACAAACCAACAAACTAGCCAACCAAAGAACCAAAGCCCCACTCCCAACAAGCAAACAAACAAACACACACCAAAAAAGCCCTCCCCTTTCCTGAAATGGTCACATTTCTGCATGAAAACCTTAAACCCACAAATTTCCTTTCCTGGAAAAGAAAAGCCTGTTTTATTTTATTGTGCTCCTATATTATTTCAGTTCCTACAGCCATTCTGTGTTCTCCTGCATTATGGCTCAGTCTCTGTGTTCATTTTTTTCCCTAAGTCTCTGCCTTCTCAATAGATGCTAAAAGCGGACTCATCATTCCAATAAGTGAATCAGTTAATCTGAACACTGACTTTCAGAATAATAATTAGAGAATACTTATTTATAGGCATCAAGTAGGATTTTTAGAAACTATATGGGCCATGTCCAGGTGACTTAAGGAACTAAGAGTATCTTTTAAGGAACTAAAGGTTGATTGAGAGCTTGTAGCATTTTTCAGCTCCTGAATCTGGGTGTTGACCCCATTCGTCTGCACCGTAACGCAGCACCAGGATGAGATCCACATACGTGCTTTTCTGCAATCCCATCATCTTGGTTTCCATGGGACAGAAACTCAAGGGCTTGGTCCAGAAAGTGGTCATGGAGGGCTCAAATAGATCCCTGATGGGTACTAACTGAGAGCAGGGCTGAAGGTGCTAAGGACTTCTGTTCTTCCATGGAAAGGCAAAGAGTTCAGCTAGAATGAAACATCTAAGCCTGGTGGCGGTGCAGACCAATGACTTGGGCTGTGGCTGTTTAACACCAGCGTCTCATAAGAGCCAAAAGAGCACTACATGAGCGTTTAAAGTTTCCCAAGCACCCAAGGATTTGTTTCTGCACAGATGCAGAAGTGCCTAAGCTTCACAGGCCTGAGCAGCTTGTGCTGTCATTCTTGCCAAAGCCTGGCTTTCAGTAACTGTGACATCTACTGCATAAATCTTTGTTCTGTATTGCAGATTAAATAGGTGTTGTCTATCCTGCATCAAACACCTTCTGGCAGGATTTTTTTCCTGTGTGATCTCCCGTTTTTTGGTCACATAGCATTAGATCATTTAACTGTCTACACCATAGTTCACACTGCTTTACAGCAAGGCTTACTCTGAAAGCATGTGGGAGAGAAGATTAAAATAAGGACACACAACTGTGTGTGGGGGATGCAGGGCAAATAGAAATTAAAATCTTGATTCCAGGATTCCCTGTGTGTTGTAATAAAAGATGGCAATCTATTGGATTAGTGTGATTGTAAAATTGAAAATGATCCCTGCAGGCAGGAGAAAATTTTTTTTGAGAGAATGGTTTGATTGCAAGGCTGAGAACCTCTACTCTCTTCTATCATAGTACAGACAGGAGTTTTTGCTCTGGCATCAAGCAAAACTCCCAACTATTAAGGAAATGGTGAAGCTTAGAAATGATCTCTGTTCTGTTTGTTTTGGTTTTTTTTCCCTAGCCCAGTGTATTCAATAGATTATGCTTGAGTCTATGATTCTTATTTTGATCTGTCCAAGTCTTTTAGAAACTTGGGTTTCATTCTGATGTCCACAGGAGTAGAAACTGGTCCCTAAGTTTTTTAATATTTTTATTCTAAAGACTTAATGGTGGCATGAATATAAGAGAAAGAATTAAAAGAGAATCACATTTGCCCATTTTCAAAATTAAACATTTCTGATTAAATTATTGTTGACTTAGGAAAGTCTTTTTTACTTCCATGTGAAATTATAGTAAATTTAATGAAGAAATAGATTTTGAACTCTGAAATATTAAACTAGCTCTTTCTAGAATATAAATCATAAGGGACACTTTCTTAAGTGCTCTATGATGAACTGGAACCGTCCTCTTTTAAGCTTACTGAACATTTGGGAATGTTCAGGAATGCTTTGGGTTTTATTTTTAGGGGGAAAAGAGAGCTATTTCTTGCCTGTTCTTAAAAGGGACAGGTAAAAAACAGTAGCCCTACTTGTTTATTTTTGGATCTGTAAATGCAAGTGTACAGTTTCTATAGATACCACTGGGTAATCCAGCAAAAATGTAGGCTGCTCTCTGTGGAGAGCTCAAACACAAGACAGGCCATCCTGCTCAGGGGGGCTGCAAATGTCCCTTTTATGCTACCTATATGATTCATGAGTTGAGAATTACATTTGTTACTATGAAATTTTCAGATGTTTATTCCAAATATCCTCCCCAAATTAATTTAAATCTGCAAATTTCAGCATCCTTTGCTTCAAAAATAAACAGAGGATTCAAAGCAATTTTATAACTGCTTCTGAGCACCCATGTTTGAAAGAGATCATAGGAAGAAGACTTTTGTATTGATTACAATGGGTTACCTTCTCTTTCTTCTCCTTAATGTCACGATGTGGCCTTTGAAGCGAAAGTTGATGACTTAGGAGAAGTGGGTGATGTCTGGGAAACAAAGTGAGACAGCTTTGAAATTTAACTGCCCCTGGCTCAAAATATTTCCCTGCTTATTGCAGAAGAAGCCCATGCTTCATCCTAATATGTAAAAGAAAAATATTCATATAACAATGACCAAGAAGAATGAAGGAACACTTTTGAGCTGCTACTCAGGCATATTTTTATTGAGCCACAAGTTTTCTGCAAACACTGAATTTGTTTATCTGGGGAAGATGAAGTCCAGAGATTGTTACTGTCAGTGTTGAGACTTATGGAATGACACTGCTAGAATGCCATGCTTGTTTTGTCATTTTCCCGTTCAGTTTCTCTATGTTCATAGTGAAAATACTTCTCCCAGCTTTAAAGAGTCTATTAGATCTGATAGTTGGGTCAAATTCCTGCTATCATTAACAACAATAACACAGGACAGAAAATATTGGCAAGTACCAATTTCTAAGTTTTGCAATCAGGTTTTACTTTATAGAGGACAAATGAATGCAAATACAGTCAAGTCCTCCATTAATTCATTGGTCTTAGAAGTGTAGCAGTTAAAATTTTTTTCTGTCAATATAGCCAGCATTAACTGCAGTTAAAGGACACCCAATAAACAGACAATGGGACATTGGCACTTATAAACATGTCATTTTACTGGTAAGTGTTTTAATGTGTAAACTCAGTTTAAGAGCTGGGACTTCATTAAAAATAAAAAAAGGAGGAATCAATCATGTTTTAAAAAAAATTGATGGCATTTTTAGATCTACCATCTTTGGTACCCACTTAAAGCATCAGAGATTCATTTGGTATACCAAGAAAAAGACTGCAGATGTATTTTTCCAGTTACACCAAACTAGAAATATTCACTCTTTTACATAAGAAGACTGTGAGGCTGACAATGATTACTTCAAGTTTAATTAGCTAATTGATCTTCACTGCCTTTGTCTTCTGTCTTCCTTAGTGCTTTTGCACCTTTCATGTGCAAATTTATCTTTGGCATAAATACACTGGCCTTCAGCCAACTTATCTCCTAGTTTTCTATTGGATCTTTCAATTTTAAGCAGCCTGTTAGCAGTAAGAAATTGTATGGGATCCTCGAAGAAAAAATCAGATGTGGTACTCAAAAATGTTGATGATGCAATAGTGTTTTCTCCATGACAGGCTAGAAAATGGGAGTGCAGGTGCTGCTCTGCTCAATTCCTTCAGTAGCAGGGATGAATGACAAAAGGAAAAGGAAAACCCATGTTATCAATAAGTGTCTTAAGGACTGGTGCCACCAACAGAATTTTGGGTTTTTTCATCATGGGACAACTTTTTGGCACCAGGTCTGCTAGAGTCATATGGGCTTCATCTATCTAGCAAGGGCGAAAGGATTCCAGCCCATGAGTTGGCAAGGCTGATTGAGAGGCCTTTAAACCAGGTTCAAAGTGGGGAGGGGATGAAATCAGGCTCTTCAGAGATGAGCCTAGGGGTGGTAAGCCAGAGTCAGGGTTGGTCTCTTCTCCCAGGGCACTAGCAATAGGACAAGAAGACACGGTCCTAAGCTGTGCCAGGGGAGGTTTATGTTGGATTTACGTATTAGGAAGGTTTACATTGGTTTACGTATTGGGAAGAAGTTCTTCACAGAAAGAGTGATTCAGCATTGGTTGGGCTGCCAAGGAAGGTGGTAGAGTCACCATCCCTGGAGGTGTTTAAGAAACAACTGGATGTGGCACTTGATGCCCTGGTCTTTTTGACAAGGTGCTGTTTGGTCACAGGTTGGACTTGATGATCTCAAAGTTCATTTAAAACCTAGCTGATTCTGTGATTCTGTGATCCTCAGCAATTTTTTGACTCAACCACATTTTACTTCAGAAAATTCTTAAATTAACCTTATATTCCAAGGATGAAGGACACCTACATGGTATTCAGAACTCATCCATCAAGAAAAAAGATGTTTTCTACCTTATGAACCCCCAAATATATGACTATTATTATGATATGCAGACTACTTTCTCTAAATTTCACCCTGAGATGAGCCACCTAGGGATTCAAAATAAGTGCAAATGAGGACAACCAAGAAATTGTTCTGTAGCAGAGCAAGAACCCTGGGAGTACCTCCTAAACTGTTAGTGGCAGTAGGAGGTGTCCTGGTGGCCAAGCAATCTTTCCTTCTCAAGTTTCTGCACAGTTAGAGCAAAGTGACAGATCAGCAGCCTGTTCCCTCGGCTAATTGCTACAGTGCACCTAAGCAGTGATTTACGGTGGCATATTTAAATGCATACAATAATTTGTACAGATTATATACTTGGCTACCACAGAGATATTTTTATTGTGGATCAGGATAATAGCCCTGACTCACCCATATCGGTGACATTTTCAAGCTTGTGTATTGTTCAGGAGTTAACATCCCATTCAGTATTTGACAACCGGGGTGTCAGAGCTGACAGTTACCATCTCTTCTATGTGGCGCCTAAGGCTAGGATTTGTCTCTGGTTTCATTTATTAGTTATATAACCCACATGCTATTTTTGAGCTATTAAAAAAAAAAAAGAAGAAAATAAATAAGCCAATGTAGAGAAAAAGAAATCCCCATCTGTGAATTACTCACCAGGTAACAACATACAGTGGACTGATCTACATATGCATGTATTAATTTTTATTTTAAATGTTCATGCCAGTGAAAACAGAGCCAATGAAACCTTATGGGGTTACATAACAATGATAAATGTACTGCAACAGTTACAGGCAAGCACAGAGCCCCTGAGATTTATAGGTTCTTTATCTCTTTTTTTTAATGTCCTAACTAGAAAAGCTCAGTTGCAGTGCAGCATCTGTATTTTGCAACAAAATTTTGCTTTTTTTTATCTAATGGCTTAGTTTGGATGGCCTGAGCCATGTCCAAATCATAAAGTGAATCTGAACCTTATATACTACCAGTTACTACCTGATTCCCACTTTTTCTTACATTAGGAAAAGCGAGGAAAACAATGCAGTGCCATAAGCTGTGACAGTCTGAAATCCACACTCTCGTTGTTATTATGGTATCATCTGAGGCCAGTTTTGGGGAGAGCAACAAGGACAACAGCAGGGGGCATGGAGGAATGAAACTGAGCTAAATAACAGCAAGTAGAATCAAGGCAAGTGTGGGTAAGAATGTCTGCTGTGCATGCTTCTGCCAGCTGCTCCCTGTGCTGCCAGCCAGGAAAGTGGCACTCTTAGCCCTGAGCTTGCTTTTGGTGGGGTGCATCCTTCAGTCCCTTCAAGGGCCCCTCCTTTCCTCACCAGACAGATTTGCTCATCAGTGCTGTGAGAGACATCATGGCATCATTTTGAAACTGCTGCACTAGCAGCCCATGGCTCTGTTCATGCCAAAGTGTAGCAGAGACATAGGCAGCAGTGTGAAGAAAGGAGGGGGGGGAAAAAGAAAGCAATAAAATAAATGAGATAGGGAAAAGGAAAAGCTTGTGAAGCAATGTTTGGTTTAAATAGGTGAATGGAGTCTTCTTCATCCTGATGCAGCTGCCGAGTGTCACTCTCATGTGGGATCAGAGAGGGACTCAGTCTGTCAGCAGGTGTTGCAGCTCATCCCTTCTCACAGGATGGGCCTGCAGCCCTTTGCTGTCACAGGCACTGTCCCACTGGCAGCTGTAAAAATTGTTATTGTAGAAGAATAGAGAGGAATTACAAAATGTAGAAAAAGAGAGAAGAATAGAGAAGAATATTGTAGAAGAACTGAGAAGAATTTCACCTTTTGAAAGTTTTGTGCAAGTAAACACAAGTTCAGTTAGGTTTTGGATTTAAAATGAAAACTTGAGAGATGAGTTAAATTTAGTTTCCCAGCTGTTTATCAGTTCTCTCTCTGAAGATACTCTAGGGAATACTTAAGTCAGGTAAGTTTCTTTCTTTTGTTGTAAAAGAAATTATACAAAAAGCAGAGCCAGCAGAGCAAATCACCTTGCCTTAAAACTTTGTCACAGCAAGATACAGCTGAAAACCAGAAACACTTCAGCTTTGTCAGCAGAAGAACCTATGCATTATCTCTTACTGAAACCAACACTTTTTTTACTCTACCTAATGATTAAACAAAGATTATAGCAGTAATAGAGCACTATCAGCTGAAAATAGTCTAAAAAGGTAGCTTCTGCAAAACTCTGTCATCAATACAGACATACCTGTTTCAGTGATAAAATAACATTTCACCATGATGAAAATGTGAATCAGATTTTCAGGTTCAATTGCTTCATTATTTTGCTTTCTTTTCATTACTTCTGCCTATAGATCACAGCCTAGATTTTCATTCAGGCGTTTTTGTGTGTTCAGTGTAATACTGCTGCCGTCAAATTGACAAATGGGCTTTCTGCATACTTTCATGCAGTAAGTTAACTATCCTGCTGCAGGCCTTAATGAAATCGTCAGTTTTGGTTTGTTTTATTTTGCTTTATTTTGTCATGTTGAACAGAAGTCTGATTTCACAGAATCATTTAGGCTATACAATACTTCCGAGATCATCGAGTCCAAGCTTTGACCCATAATGACCATGTCAACAGCCACAACACTAATTGCCACACCCAGTCTTTTCTTGAACACCTTTAAGGATGGTGACTCCTCCACCTCCCTGGGAACCCCATTCCAATGCCTGACAACACTTTCTGTGAAGAAATTCTCCACAATGTCCAACCTGAACCTCCCTTGGCACAGTTTGAGGCCACGTCCTCTCATGCTGTCACTAGTTACCTGGGAGACCAATCCCCACCAGGCTCCTACCTCCTTTCAGGCAGTTGTAGAGAGCAATAAGGTCTCTCTCAAGTCTCCTCTTCTGCAGGCTAAACAACCCCAACTCCCTCAGCTGCTCCTTATAAGGCTTACTCTCTAGATCCTTCACCAGCTCTGTTGCCATTCTCTGGACACGCTCCAGTCCTTCATCATCGTGAGGGGCCCAGAACTGGACACAGGATTTGAGCTGTGGCTTTACCAGCGCTGAGTACAGGGGGCCAATCACTGCCCCGGTCCTGCTGGCCACACTATTGCTGATACAAGCCAGGTGCCATTGGCTTTCTTGGCCACCTGGGCACACGCTGGCTCAAGTTCAGCCACTGTCACCAGCACCTCCAGGTCCCTTTCTGATAGCCACTTTCCAAAGACTCTGCCCCCAGCCTGTAGTGTCTCTGTTGTGACCCAAGTACAAATCCTGGCACTTGGCCTTCATGAACCTCATACCACTGGCCTTGAGCCATTGACCAGCCTGAATGCTAAATCTTACCTGAGATGCTAAAGCTTACACAAAGCATCAGAGTGATTCGTTTACTTTTATACAGGTAGAGATAGATAGAGATTATATAGATGTAGTTCTAGATCATAGATATATAGATTTATTTAATCCATAAAAACTTCCAAACTGGTGTTTCATGACAAATATTCATGTCTTCAATAAATTTAATTATAAGCACAATTTTTCGGAGCATCTTTTCCCAAATATTGTGCTGCTATGAAATATCACTAGACAACATCCTAAGAAAACATTTTTTTTCATGGGAAGACTTTGCTCTTTTCTACAGCTGCCCAACACACAGCTTGAGACCCACTGGTATATTCTTCTATTTGCTTACAGACCTGTCTTCCCTGCACAATGAAGGGCAAGTCAAATAAATATTTTCAAAATCGGGTCTCTGTAGAATTGTAACTATGATGTGATTGATTCTGTTATTTAGTATTTTAATATGTCTCATTTTCCTCAAAGCTATGAAATATACATACACCCACTCTTTGGAAAACATGAAAAGACTTTGAAAAAGAAGGGATCAGTTTAAGTTGAATAACAGGGGATTTTTTGTATACAACATAAGAATGAGGTTAGCCTGAACTTATATTCTCTTCTTGAAGGGAATTAATATTATTTAATTCAGATCTCTGAAATAGCTTTTCTGGTTATTTTGATTCACTAACAATTCTGCCTGAAATACCTGCTGGTGATTGGCCACATGTTGTGACAAATATTTTGCAGCCTCTCTGTGCCATGACCTGAAGCTCAGTCTGACAATTTTAATGGTATGTTGCTTCTAGTTAATTTAGATTGTTTTTCATGCCATTGCCTACAAGTCTAAGCACTGCATACCATATGTAGATAAAAGGAAAAAAAAACCCAAACCAAAACCAATAAAGCCCTCAAAGCTGAGCACATCTATTTGAAATAACAGTCTATGAAAGTGGTAGTCTAAAGGAAATGAGTTCTTTATCAGGGTCTTATGGCTCTAAGCCACACTGTAATGGCATTGTCTGCCTAGAGCTAGAAATCTTTTGGCAATTTCCAGTCTCTCTGGAGACTGTCAGTCTGATATGTGTGACAAGGTAATTTGCATAATTTTGCAGTGGTTTTGCATACCACTTGTTTTTTTTTAAAGAAATAAGAGAGGGCTCATATTCCATAAGCTAGTTTTTTTCCCTGGGAAGGAAAGCAGCCAACTCCACAAGCAGCCCCCATATATGATGAATGTAGGAGTGCAGTGCACTGGCAACCTTCATCCCCGCCTTACTGAGGCATGAAACCTCTATCGTTCTTCCAGCCTGGGTTTGGGGGCTGGCTCAAAATGCATATATTGTCCACAAGAAACTTTTCTATTTGTGCAAAAGTTTGAAAGAAAAACAGTGCCCATGCAAACACATGAAATGTGAGATTTGGGATGAGTGCCTGCTCCCTCGTTTTGCTTGTCATAGTTTCCAAACGTGTTTCAGTTGGTGTGCTGTGATCACCTCTCCAGTGAGAATAGAAGAGAGCAGCTAAATCACAGCAACCATACAATGCTCTCAGGAGAAGCAAAGCAGCGGCGAAGGTCATTCATAGCAAGGGGTGTAAATGAGGGCAGAAAGAACACAGTTATTATGATGAAGCACTAGAGAAATCAAACCTAGTGGAAATATTTGGTATTTGTGCTGACACTTCTTGGTTTTCCTGCAGCTTCAAGAGGAAAAATCTCACAAAGAAATAATAGCAACCTTGACAGAACAAAAGGGGGAAAATTCTTTAGCTGAAATCAATGTTACATCCAATAATTTAGACAGGGATTTTGAACAGCCCTTATTTATATCTTGAAGGTACCACAGAACAAACATATAATCAGTGAAATGGTTTATCTATAGTTTTCAGGTATTATAGATGCCTTGAAGTGTTCACTATAGTTCAACCTAGGTAGCAGAAACTCTTTATGAAATAATTCTATTTTGCCACATAACTCCAGCACTGGAGAATACAAGGGACTCCTTCCAAAATTTCATAGGAATGGTTTCTACCCTGGGTTCATCTCAGAGTCTGTTCATCTGCGAATAATTTATGCTTTGTTTACATTACTGAACTAGAAAATGTTTATAACACACCTTATCCCTGAGAGATGTAAGTATGACATAGTGAATTGGAAGACGTGACAACATTAAACATGCATACAAGTATTTTTTAGATATTCATGAACAGCTATAGAGCAAGTTTAATTTAGAACCTATGGTGCTTTCTTTTACCGGATCCCAGACAAGTGCCTGGAATGAAGTTGGCAGGAAGTAAAAAGAGACTTTTTTCAAGAAAATATAGGTATAAACAAAAATTTCCAAGTAAAGGGATTCTTTTGATGGTCAGAATGTCTTTGAAAATTCCTCATGCTGGATTTACTGTGGTGTATTTCTCTGTGCTTTCATTCGAAAAAGAAGTATAGGAAATTAGATTTTGGCTGCATTGATAGTGTTATGGCAGTACTCATTTCCTCCTTTTTGTTACATTCTAGAGTACACAAATCCACACAGTGTAGAAGAAATTCAGCATTTCTATAGTTATCAGTGCTAGAAAACTTTCCATGACCATAGTACAGCATAAAAAAAAAAAATTCAGAATTTGCCAGCACTTCTGCACATTGTATGGACTGTATTGTCTAAATATAGCCAATTCTCTGATGGCACAACTTGAAGCTGTAAATAAGTGCCGAAACTAAATAGCACAAGACTAGATTTAGGCTTTTGGTACGAATAATGAGCTAAATGCCCTTCTCATCTTCCTTAAAATACTGCATAAAAAACTGGTCTGTCACAGGAACCTATGCAGGCTTTGCTCTCAATAAAGCCCTGGTGCCTGTAAGTCACCATTCATAGCACCTAATTGACTTTATTCCCAGCTGCAAATTGACTTCACTTGCACCACCACATCATGAAAGTGACAACCAAAACCTGCTCAGAGTCTTAAATGACACATGAATGTTGCCGGTCAAATGATGGGTGGCCAAGGGGAAGCTGGTTCTCATGAAAGAGAGCAGAGGAGGGGCTGAGTACAGGAAATTTTGGTGCTGTGCAGGAGTACTGTGACATGGCATACTTTCTTGCAGATGCTTCAAAAGCCTTGACAGAAATCTCATCAGGGTCACACAGAGAAGACACAGTCTTTTGTAAGTATGGGTATGTTGAGGTTGAAGAATCTGGTTCTTTACAATGTAAAGCTTTTGCAAGTGCTGACTTTCATCTCTCTCATCTTTCTGTAGTTGTGTGTGGATTTGCAGAACTCTAAAAATAACAATAGATATGGCAGTGCAAATATTTGTCTTAATTTTGCATCCAGCATGAAATGAGGACACTATAACGTACTCAGATCTTAAGTGTCAGTTCTTGTTTCTTTAATGAGATTTTGCTAGCTGTGGTGCATTAAAAAAAAAAAAAAAGCCAAAACCAAAAAATTAAATGTATTTATAATTACAGAAATATAAAGACAGAGTAAATATGTTTTAAACAATTTTAGTTCTAATGCACCTTAAATGTAAGGCAGCACATGAAACACACTGAACACTGCTTCAATCTCAGTAGTTATAATTTTTCAATTATTTTACAATATTATTCTGCATTAACTTCTTTTCTAATTTAGAGCAGATATGTTTTTACTGTCCTCGGGACTAGCAAATGTAGAGTTGTTAAAGTTTGTACAACTGACTGTTGGAGTCCTAGACAGGCATTCTGAATAAAAAGCAAACCAGAAGGATGACTGAACCTCAGCTTCCTCAAGAACCAAGAAATTAAATCATTTTTTCCAGTTTTATGGGTGTATAGGTACTTCTTTAATATATGCATGGGTGCTCCATTATCATTGTCACTTAAGTGCCCAGAGTAGCCAGAACTTTTTTTTTTTAATAAAAAATAATACTTTTCATGTTTGAAAAACATAAGTAAGACCACTCAATTTTCATTGTGTCCTTTGTTATTATGGCAATGCAGTTATGTATCTATGTTTGGTAACTCCCATGAAATTGAAAATCTAATTTTTTTACCAATCAATTCTGTAAAATCCAATGGTATCTTCCCTTTTTTCAATAATTCAGTAACTGACCCTGCAGATGGTACCTTGTTCTGCCCTTATCTGAACTGTTCTCAGCATGGATTTTATCATCTATCAGGTAAAAGCTAGACTGCTATCTATCTGCAGGCCATGTGGTCAGAACAGGCTATAAAAACATAATAAAGATACATTTAAAAGAGCAAAAACTTTTTCAAAGACTAATCAAATAAAAGAGTGTCTCCTATTCATAACTTGGTTTTAGACTAGACTATGATGCCTGAGCTTAGGAAGAACTCTTGTTCTTCAGATGTTCTCTTGCTTGCCTCTGTCTCCCTTGAGCTTTAAGAAGATGTTACCTAAGTTCTTTCAGCTCTCTTACACAACTCATCTCTTCCCTTTTCCCTCCTGAAGCAAAGATGTGCACTGCACATCTTCTGGCATCCCTGCAGCTCCTGCATGCCCACTGAAATTGCATGAAGATCTAGGCAGTTGGGTTGGGATTAAATGCCTATTCTGGTTTTCCTGGATGGCAATTGTCCTCATGAAAATTCCTGCAGCAGTTTCTTTTTGTTTTGGAAAAAGATAGCTATTAATTTAAAATAATTGTGTGAATTAGGTGGCTTGTCATAGTCAGTGGAGCTGAGAATTTAGGGTCAAATTATCCCTGGAAATAGCTCTCAGTAGACCTATATTAGGAGGGAATACGTCTTTTGGTTTTCAGGTAATGTGATATTTCTCTGAACTTTATAATTAAAGTGTATGCAAACTTGTTACTAAATCACTAGAGTGACTAGGTTGCTGTACAAATACTAATGACTCCATCTCTCTTATTTCTTGTAGAAGAGCACTAATGTCTTTTTTTTTCTTGCCATAGAACAAAAATTCCCTGAAACAGTCTTATGGTTATAGACTGCAACTTAATAAATTTGAGTGTACCTGAAGATAATATGTACCCTTTGACATAACACCCATCAGACTTCTGGCACAAATTGTATTCTCTGTAGTTGTTGTTTTGGGGATGTTTTACAGGAAAGCATTAGACAAACTATTGCAATGATGGTCCTGGATTTATGAGAAATTTAGCATGGCAGGATGTGAAGACTTGTCTGAAAACTTAATGCTGACTTCTCTGGGGCCAGTTCTCTACTCTTTTCTCCCACAAGAGCTTGATCTTTCATTTTCAGGAAATGTGGTATTTTTTTTAAATCTGTAATTAATCAGGGAACACAATGTAATTGAAATACTAATTACAGTTGCTTATTCAGGTACCAGTATTTCTGCTACAGTATAAGTTGCTTAAGTACCTTTGTGACAGTGGATTTTGAATCCATATTAACCCAATTATCCAGAATATGCCCCAAAATATCTACAGTCTCCAAAGCCAAAGAAAATTGCCATTGAAGGTAGCAAGACCTATGAGGGGAAACACGTAATGTAGACACAATTGGAAATTACAGCTTAATTGTATCTGGATTTGTGATTTTTTTTTTTCTGGTTTTTAGAACGAGTGCTTTGGTTTTGTTTCTTTTTTTTTTTTATTTTTATTTTTTTTTAATCCTTCCTTTCCATTGCCTGGGACTTGCATGTTTGATTTAGATGTTCTAGGATAATGCACCATGTTGAAATGCATGGCAGTAAAACAACTTGAGCTTGATGGTATCATACCCTGTATGAGTTACTGTGAAGATGATTGCTGACATATTCCTCAGTCTGTTATTTACACTGTGTCATTTTTCTGTAGTCTACAGGATGTTCCTTGTGCTCTGGTGCTTGGAACTGATGCTGATGCCTTTTCCTGGTCTTAAAATCAAGAGGCGAACACGGTTAGAAGGGGAAAAGGGTATTACCTTGGTATTTATTGTAAGGATCCTTAGGTGCACCACGACCAGGTCGAATACACCTCCATGCACCCCCGCAATGGCCACCGCAATCCCTTCCTCTATATCTGGTCTTACATTCTAGGTCTTACTAATTAGCATATCTATCAAAAATTCCCCAATGAGAGGCTCGAATGAGCCCCCCTCCCCAAGGAACCTTCCCCTGGATGGTTCTATCTTAGTTTACAAAATGTGTTCTGGAGAGGACCTTGGGGCCTGGGCACACTGGCACCCTAACTACAAAGCCTCTAAAATGTTTAGTCTCTTAGCTTAACAAACAAGTCCAAGAATGTAGGCAAAAAGCACCAAGAATACAGAAGTTGCAAAAAGGTATAACTGGGGTATAAAAGAAAAGACAAAAATCATCATGGCATCAATGCAAGTTTTGGAAATGCTGAACCTGGAAGAAGGAAGGAGACTTGGAATGTGCCATTAAATTTTCAGTTTGGACACAAAGTGAAAGATATTTCCTGAATAAATTAATTGAACATGGAAACCTAAGGCAATCAGGAAACCCCTTTTCCTTCCAAATCCATCCTTTGCTGGAAAAGAATACTATTTCACTATGTACAAATGACCTCTTCTGGAACATGCTTGGCATGGCACTGCCATGCGTGTAGTAGCTCTGCCAAACCCGCTACACTTACACAGTTCCCCTCTGCGCTGTTATGTATAAAAATAGGTGACAAAGAACCCTTAAGTGTGCTCACAACTAAAATAAAATCAAACTGTATCACTAAAAGAAGTTCTCTTGTGCATCAGTCCAAGGTAGCTTTTTTTCCCACCCATGTATTTCTATGATACTCATTCCTGGACTTACCACACAGCATCTGCCTTGTGCTATAGTTGTCTTATGATTATGGTGTTCTAGGTCACATGCTGACTGTGCAAATCAGGAAATCAAAGGAGTTAAATAATCAGACTGAGACTCTCTCAGTCCAATGTATTTCTAGTCTAAACATAACATCTTTGTTTATTAAGTCTGTTGCTTGGGTTATTTTACTTGTCATAATGGAATGGAGCAATCTAGGAGTTTCACAAACTCTCAATTCAACCTGCCCTTGCTTTAACAAAGTGAAGAATGAAGACTTTCTTTTGCCCTATCTGTTGAAGCTTTAGGACTAGGGCTGATTTCAACACTGAGAAGGAACGAAACATTTCTGATGAGTGACTGTCATTGGAGAACTGCTTATAGAGAACGTATTGCTGGCTGTTATTACTTTGCAGAAGTTCTTTCCTCTCTTCTCACCCACAAGCTGGTGTTGCAACCAGTGTTGGATGTGTTGGTTAAAGGGCAAACAACAACTCTGGCATCCATCTTTTATATTTCAACTCTCTAAGTATCATTTTGACTTTCAGGATAATCTGAAGTTCAGCTGTATTATATCACATGTATGGTGGTGCTGCTACATGTAATGAGAGCTGGGCAAAATTCTAATGAGCTATAATGAGTTGAAGCAAGATTAGTATCACTTTTGGAAGCAGGTACAAAGGTTATAAGAATAGGTTATAAATATACTGATTATGGTCCTAAATACTCTTTCATTCTTCAGAAACGCGCATCTGAGGGTGTGCCTGAGCTAGAAGAAGTTTTTGAACATCCTCAACAGATTTGTCTTCCACAAGTTTTTCTGGTTTCCAACTGAACCATGTAAAGTTTTAATATTCATCACCTTCTGCAACAAGGAGATCCACAGTACAGTTTACTTGCCTGTTATATGAGGAAGCTCCTCTATTCTTTGAACTGCATGTATGTTAGCTTCTTTGCATGCCTTCTAACTCATATCTTTGAAGAGCCAACAATCAAATACTTTCTCTTTTCCCTTGCCATGTGACTCATCATTTTGTAGGTATCATGTTATACGTTTCTTGTCGTCTCTCCCCCTATGCATGAAACCTAATCTGTTTATTCATTCCTTCCATGGAGATTGACCTATGGCCTTTGCCACTCCCAGTTTTAGCAAGTAGTTTTTTTGAGACGGGTTCAGCAGGATTCTTTCTACCCAATATCCACACTTTGGATCCACATAACATGAATCAGAAAGCTAAAAGTGAGAAAACTCATGGACTGAGAGAAAGACAGTTTAATAATTGAAAGAAAAAACACAGTAATAAATTGTAATGGAAAGGAAAGAGAGAAAAATAAAACTGGAAAAAAGGCAAATAATGTCTTTTAAAAACAATTGCTCACAACCAAGCGACCCATGCCCAGCCAGTCCCCCAGCAGCAGCCACCATGGACAGAGCCTCCTCCCATCTGTACATGCTGAGTGTGAAGCCGTATGTTATGGGGTATTCCTTAGGTTGGTGACATCAGCTGTCCTGTCTGTATCCTCTCCCAACTCCATGTACACTCCCAGCCTCCTCTCTGCTGGGGTGGGGTGAGAAGCAGGACAGACCTTGACTCTGAGTAAATGCTGCTCAGCAGTAATGAAAAACATCCCTGTGTTACCAATACTTCCTAGCACAAATCTAGAACACAGCCCCATCCCAGCTACTGTGAAGAGAATTAACTCTATTCATACAAAACAAAACTGTCAAAACAGGGCTGTGAAAATAAGAACCACAATTTCAACCAGCTGGACAGAAATCAGGAAAACATTTTTGAAATCAGGCAATTTTAATCTACAAAGAATCAAGGAGCACTAAGATACCTTACAGGAGTAAATCTTAAGCATATCTCCAGAGAGCAGAGCAAAATAAACTCATTGCTTCAATGGAGTACTATTATACATTTTGTTTACTTGTACTGTACTTTCCTATAGGTATTAATTCAGTCTATTGATAAAAAACTTTGTGGCATCATTGTATATGTCTGTGAAAGTCAATGCCATTGTGTTTGACTGACTCTTGCTTCGAAACAAGGTTCCTGCTCTGAAATCTATTCTTCTCCTTTGAAATGCAATTGCATGGGCTTCACAGTGTCTTTTAAGCTACAATTTTGTAAAGAAATCATTTTAATGAACATACTAAGAAAGTTGATAGTCTACAACATGGCTTAGAGAAAGCATTCATTTTCTTGTCTTGCAAATTACGTACTCTGGTTTCTGTACTGAAGACAAGCATTCAAAAGTTGCATTACCAAAATCTAGATTAATGCTTACAACAGAAAAAAAAACAATTTTATCTTTTTGTATTGGTACCAAACTATTTTTTGCATTTGGAATGGACTCATCGTGTCTCCATAAAATTCCCTCATGCTTTACTATGTGCCACAGTTTTTTGGTTTTGTTTAGTTTTCATTCTATATATCCTGCTTATAATGATGTGAACATTAGTACTCTGGAATGGAACTTTCTATTTGTACCATCACCCTTTCTGATAGTAATTCACTTTCTCTTAAAGGTCTCATTTCCATCTGCTAGTGCTCTCATCAGTGACAATTGTCTGACTCCTGGCTGTCACACTAAAAAGTAAAATAAAGCACATAGTTACAATGACAGCAAAGCAATTAATGGCAATTTTCAAATAAAAAGCCTGCAGAGTATGATGAGAAAATGGACACCACATATTTAGCTAAAATTTCTGTCAAAAGAATGATGATCACAGATGGGTTTATGGGACAAAATTTAGCAATCTTCTTGACAACAGCTGAGAACAGATCAGCTTGTCACATCCAGAAAGAGTCAGAGTCTATTTTAGATTATTGAGTGATGCCAATTTTAACACACATTGTATCAGATTTCTTCATGGCTTTGTGAAAAATGGAGAATTCTGACAGAAACAGAAGGGCTAGATCACTCTCATAATGCTGCAAGACTATGTTCAGCAAAACAAGCATTCTCAAAAGGCTGAAAATTATGTTGAGCTGCCCAAATGGATCATTTAAAGCCTTTTTGCATGGATTTAGTGGTATGAAATATGCTTTGTAATCCATCACACTGGTATGAAAGTCTTGTTGAGTTACTGAATCATTCAGCTGAAAGCAAATCTATGAAGAAAGGCGACCCTAGCAGTTGTTAAACAGCATATCCCATAATAGTTTTAATGACCATATTTTTCCTTGGTAAATTAGTATACTTTGTCTTCCTGCTTAGATGCTTTCATCTTTTTTCTGGTGTTCAATGTCAGTGATTTCTCAGGACCAGCTTATAGTGGAAACACAGTTAAGATTCAAATTCAAGAATATGTAATTATCAGTAAGCTCCCAACTCTGCTTGGTTTTCTTTCAGTTTTAACAGTCTGACAGTTGGCAAGAATTTAAAATAAAACTTTGCCTAGTTTTAGCATTTTGCACTTGCACATTAAAAGTGTAAATGAGTCTAAAACTTTAATAAGTGTAGATGAAAGGCATGTTATGCTTCAACTTTATGTAAAGCATTATAATTTCACTGAATTGTAATAATGTCATTTTATTAATAATCTCTTTTTCACAGAAAAAGTACTTTTATTCTAGAAATGTCCCAAGTATCTAGCTAATACAATTCTGGGTACTTAATTAAATCTGATTGTATCACAGATCAGCAGCCAAGAACTACGAAACCTATCAAGGTAAACAAAGCAGTGAAGTACTTTGTATTTTCTCAAATCTACAAAATAGAACAGGCTATCTCAAAACATACCTCCACAGTATGTACCACATTTTTTCCACTTCTAAAAAATATTTGGCCAAACCTGTGCTATATTTTGTTTGTATGGTATCTCCTGCAGTTTTTCCAGTAAAGAAATAATGCTAATTTAATACGTATTGTGTGAAAGAAAACATTTTTGAAGGAAAACAAGTTCACATGTCAGCTATGATGAGTAATATTGAACAGTCCCTTAGAGACCTATGTTTCAATTGCTTCTGGATCAATTTTCCGAGATAATTTTGAATAGCCAGTGTTCCTTCATGTTGAAAATAACACCTTGTTTTGAGCATGAATTCTTAGAATTTTTGTGCATTTGTGGTTTCAGTACTACATAAAATATTGTTCATAATTTCTGGGGTAGAACATGTGCTAACACGTGAATTCAGGTATAAGATTTCTAGTGAAAACAGGCAAATGTGCAATACAACCATTTAGATTAAATTCTTAGTAGTCTTCACTTTTGAATTTTAAAATTCACAAATAACTCCTTATATTTTTCTTTAAATTGCCATAAACACATAGTACATAGCCCATGCTAAGATGCTATTTGCTTATCACAGCTTCCAAGGTAATTTAATAACCAAAAATTGGCCAAGATGTTCTGATGCACTCCTGTACTGCTTTTTCTTTTGAAAGAGTTTCAGCATTCTCTACACTTTCTTAAGCACACCAAAATATCCTAGCTGAACGGTAAAGGCCAGTGGCACTATAAATAGGTTTTGCACATCAGAAGAACCATGTTTATCATTACAAAACTATTGAAAACTTTCATGTTTGTAATAAATGAAGAAAGACAAAAATTCCAATGTTTATGGAGTTTTTCAAAGGTATTTATAAAAAATGCCGCAAGTACAAATAAGAAAAAAGGAGGAGCCCAAAGAAAATGAAAATACTAGAAAATGACTGGCAGTTTGCTGGTGTATAGCTGTGTTTTCTACATCAAAATTATTATTTCTCAGCTTTTCTTGTAATTCAGTCCTAGAGGAAAAGCATAAGGCCCATAAAGGCTTTGGAGACTTACGCATAAAGCTAAGGAATCCTAGGTATTCCTTGTGGATTGCTGTGATACACTGCTAACAAGCCTGTGCAACTGAGTTAAGGGAAGCTTTAGGCTTTGCCACTGACCATGGCATGTCTGACTCACAGCTAACACTCACTGCAAATGGCACTTCTCCTACGTGACAGCTCTGGTTTATCATGTCCCGGTTACTACATCACAAACATGAAATGTTGGCCATATTCAGTGTTTTCCCTTTTCTCTTCTGGGTTTGTATACTCTTTCCCAGGGACTATTTTTGGAGTTGTCAGCCAGGCCTGATGAAAATGACAGGGAAACTATATTAACTTTAAATAAGCTATTGAGCTGTGTATCTGCAGCTCAGTGATCATGAGTCATCATGTGGTCCCTGGGTGACTGTCACATTTACGCTCAGAACAGTCCCTTGATTATGCCATGATTTATTTATATCAAATTTTATACAATGGCAAAAATGTTTTTCCAGTTCCCTGTACAATTGCAAAAAGTGTTCAGAAAACAAATTTTTAAATAACATCTGATAATAAAAGAAAGATATCTAATGTAAAATAAAGTGTTTAATTATCTTCTGCAGAGGGAAAGATGTGGAAGAAGGAAAGAAAAATCTTAAGGCAAATAATTGGGTTGCTTATGCTTTTACAAGTACTTATCTATACATTCCCTGACAATAAATTTTGATGTAATACTACTGGAAACTCACTTTGTTGTTGCATTTAGTAATTTAAATAAATCAGTGTAGAATTTCTGCAGTTGAATTTAATTTTAGAAAACCTGAACTGACTCTGAATTTGAAGCTGCGAGATGAAGTGTGTGTTTCATTTGTGACCCAAGAAATATAAATGGGATCCTCCTTTTTTCTGAAGCTCTTCTGCTGAGCATGTAGCAACAGCTCACCCCCATGAACAGGAATTATTAATCTTGTCTCCACACCAACACCTTAGCTTTTTGTCATTACTTTTATTTGCTTTGGTTAAAATGCCATTCACTCTCTAGAATCATTTAGCCTATTTTCTCTGTTCTAGGGAAAGTATTGTAGAGCTGATCCTATTTTGAGCAGAGGGCTCTCTAGTTCTGTCTTCCAGCCTAAATTATTTTCTGACTCTAGACACAAACATACCTTGCCTATACTTGAAATATTTTGCTGTTGAAAATGGTTTTACCTTTTCTTAACCAGTAAAACTACCTTTACCTTTCAAGTCATATTTCCTACTTCCTTTCTTTTTTCACCTCCCTTTCCTCCCATTCCACAGAGAAATATTGCTAATGAAAAAACCTTAAATAATTATGCAGATATTTGTACAAAAATAGCATTTGTTCATTTAGAAAAATTCTTGAGATAACTGAACTGAATGAGGACCTTGTACTTAGGCATATCCCAGCTACTACATTTCTAGTCTATACTAGCTAGGTTACTGAAGACCATTATTAAAATGACTATTATTCTGCCTACTGTTAGGACTTGTTAAAGATTTTCTTTCTTTTTTTTTTCAGTTGCATATTTATATGTAGATCTCCATAGGTTGATCTATTTCTCTGCCATTGTTACTTTTTGGGGTTTCATTTATTTAATATTCGTTATGTCAGTTATTCTCTTAGTCTTTCTGCTTTATTTCAAAATTAATTTTTTCATCTTCTTCATCTATGTCTGTCTCACTGAACTCATGACTACATGTCAGGTCTCAGAACTACATACTGTGGTTTCAGTCAGGTTGGAATATGTCTATGTAGAGATAAAAGTACACCACTGCTCTGGTTTCAGGACGTGGCTCTGAAAGTACTATCATTTTGAGGTGTCCGACCTACGATGTAAATATAGATGGATAGTCATGTACAGCAGTTAGAAGTGAACTTTGTTGAAAATGAGGTTATTAAAAGTAAGATCACTGTGGAAAATCTTGATTTTTTTACTGAACACCACTTCTTTTTGACTCTTTTCTTTCAACTAGCTATTTTTTCCTCCTTTCAACACAATCTCTGTTGTATTTTCCACCTAAATGAAAGTATTGTGCTAGGGGTTGCTTTTTCTTTCCCAGAAACATGGGTGCAACACTCCTAATTAGTTTTTAATTTGTGAGTTTGTTAAACATTTTTTATCGTGCAATTCTTTCTAATTTTTTTTTCACCAAAATTTTATTTTGATTTTATTTATGTCTTAGGTTTAAATTTTCGGTCTTACTGTTTTTTCCTCTCTCTGAAAAATAAAAAGCTTCTTCTTAATCCAAAGTGGAAAATTACACTTTCATGTGCTTATTGAAGAATTAATTGATAGTTTCAGATATTCTTTGCAGATCTGAAAATAAAGAATGTGGTTTAACCATAGTTCCAAGCTCTTACTATTTTTATCAGCCCTTTTCAGGAACTACACACACACATGTATGCAAAACAAACCTAAAATGAACAAATGACTGCCCATTTTTTCTCCTTAATGTCCCAAAGACCATACACACTTAGTGTACCATATAAATCAAGTGGTTTAAAAATAGATCTGATTTAGAAAAAAATGCATATTGGAGTATTTGTATCAGACTTTATACAGATCATCAAACATTGGCAATCAAGAATAATTAATTTTAGGTTAAAGACTATATTTTGTGTAGATGTAGGAACAAAACCATTTACTTTCAGAATTGTTTTAAAATGTAGAGACTAACTCTTGCATGAATTCCTAGTATCATGTAACTCTTACTGAATGAATGGGTACCATTTTTAGGAAGAAAAATAATTTTGCCTCATGCTTCTAAGGCACAAGGTACAGATGATATCTATCAAGGAATTTAACATTCTCCCCACTGACCTTTGGAAATTATCCCGCAAGCCAGTAAAAACGACATTTTTAGAAGTTCTGACTATTTTATATCTCTCCTCATTACATCCATTTATAGTCTTTTATCATATTCCCCACATTAAGCTATTCTTGTTCCTCTCTTTCTATAAATAGTAAACTAAACCAGGGGACTCATGAGTGCTTCTCTTGTCCCAAGTGCAGCTGACTGTTTTAGCGGCACCCCACCTTATCTCAGAGGGAAAAACATCCCTTCTTCACACCTGCTTTTTCATGAGTAAGCGTATAGACAAGAAGGAAACCTTAACCTACTACAGCCATGTTCCCATCCGGACATAAAATAAAGCCCCTTTTAGCTGTTATCTTGATCTGCTGCAGATAGTTACCTACCCTTCAGAAATGGAATTTTAGCACTCCCAAGATACTTGCACAGTCTCAAACCAACCTCAGGACAGTCTTCCATTTTATATTTCTAGTTGCAAACTTGGTGTAGTGCTCCAGTCACTGTGGCATCAGAATTGTATTTACCAGAACTATTTTTATGTCTTCATTTACGTGTTTTGGGTTTTTTTGCAAAAGAATCCTGGAATGCACTGGGTGAGGGTCTTTTAGCACTGGCTGAGGATCTTTTATTTAGCAAACAAATGACTGATTCGATGTATTGTCCAAGATGGGGTCAATGTGAAAATTGATTCCTCTATAACAACTTGCTCTAATTTGTTTTTCACAGAATATGTTTCTAATCATCATTTCCCTGTGTAATTTCTTTGGATGGATTCTTAATTTCCAGTGCTAAGGACACAGAAGTCCTTATTTTGTTTTCTTTCTCCAGCTATTTCATGTTGTACTGAAATAGTTTTGGTTTTATTTCTATGAAATTTCAGTAGTACTAAAGAAAGGTTCTGATTTTTCACATTCATTAAAAAAAAAAAATAGAACTTTTTCAGCCATGTAATATGACCACAAAATTGCTACTGTGGGCAAAGAGTAACACTTCATGACTTCTACTCTGCTTAAATAAATATGATGTTTTAAATGGAATTTGACGAATAGAGAAGACACCTGTGTATATGACTGTAGGTCACGAATGAAACAGAGAAGATCTACAGTCTAACTCATTCCCCAGTGAAAGCTTTCATTACAAATTAGAATAAATCTTGCTTTCTATTTTCCTCTGCTTAAGCCATACACACTTAGTAATTGGAAAAAGCAACTAAATAAACTCAGAGTTAAAGAATTTTCCATTCTGTTTAACATGGCCTTTTTGATGATGGTAAATGCAGCTGCCTAAGAGAATATTTCCTGGGAATCAAAGTAATTTCACTATGTCATTCTCCTTCTTACCCTGAAAAATATAGAAAGTGAATGTAACAAGGAAAAAAGTCTTAATCATATACATAGAATCAGAATAATTTGGGTTGAAAGGCACCTTTAAAGGCCATGTAGTCCAACACCCCTGCGATGGTAAGGGACTTCGTCAACTAGATCAGGTTGCTCCAGAACCTCATCCAGCCTGGCCTTGAATGCTTCCAGAAATGGGGCATCCACCACCTATCTGGGCAACTTGTTCCAGTGTTTTACCCCCTCATTGTAAAAAATTCCTTCCTTTTATTTAGTTTAAACCAACCTTTTTTTAGTTTAAAATTATTATGCCTTGTCCTATTGCAATAGGCCCTGCAAAAAACTTTGCCCTCATCTTTCTTGTAAGCCCCATTTAAGTACTGAAGGGCTGCAATGAGCTCTACTCAGAGCCTTATCTTCTCCAAGCTTAACAACTGTGCTGGTTGCAGCTGGGGTAGAGTTTACTTTCTTGAAGGTGGCTGGAAGGGGGCTGTACTTTGGATTTGTGGTGGACACAGGGTTGATAGCAGAGATGTTTTTGTTATTGCTGAGCAGGGCTTATACAGAGCCAAGCCTTTTCTGCTTTACATACTTTCCTGCTTTACACCACACTGGTGAGGGGACTGGGGGTGTGTGGGAGGTTGGAAGGACACACAGCCAGGACAGGTGACTCCA
This sequence comes from Machaerirhynchus nigripectus, assembly GCA_013397975.1. Taxonomy (NCBI): domain Eukaryota; kingdom Metazoa; phylum Chordata; class Aves; order Passeriformes; family Dicruridae; genus Machaerirhynchus; species Machaerirhynchus nigripectus. The sequence continues at coordinate 1,595,634 of VZRQ01007229.1, forward strand.
ACTGACCAAAGGGATATTCCAGGCCATTTGACATCATCTGAGTACATAAAGTGGAGGGAAGAAAGAGGAAGGGGGGGACATTTGGAGTGATGTTGTTTGTCTTCCCAAGTAACTGTTATGCGTGATGGGGTCCTGGTCTTCAGGAGATGGCTGAACACCTGCCTGCCCAAAGGAAGGGGTGAATTAATTCTTTGTTTTGCTTTGCTTATGTGCACAGCTTTTGCTTTCTCTATTAAACTGTCTATATCACAACCCACAAGTTCTCTATCTTTTACCCTTCTGTTTTTCTCCCCAGTCACTCTGGGAGGGGACAGCAGCTGCATGGGGCTGCTTGGCTGAGGTTCAACCACAGCACAACCCCAATTCTTAGCCTTTCCTCTCAGGAGAGATGCACCAGCCTTCTGATCACTTTTGTGGCCCTCCTCTGAACTCGCTCCAACAGGTCCGTGTCCTTCCTCTGCTGGGACCCCAGAGCTGGATGCAGCACTGCAGGTGGGGTCTCAGCAGAGCAGAGCAGAGGGGCAGGATCCCCTCCCTGGCCCTGCTGCCCACGGTGCTTTGGATGCAGCCCAGGACACGTTTGGCTTTCTGAGCTGTGAGCGCCCACGGCTGGGTCATGTCCAGCATCTCACCCACCAGCACCCCCAAGTCCTCCTCAGCAGGGCTGCTCTGGACCTGTTCATCCCCCTGACTGTGGTGATTCCTGGTGTTTCCGTGATGTTACATTTAGACTTGTTGAACCTCATGAAGTTCATCCACTGATGTAGTCACTCCATCATAGAAGGCCATTAGGTTGGTCAGATAGGACTTGCCCTGTGTGGTGAAGCCACATGATTTAAAGTATATCAAATGCTTTATAAATTCTTTCAGTAAAGTAATAGCTACAATTTTAAGTACACTCTGGGTTTTAATGGGATACTAGCAAAATAGGGTATGAATTTTACAATTATTGAGCTTACATCTTTTAAGAAAGTAAAAGCATACTGAATTTCAGAAGCTGATGCATGAAATGAGGAGATTAGTTAAATATTTCTTTACTTCTCTCTAGTGCTGTATAATCTACATCTCTGGGCATCCAACATAAACCAGTGACAATTTTAGAAGTCACAGATTTCTCCCATTAGATATAAAATAAGGACTTTGCTGAGTTTACATGACATTTTCTTCCATCAGAGTCCCTGTATCTTCCATCATAGCTACCTGTTAAATTATCTCATAACTGTCCCTTTCTTCTTTTGGAATAAGCAAGGAAGTACTGGAATCTATTGCACTACCTACTGTTTGCAATATGCAGTAGTTCCAAATCCTATAAAATAAAGTTGGATTTGCATATCAAAGTTGATTGTCCTAAGGGCAAAAAGTCATGATAAAATTATTCCTTAATCTCTAGAACATGCTGCAGTACAATTTTCTTTCCTGTCAGCCTGGGAGGCTCAGAGTTCCTGCCTGCCTCAAACCTACAGAGAGTTCTCACTGGGAAGCTGGAGGCTGATCTTGTGGCTGGATTCCAAATAATGCTATGAGCTCAGTACAAGGAAAAAGAAATAAAACCACTTTTATCATGAATTTGAAGCTGTCAAGAATGTTTTGAAAAATTTGGATCACATTCCTGATATCTGAGTTTCATCCGAAATTCATTGTGCCTCTTTGTAAAGAACAGAGAACTGGCAGCAAAAGCACCCTAGTGGGGAAAGGATATTCTCTTGGGATGTCTGAAATATGGAATTTGTTCATGCTTTCTTGGGTTCTTATGACACTGTGTCGTGGTTTGACACTGGCCCAATGCTAGGCACCCACGAGAGCTGCTTGCTCACTCTCCCCTGACACAGCTGGGCAGAGGAGGGGAAAGGGAAAAAAAAATTAACAAACGCTTCAGGAGTGAGATAAGGACCGGGAAAAACACTTCAAGGGCGAAACAGGCTCAATTTAAGTTGTGAAGTGAATTTATTACTAACAGAATCAGAGGGGGATAATGAGACGTAAAATGAGCCCTTAGAACGCCTTCCCCCCCAGGCCCTCCCTCCTTCCCACCAACAACACAGGGAGGCAGGGCAGGGGGGTTTGGTCAGTCCATCACCAAGATTTCTTTCTGTTGCTCCAGGAGAGGAATCCTTCCCTGTGAGGCCGTGGGGTCCCTCCCATGGGAGACAGGTCTCTGTGAACTTCCCGGCGTGGATCCACTCTCACGAGCAGCAGCCAAACCGCACCTGCTGCAGC
>VZRQ01007229.1:1597967-1821030 GCA_013397975.1 Machaerirhynchus nigripectus
CTCCTCCCCCTCCTTCTCCACTGAACTTGGTGTCACCATGTTGTTTTCCCTCACATGTTCTCACTTCCTCCTCCTCCTCTTCTCTGACTAGAATCCCAAAATTTTGTGACTTTGTTTTGATTTTCTCCTTAAATATGTCATCACAGAGGCGTCACCAGCCTCTCTCACTGGCCCAGTTCTGGCCAGCAGCATGTCCATCTTCAGAGCCATCAGCCACTGGCTCTGCCAGACACGGTGGGAAGCTCCCAGCAGCTCCTCACAGGAGCCATCTTTGCAGCCCCCCTGTTACCCAAAACCAGGCCGTGCCAAACCAATACACACCATTACTGTTATAGAGTAACATACTAACACAGCAATGAAACTTAACTTTTAATTTAATGAAAATAAAATATTCATATGAACCAGAAAAAAGCATTATTGTGACTTTAGATCAAGTTTAAATGAAGCATAGGTTGTACTGAACCATGCAGCCCATTAAATAATGGCTGCACTTACTATCACAAATCAAAGTCTGCCTTTGCCCAACAGTGACATGTAACTAATATTATCCTGTCGCATCATTGAGCTACATATGTCCCTCATCCAGGCAACAACTACATGTGTACCTTGCCACACCTTCTCCATGATGCACACACCTGCTTCATAATGCTTATGGTTTCAGCATTTCAGTATGAAATGCTCTTAAATCTCAAAAATGTTTTATTTATTTCACTTGAAATTGCATTTATTCTTTATCTTGCCACATGTAATGAGTTGAAATGCAAAAGACAATGAAGAGGAAGAAGAAGAGAAAACATTGTGAAGAGGCAAATAAATAACCTGTTAAATTTTTCAGGGCACAAATTTGTGTGAGATCAGCTGTGAGGTTTAGTCTCTCATAGCTGAATCATAGGAGGTCCAGAAAAGAGGACTCTAAGCACCTTCTTCAGCTATAATTTACATACACTTACCTTTTTTTCAGCACAATTATTTCTTCCAATTGGCCTGAGAGTTAGAAATTTTGACACAGCTGGATTCCAGGAGCCATATCAGAGGTATTGTGAAATGACGTATAAATATGTGTCATATAAGTAACTATGTGTGATGTATACCCAGTAAGTGGGTGTGATCCTAAGGGAGTCTTAATGAAGCTAAAATGAGTAATTGAGCCTGAGAAAGTTGGAGCAAGGGTGATGTGCATCCAAAATGCTCCAAAAAGAGATTTTTCAATTTCCAGTCACTTCTGCCCTTAGCAGACCATGGCATGCGCAGGATATTTTTGTCTGTATGTTAGGTGAAATACCATTTTGCTTCTAAAAGCTAACCTTCAAACTGCATTTGATTACCGAATGCAAAACTATACATTTCATTAAATACTACAGAAGAGATGGCTTCAAATTGAAACCCAAGAGTTGAGGAGTTTAGGTTTAAAAAAATATTTTTTTTTTCTACAGAGTACCTAGAACTGAATGGAAAGAATGCAAGAAATGCGCAAAAAATCACAAATGGTTTAGGTAAATTGATATTCAAACTCTGAAAATTCCTAGGACCTGTGCTAAACTGGATTAGCATAATATAAATAAAACAATGAGAATTACTGTACTTGAGACAAAGTGCTTTCTGGCTGAAAAGAATTCTATACTTCCATCATTTTGGAATCCCTCCACAATACAGTATAATCCTGTAAAAGGATTGTGTTACATTACAAGATGCATAATTTTCTCATTGTATTTGGTTAGAGAACAGATCCTTCGTCAGGCCTGGTTACAGTATTACTTTAAGTATGTGCATAGATACATATGTTGAGAATCTAAAAAGTGTTGATTTCAGCAGTAAATGAAACAAACAGTGATTAGGATGTCAGTAACAAACAAATAAAGACAGATCAGAAGACAAATCATGACTTTTATCTGTTTTGGAATTTATGATGTATCCCAAAAAGAATGAAAATAGTCTTTTTAATCAGATACTGTTTTAATATAGATGAGGAACCATTACATCCAGGAGGCCTAACTCAGAGTCTGTTTGCAGAAAAAAAAATGAAAATTAAGGTGGTTTGGTTGGTTGGTTGGATTTTTTTAATGAGAAAAGCCAGTTTTCAAATCTCCAGAAACTTTGGGAGTAAAAATAACTGTGATATTCATGGCTTATGCAGACCGAACTAACACTTATTTAGCTCTTTGGTATTAACTGCACCTAGAATATCAAACAACAAGATAATTATGCAGCACTTTTACCTATTGATCATTTTTGTATCAGGTTTGTGTATTACATTCCAAATAATTAAGGCACAAACACTATTTTACTCCATGGTACTTAGACTGCTAGAATATGGTGCATGTTGGACAAGCAATTTGTATCCACAAAATGTTGGAAATGCTAAATATGTGGTCCATTTACATTTGGTACATTATTTGCAGAGAAAAAAATGAAATTCACATCCATATTGGAAAGTAGAATGTATTCACAAACTCAAGTAGCTGTTTTCAGGTATAGACAGATGTTTGTGTGCATCATTAGCTGACTGGTGTAAACATGCATAACTGATTATAAAAAGTGTACATAACTTACAGGGAAATTCTCAGCTACCTCAGTGTTCTTATTCTAGGAAATATTAATGTTGAGAAGATAATGATGACCACATCCCAACATTCAACTGAACTATGCTGGAACTTAGAGTGTCACAGACCAAGAACAAATGATCAATTCCTTCCCATGGCAGTTGTACACAAGCCAAGAATCCATGAAGAAAAATATAAAATTTTTATAGGTGACAAATAATTAACATTTGTTCTGTAGAGAATTAGCAACCATGTAGAGATGTTTATCAGAAAGCGGTATTCTGTGTCAAGGAAGCTGTAGCTAGGATCTTTGGATCCCAGCAATTGGACAGGCAGTGTTTACTGTTGACATTTACAGAGTAAATGTCTCTTTACTCTGCCTGACTGCTTGCTAAACTGCCCCGGGACAGGCAGAAAAGCTAAGTGATGACTTTGGTATTAATCTGAGTTTGTGTTTAGGGAAATCAGAAATCCCCAGCAACCAGGAATTACAAGCCTTCAAGGAAGAGTGAGTGATTGATTAGCCATAGTTTGAGTTTGAATAGTTACTAAGAGTAGAAGTTATTCCTTCGACTTCAGTGAGGCCAAACTTGTACAGCATGGTACTTGTACACCCAAACAGAGACAGTCCTACTCTTTTGGAGTGGTGTTTGGCTATTTCTGCACTCTTGTGCATAACATTCTGTAATATTTCTTTCAACCATATATAATGCTTGTCTGCAGAAACTAAAATTTCTCTATGAAGCAGTAGCTATAATTCTAATCATAGATTTATCTTTTGGATTTAGTTTAGTATTTACCAGTCAATTTCAGGTTCTTTTAAGAAGAGAGTGAAATGTTATTACCTTTATCAGTCTCTGTTCTTCCAGCAGTGATTATGCCGTAATTCATTTGGTGATTCATTCTCACTGTTATTTTTCATTGCCTTTTTCTGAATTTTATTTTTTGCGTTAGGGCAAAGAGTTAAGGCAAAGTAATCATAAGATAAAATAAAGACTTTTCTGTCCCATCTTCTTTCAGTAGAGATTAAACAATCTATGTTGACTGACAGAATGGATTTTTCATTGAGTACAACGTGCTGTTTCTTGAGACTACATTTATACATAGAATATTTTCATGTTATCAGAGTAATGATGACAACTACAAGCATGCCTGAGAATTTTGCAGCAAAAGGAATACATTTAATGAGTTTACTCTCACAGAAATATATAAAATAGTGCAATAGATTTCATAATATGCATATTTTATGCCACTATACTATTCCTCTAAATGTTCCCCAGATTTTAAGTGCATAGTTTTCAATATTTAAATTACTAAATAAGAAATACTTTGCCTAGATATACATTTTGTTATAATCATAACAATTTTCTACTGTACATGCCCATGAAAGATGTTAGCCCACATTCCAGGCTTTTCTGAAAGTAAGAAACAGTTCTAGCTTCTATAAAATATCAGCAAAAGGGTTTCCTGGAAATCTACACACTCAAGGCGCAAATTAGAAAATAAAAAAATCCCATTAATTTATTATATATTCACTTTTAGATTCAGATCCTCGAACAAACTGAGAGCCTCAGTGGAATTTCATCACTTTAAAAGAGCATGTGGAAATTTGAACAGGATACTTGAGTTGGCAATATCTAAAATCTGAATACAGGTTTAATTATACATACACAACCAAGCAGATATACTAGTAATCTGATCTCACGTCTTCTGAATGATACCTGCTCCTATTCAAATATAGCCCTTTTTATTCCTCTCTCTTCCAATAACAAGTTTCTAAGTCTCTGGAAAACAAAGCACTTCATCCATTCTGATTAAATAGCTTTAGTAATCTACAAGAAGTGGCCTGGAGGCACAAACAATCCAGCAGGTATTTGGAAAGCATCAAAAACAATTTTTTGGTACAAGTTGTGGAGGAACTAATGTGCTGCTGGACCTTATAGTAACCACCAAGGAAAATCTGGTTGGAGATGTGAAGGCTTTGGGCAGCATGGCTACAGTGACCACAAGATCATAGAGTTGAATATCCTATGAGGAGGAAGCAGGGTGCTGATTAGGATCAAAACCTTGGATTTCAGGGTAGCTAACTTTGTCTTCTGGAGAAGCACCTCAGATTTCCCCGTTTCTAAGATGTAGGTCCTGAAGTTCCCAGAAATTTGAGTCTTTTAGGTTCCAAACTGCCACCAAGCTAGAAAGCATACCAAGGGAGTAGGTAACTACAGTTCTCAGCTCCAAAGCTTTTCTTCATATCTTCTGGGAGTTGACTATACCAGTTCTTTTGAGATGATCGTGTCATCCCCATGTAATTTTCATGGCAAACTATTTAACACTTGTGAACTAAAATATTCTGATATTTTGCCCCTTCTATAAGCAAAACCCAATTACAGCAAAGATTTCCTTCTAGGTTTTTTGTAATAATTGAGGAATCTATTTATGTGAGGGAGACCTTTCTCTGTGCAGAACTTACGTTTAGTTTCCTGGACAGAGCAAAGCCATTCCACCTCTCCCAAACATCCAGTATTGTCATGTGGGAGAGGCTCAGAAAGAAACCTAAATGTATCAGTCTTCCACTCTGGGGACCAAGAGCAGGCACAGAGATGGATCTTGGAGACTCCAGAGATGTTAGTAGTTTCTTTGTCTGAGCCAAAGTGCACAAATCATAACTGGGACACAGACAAATGAGAAAACTTACAGAAGCTGTAGCACTGGGATTGGGAAAAAAACCAACCCTATTGATGTAAATTCACACTTCTCAAAGAAAAAAGAGTGGGGTAAGATAGATATTGGAAAGTAGGGACAAGCCATTTTTAGAAACACACTAAATGTTTGTAATGTAATGTAATGTATTTCCAAGGGCTGTAGATAGAATGAAATAAATATTGTACCTGTTAATGAGCACATCCAAGGGTCCCAGTTCTGAAGAGTTTGTTTTGGCTTGTTTGGTATATGATTGAATATAATTTCTAGTTCAGTTTTATTTTTGGTCAGGAAAGGATCTTACAAAAGCCAATCAAATGTTTAACACTAATGTGCTGTCAAGTGGAATATAAATTCCTCAGTTAGCACTTCATATACCACACACACACTTTACCACATTTCACAGAGAAAAGCAAATAAAAATTGCTTGATTTACAAATTTGCAATCAGGCTCAAATACAGTGTATATTAAATCATATTCATCCTGTACAGTTTGCAAGAAAGCAAGTAAGGGAAAAGAAAAGATGAAGACAAAATTAAGATTGGAATTTTATTGCACTCCACTATTCATCTCATTTCCACTTTTTTATATTAGAATGCTAGAAGCAAGCCTTGACAAGCTACCCAAATACTCTTGCTGATCCTGTTTTATACCTTTCTTGTTATTAATCTTCTTCTTTGCAGTGGTAACCAAATCTGTCACATTTCAATTCTGAAAACTAATGCAATATTTTAACAATATTACTGGTTTCTGTTGCCATATAACTAGGAATTTTCAGCAATCATATAAAATTTTAGTTTTGGTAAGTGCAACATAAATTAAGTTTATCAAGGAGAGAATGAATTCATCATACTTTTCTTCTCTTTATTTCCCATGTTGAGATTGTGACCAAATCACCAAAGATGTTTTAAAGCCCATGTCTCTGGAAAACAAAACCGATTGTTCTTCCTGGAGGTTGTGAGCCTATAGTCCTCTGGAGGATGTTCAGCTCCTCAGACTAAGCTCCCATGAATGGAGGCCCTGCTATGGCTCTCTTTTCACCTATTCACTGCCTGGGCACAATGCTGAGCAGCTGCTTCAAAACATCCTTTCATTTCTAAGCTCTGCATACTTCATTCCTGGCTGTAACCCTTAGCTACCTCCCATTTCCTTTTCCACAGTCTTCTCCGTCAGCTTCAGCTCTTTCTTTTTCATGGATATCTCTTTGCTTTAATCCAGGATGCCCCTCTACTCTGACCACTTCATTTACCAGTTAGATTTTGATCTCACTTAATATTCATTTATGTTTTATGATCCAGCTAATCCAGTTAATGTCAGCATTGTCCAATGAAATATGAGAGGTAAATTGAAGCCATCACTTCCTGTTTTCTCCCTTGTTCTGTTTTTACTTTTATTTCTTTATGCAGTATCAGACCACTTATTATTTGTGTGTTATTTTGTGCAGCCAATATCTTTTTAGAAGCCTGACTTAATATAGGTCAATTGGCAAAGAGCATCTATAGGAAGAATATTCCAGAGAACCAAGCTGTCCTAAAATAAAGGTATTTTTCAGCACAATTCCTGGGTCACTCTTGTTAAAATCTGGGGTGTGACTCACAGCTGGCAGAACAGCTCTTGTGTTCCTGAAAGTGATCTGAGTATCAAGCCAGACAAAGTTCCCCCGTATTTTCTTTCATATTTAGGAAAAAAAAAAAATTAGATGTGAACTGTGCAGATGTCACAGAGAGAAAAACACTGACACTGTTTAAAGACATAGATTTTCGTATTATGTACTAAAATAGTCATTAAAACCACATGAAAATCTACTATCTGACTCACTTTCAGAATCCATATTCTGAAAATCTGCGATCTACAACTGGGTTTTATTTGTCACAAAGTTTGAATGACATAATTCAAAAAAATAAGTAGAATTCAACAGGTATTTATTTCAGTAATGCTTATATTAAAATGGCTTTGTGCTATGAAATTAGCTTTAGGAAAAAAGACACAATAATTTAATTTTAAAACTGAAATGCTCAGGGACTGAGGTTAATAAAGAGAAAGTATTATGCATGAACTTTTTTCTATTCATACTTAATATTCATAATAATTATGGGTAGAAAGCATTATAAAACATTCTAATTCTTTTAATATTCAAATTCATAATGAGCTGTATAAAATGCATCCCCTTATGCCATTAATACTCTAATTCCCATTGACACAGTAGACCTTTCCAATCATATCCATTTTTAAATACTCAGACTAAGATGAGAGATTTATGCAGGTCAGTCTGTTACATGCGTCTGGAATAAAAATCTGTAATCATGTATTTTTGTAGTTTAAAAAAGATGGATACACTGTATGCCAAAAACTAAGCAAGAATCTTTGGTACACCTCTGTTAACCTCTCAAATTCATTCTGCCTCTTAAAGTAATATAAGAAAGTATGTAGTTTTTAAGAAAATATCTGAATTTCCACCTCTTTTACCTCTCCCCATATTTCTCTAGATTTAAAAGCCAACAGTTCACAATATGCCACTTCCATATTGTCGCACAAAACCATATTGGTCCTTTCCAAGTTCCTAATGGAGTGTTTCCTTTCTAAACTGCTGGTCTAGCTAGACACTTTTCATCCTACCATTCAAATATGAGAGAAAAAAGGAATTTCTAGTTTCTTTTTTTCTGAAAAAAAAAAAAGAATTTCTAGTTTCTTAATCTCTGTCTGTATAACTGTGTAGTCCTCACAAGTATACTGTTATTGACTGTATTTATATAGAAGCTATATTAAGGTCTCTATGCTTCCTCTTTTCTGTTGAGTGAAATTTGGTTTTCTGAGAGAAAAAGTACAGTCACTCTTCAAGACTCTTCTTCAAAATTCCATTTGTCAGAGGAGTTGATTGTTTCAAAGAAGGTTTGAAATAGTTCTTCTGTCTCCTACGGGCTAGCATTTAGGAAACAACAATGTATTGCATAGTTTGCCTTGGATTGTTTGACAGCACAGTAGGCTCTGAGTGTTCATTGTTCATACTTTTATGTAGGAACAGAAAATATTAAGGGTTGATTCTAAAATTATCTTGGCAGCAAGGTTTTCCCTAGCAGCTATGACTTTTTAAGTAAAATTTGAAAGAGTATTTTTGTTTCTCAGATGTCATTGTTTCTTCAGCACCAGCTTACCAGTGTTTTTTTTATTTTCATTTAGTGTTCTATGTGTGAGAAAAAAGGTAAGTGCAAACTGAATGTTCTCGAGGAGACAAATTCCAGTTTGTGAGATGAAGGTCTCTTTCCAGACTTAGCCAGTGCTAATTGTAGGTGTTTGCAATGTTCTTTGAAGAAAGCACTCATGTAGAACTCTAATAATGATTTCATGCTACCCACAGCATTAGCCAAATGTTTTAAAAATGAAATAGAAACAAAGTAACTACAAAATAGGGAAGTTATCGAAGGTTTAAAATGTTTAGAGAAAACTTCAGGTCCCCTGAATGATCCTGAAAGTTTTATTTTTACTCATAGGATCACTTCAACGTAGAGCAAGAGGAATACCTTCATGACTAGGAAGATCAGGATTTGGCCCCATATAAAAGTTCTTTGCTGAAAATGTTAAAAGCTCTTTTGCAAGGTTAATAGCAAACATATTATAAACTTGCAACTGTACATGCACATTTTTAACAGAAGCTTACCTTGATTGACTAAAGATGTTAAAATACACGAAAGAATTGGTATGGTAGGAGAAAAGAGTTTGCAAGTATAAACACAAGAGAACTATTATGATGTTAAAACTTAACGATGCAACAGCTGATCCTTTTAATGAATGACCTGTGAAAGTACTTCCACCTGCAGTGACCTGTGGAACTCTTTGTGTTATGTAGAATAATGAATACATGTAGACTACATATCAGAGGAAGGATATAAAATTCACAAAAAAATGCTGAATAATAAAGTACATAATATTTTCAGGTCTCACCACAGTTTCTCTGGAGATTATCACTTTTTTTCTATACGTTACTTCACTGTAAGCACAACTTAAATGCCTGGCAACAGGAGTACAAATTGCTTGACTGAATCTTAATGGTATTTTGCTAAAATCATTATTATAATGAGAAAAAATTACTTTCCTTAATCTTAGGGAAAATGAAAGAAGAAACAGTCAAACATTTTCTGTCTGTAGTTAAACTATTACATTCATATTTAGCCACTTGAATTCTAATGCCTTTATTTTTAAAAATTCTGAGTACCAGCTCCTCAGTGAACATCACTGAAATCACTAAATGACTGACATCTCTGGAAATCAAGCCCCCTATTTAAATTCCAGGAGCGCACAAGTTTCCCAAGACTACACACAGGATATAAGGGTAGTTATGTGATATCTGAAGCTTGTGACTAAGCTTGAGCTCAGAGACTCATGATCAGAATACTCAGTGCCAGGTTCAGGATCGTACGTTCAGGTTTGGATCATGCTGTAGAACATCTGAGCCAATAGCACCATCAGGTCATGATGTGGATGGGAACAATTACTGTCCTCTCCTAGACACGCCTCCCTCCCTGCACACAAAACTTGTTTGTCTTGCAATAATATCATCTGGTCCAGATGAGTCATCAAGTGGGTCCTTCATAAAGCACCTTAGGTCATATAAAGCAAGAGAGAGTCATGTAAAACGAGAGCCTGTCCAGGCTGACATATTGCTGTCAGTGCAGATAAATGGAGAGTTGATAGAGATCACAGCTTCTGTAGACTTCAGTCCACTCCTTGACTCAGGCAATTTATGACTGTGTTGACATAACCTGGCAATTAATTTAAGGTCCTGCATGCAGAACATCACTTTTCAGTGTAACTCCTGATTTTAATTGCGGTTTGGTAGCTCAGACTAGCCAGGGTAGGAAATATGCGTCACATTCTTAGAAGTACACCTGATTTAAATAATCACCTTCAATGGTCATTGTCTTATGTTACTACAGTAGGCAAAACAAAAGTCTAGACTTAGAAGTAGACAAGCTGAATAATGTTTTCCACTTTTTGTGCATACCAATCATGAAAGGTAACCTGAGGAACAATAAATAAGATTTAATAATAATGTCTGGTTTAAGTGGGGGAAACTATTCCTGTTTTGGTATTCTTAAAACATCCAGCTACAGTATTGATTTTAAGCCGTTTAAATATACCAGCAAAAAGTCCTTATGTAATCCTTCAAGCAGAAGGAAAAAGGATATATTCTGTTTATAACACACTAAGTAGGCAGATGTCTCTAAAGTAGATTGCATTTCAATGCAAGACTTTGTGATACCAATTAGAAAGCATATGCCATATTGCCTTGACATCCTGTTACTAAATGCTGATGAAAGTTTATGATCATAAGTGAAATATGTAAAGTAGGACTGAAAATAATCTTTCAAATTAAAACTGTTAGAATATATACCATGCAGAATGTATACCAAGTGTTCTGCAATGCATGTTCTCAGGGATGTATTTCTGTGGGGGTTTGGGGAGTACAGCAACAGATTTCAGTGCTGCCTCAAGTACTGAGATACATCAGCTTCCACATTTTTCCTGTGAAGACTAACACCAATAGCAGGTGACCAATCGAGTCTCAGTAGAAGATACTGACAGGTATAGTGGAGTTTGATAGCACAGCTATGGTTGCAGCATGGTAAGGAAATTGATTTGGAACCAGAATCTCCCAACTAGCTTTGAGTTCAGGCATGCTTTGTAGCACCCACTGCTACCTTGGTCCATAACTATCCAAACTGCTGCTGATGCTGCATCTTTCTTCCTGCTCCTGTTGAAGGTGGGAGCCATGGGGACCTGAAGCTACTCAAGGCATATGACCATACTGTGTCTGATCCTGGCACAGATAGAAATTTGGCATGTACTGAAACCTTGAAGCTGGGATTCTGTTTGGGTTCCACAATTTAATGTATACAAAAAGGCTGCCATTAAATTTCTGACTTTCCCAGGAACAAGACAATTATACCATATGCTGTTTTTTAACTGCAGGTCTTTGGACTTGATGCAGGGCTCTTAGGGCCTGAACTGCAGTCTCAGGTTCTCTGTTATGCTGCTTTGATTAACAATAGCGATATTATTTCTGTATTTTCCTTTTTTCACTAAGCTCTCAAACTCATATTCTAAGACCAAAAATGTTTATCAGAACTAGTCTAATGCATTTCATAACATGGACCATCAAATTTCAGAGTTTTTCCTTCACTGAGAGCAAAAGCTGATGTGTTAAAAAGGTTAAGAGTCTGAGCTGAAGACGGTCAAGGACAGAAAATCCATCTCACATGTTCTGATGTTTATTCATGTTCAGTCATAAGGAAAATAATGCTATTCCATTTTCAGCATGTTTCATTAAATCCCAACCATCTTTGTTGTTGGCTTTAAACACTAAAGGATTAATGCCTTATCTAGCAAAGCTAAGTGTATGGTATGATCAGATCAACTCATGGTCTTAATTTTAGTATTCTAATTAGGCAGAACTCATAAACCTAAATTTCTTTAGCCCTTAAAGCGTTCTTATGGCTTTTTCACGCACCATTTCTTTTTCCCGTTACATTATTTTCAATTCCAGCTTTTTGAAGTACATATATACAAGAAGTGGTCTTCGTATTTTAGTATCTTTTTGAACAATTCTGAATTCAGAGATGTATTTTTTATCACATTCATTTTTAAATCAGTGCTGCTCAATTTATGTTCTTCTGTCACTGCTAGCCTCTCCTAGTTCAGTTCAGTGTGTCTCCCCACTCTGAGAGATCAGTTGACTAATTATTAATCCATTTGCCTGAATTTTGCTGGTCTTGTATGTGATTTTTTTTTTTAAATTAAGATATCATGGAGCAGTAAGCTAAATGCACTAAACAGAATGGAGTTGATATAATGTCCTTTAATGTCCTTTATTAATATTATTCTTTATCAGCTTCTCGGTTAATTCACCTGGTATTGCTACCATAATAACCAACTTATAACCAGCTCTGTGAGCCCACTTTAGGTGTTGGCAGTGGGAAGAAAATTTTCAGTCTATTAGGAATTGTGGTGAGCACTTCTTTCGCTTCCTCTCCTCTTCTTTCTGCTCTCTGCAGTTCCAAACAAAATTTTAAGAGTTATTGAAATAAATATTTCATAATTGTTGTCCTGATTTCGGCCAAGGACAGGGTTAATTTTTCACAGTAGGCATGAGGGGGCAGAGCCTGGAGCTGTGTGGGCATGGCCAAGACATTGTGTTATTCCACACCATCTTCCATCATGGCCAGGGTGGGAAAAAGGGACTTTCTCTCACTTCCTAGAGGGAGGGGTGTTTCTTTCCTGTGGAGCAAGGGTGGTGAGCAGCCAGGAAAAATGCATGGGCTTGGGTGGTCCAGGCACCATTTTTCATTGTCTTGGGGCCACACCAGGTGGGGTCAAGCAGTGAGCAACCTTTGCACGTAAGTCACCCTCTTTTTGAATACTTCGTCATTAATATTGTTGCTGTCCATTTTCATACCTCATGGCTGCTTCCAGTAAATTTTTCTTATCTCAACCCTTTTGTCTCTCAGCAGAGGGGAGTGGGAGTCCCCGTCTTAAACCACGACAATTGTTAGTTTTCAAAAATCTGAATTTACTACATAAAGACAGCATGTAAGAACTTCAAACACATTCATGTATCCCAGAAAACATTTTGATTTTGATGAATCACACCAAGTGATTTAATTAATCATCTTTACCAGATGAAAACGTAAATTCTCACGTTATTTCAACATACTGAAGTATTCATTGAATTAATTTTCATCATTATTACATATTTTCTCATGTATCTTAAAATTAGGATACGATAATTGTAGGTTTTATTACATCTATAATATGCTTGAACTCATGGATTCTGCCAGAAAACATAAACCTGATGCCTTTGTTTTCTTTTCAATTTCCCCAAACCATTTTGTTCTCATTTATACTATCTCTTTTGCCTCCTCCCAACATTTCACATTCCCTGTACTTATTTTGCTGATACTGCTTTTTGCTTTCTTTCACCGAGTTCCTGTTAAGTACATTTACTCAGAACTATTTTCTGCAATTTTTTCTTATGTTTCTCCTTAATTATAGTAGACTTTCTTTGGTATTCATGAAAAGACCTAACAAAACATTTTTTTCTATAGAAATTTCTTCCTTTATTGTTGACTTGAACAAGAAATGTATGTAGAAATTGTTGTATACTTTTTAAAGAATTGTGTATTGAGAAAGACCTAGTGGAATAAAGAGAAAGAACAGGAAAAAACCCCAAACCACGGAAACAGCATCTTGTGACTGTTGCACTGCAACCTAATCTTATTAGATTAGTCTGCATAAACTAAGTCTGCATGTACTGTCACTGCTCCACATCATTCTGTGTTTACTTTCCCAAACCTCCGTAAGCCTCTTCATTTGGATATTACAATCTAAGGACAAAAAATGTTATTTTTCCTACAAATTGCATTAATCAATCAGGAACTGCATGGTTTTGATAGATCCTGGCCTTGTAATAGACATGAAAAAGAAATGTAGTGTTTATAGGCAAACATTAAGACGCATTCTAAAAACATTATATCAGTTATATCCATTAATGAGGATAGTGAGTTATCCAAAAGCTGTGCTGTATATATTCTGCATATTTAAATTTGCAACAGTCTTTGAAGGATTCTTGTACCATCTGTAATCCAGTCTGTAACATTTAACTGCATATGATTTGAATGAATATTTCTAAAAGCATTATACAAACTTTTTTGCTATCAAATTGATGTGTTACTTAGGTTTTCCTCTGATTACCTATAAACAACTATGAATTATTATTATCGTTTAAGTGCTCTGCACATGATTAAGTAAACATTGATATTGCCTAATGCATGTACTTATTTACATATTCCTGTAATCTGTTTTAAAGTCAGTTGCTCTGAATCACTGATAACATTTTTCTACACATCTGTCTGTTCATGTCATTATGAAAGTATTCATTTGATTTCTGAGTATTATTGTCAGCAAAAAAAAAGGGTTTTATTCAGAACATATTCATGCTGTTTGTCTTAGGTTCTATAGTTGTCTCCAATATTATTTTCCCCTCTCATCTGCTTTTCTACTTTTGATGACAAGGATCATTTAGACTCTTTAAGTTAGTGGTGGAAGACTTGAAAATATTCTTAGAAAAAGCAACGAATTAAATATTAATGCTTAGTGGGACAGACTGAACTAAATAGATGAGTGACTAGGAGGAAGGTCTGCAAATATAGTTGTTTTCTTTGGTTTTAAATACATGTAATGATTTCATTCAAGAGCTGTGTACTTCCATTACAATGATTTGCCAGCCTCATACCTTCCTAGAACATGCAGAAGGAATTTGTGCTTTCCTGTGTTGTGAAGCATAGATGATCTTACGTTTTTACTATAAACTAGTTTCTGGCCATTATCTCAACAAATACTATGTTTAATGACTGTTTTCTCCAAAAAACATATATAGTGTTAGAAATACACATGAAGGGTTTTTATGAAAAGAGTTTTTATATCTCCTAGATTTTATGCAAGGCTGAGGCCAGTGAAGGGTACAGAAGTTACCGACTGGCTTGATGTTACACTGTTTGAGGAGGAGTGACAAGAAGCCAAGATCCACAAGGTCTGGCATATGCTTTCCCTCATTTGTTTCTCTTCTGCCATGGTCTGGTGGCACAGATGCAAGGAGCCAATTCTGTTGAGACAGCAGGAAAGATTTTCTTCTCATGGAACAGAGTCTACTGGTATCTGCTAATGGTCCGATGACAGGGTACAGATAGCTGGTGTTAAGCTTCTCTAAGCTTCAATGAGAACAAAAACCTTAGAATACCCCCAACTGGTAGAACAAAGGAAATATGAAATGTAGTATCCTACTTGAAGTTTTGAATGGATATCATCACCCAATCTCATATACCTGTTCAGTACTTAAATAGCACATTTTCAAGCTGTTGAAAAAGTGCAAAACATTGTTAGAAAAATGACTGCATGGTAGACTCTGCTGTAAGACAAATTTAGATTTTCTTCATTCTACTCAGGTAACAAAGACTTCAGGAAGACACAAACTACTTCAGCTAGCAAAACATAACTTACATACCAATACATTATCAACTGTTGTACCTTAAAATTTCTGGACTAGCCTTATTGTGCCTATAAACTTCTTTCATATGGCAATGGAATCATATACAGTTTGCCAATAAATCTGAAGACTTTATCCACAGTTAGTAGTCAATGAACTGCTGAGTTACTTCTTCATGTTTTTCAAGTCTTAAACTATGAAGCTACACTTGCAGGCAATGGAAGAAAACATTTTACAGTATTGCTGACAAAGGCAATCAAGGAAGTTCCAAGTAGCACAGGAGTGCTTCCTTGCTTTCCTTTATATTTCAGCTTCCTGGATCCTGCCTGACCATGCACAGAATACTGAATACCTTGAGCCTTTCGTTCCTGTCAAAGCAAATTTATTTACCTAGGGAATGTGAACCATCATCTAAACAATTTTGCTGGAATAAAAGAGCATTTGCTGATTTAGAGCAGTGGACTGATGGAAGATGAATGTTGGTGAGGTAGGTTGCTAGGACATTTGCTCTCTGCTCTTACTTTGAATGTTGTTCTTAAGGGAACATATTTCCCCTCATATGCAGTTACACACCTGTGCTTTGCATGGACCTGTTTGGCTTTGTGTCACTTATGTGCTCTGGTGACCACTGCTACTTCAGGGCAGTGTTGTGAGAAGATCACAAGGCATTATGGCAGAGAAGTGCATAGTATCACAGTATGCTACAGAGGGAGGGAGCCACAAAGGGAGAAGAGGCCCTTTGGGACACAATTTCAACACTAAGAAGCCTCAATAATCTCTAAGACGAGAGAGAGCTTGTAAGTTTTAAGACCTGAGATGAAGGGAGTATTGAATTATGATCCTTCTGTAGGGCCAGGTCACTGAAGATCCCTCACTGCCTACTTCTCCCTTCTTCTGGAAGTGTGATAGATGTAACCATACCACTCAAGGAGCTCTTAGTCACCCAGGTTCCTGGGTCATGTGGTGGCAGCCTCAGTAGATCTTCTTCTTAGGAAGCTTTACTTCCTAGTTCCCTTTGCACAGTGGTCTTTCATACTTACTATATTTTCAGTTAAAGAGTTAAAGAACATTTGTTCCCTGATTGACCACAACACGCATTTTTCACCAGTGCATATTTTTTTCAAGAAAGTAATAAAGCAGCACCATCAATACTTTCTGTCAGCAAAATAAGCCTTCTTTCTTTCTTAAAAAGGACTTTGTCAAAGAGAAGTTAGACCTACATTAAAAATTTGGACTAAGATCAACACCAGCATAATAATATCAATGGAAAAACCCCAACTTTTCTGTTACTTACATTTTTTTAAACTAAATTCCAGTCTTTTCTTTTTTTCAGAATAGCGTTCAGGAAAACAGCAGTTGTTAATCCAAAACTCTGTCAATCATTCTACCAAATGGAACAAAAAGTCACAGAATATTGAGTTGCAAAACAAAATAATAAAAACCAAAACATGGAAAATTTACAGATATACATCTTCAAATAAATGTTTAAATAATCCCACAAAAAAATATTGTCATACAAGTCTTGCCTATAAACTAAGTCTTGTGAAATGCTGAGGCAAAGGTTATTATGATTTCTGGTATAAACTATTTTCCTTCAGGGCACTTGTTTACCCCTAATCTAGAAAAAAACTTCTAAGTGCTGGCTCCCCATGTTAATGTGCTAGTAGGACATTCCTCACTGCCTTTTTTTCTTGGGTCCTTGTAGTCAATACATTTTGTCAAAGTCTTCTCTGAGAGAAGGACTAGAAACAACAAGGAAGCACAGAACTAAAAATAAGCAGATATTTTTGGGCATCATCGTGAGACAAATACCTATAAAGTCAGATGTACAAACTAGTACACTAGCGAATCATCATCCTGAGGGCAGAGCACACACTGGGCTCACTTTCAGGGGAAAGGTAGAAATTGTGCGCATTGGATGCTACTGCAGTAATTAAGTCAGAAAGAGCTATCATTTAACATTAATTCTGTTTCATAAAACAGCTGGGGAGGAAAGCAAAATGATGGAGAATAATAACAAGGATTGTAATGCATTAATTAATAACTTGTGCAAGCAACAGTCTTCCCCCTCCAGCCCCACTTCCAGCCTGGTCCAGCAGACCTGCCTGACTTCCATCTGAAGGGCAGGCACCGCTTTAATTTCTGTATTTGTTTTGTCACATATTGCTGGGCTGGAAATTCTCAAATCCAGTTGCTCCTAAATTGGAGTCTCCATGGCAACATTCACAGAGGTGCAGGTTGGAGCCAGCTGCCAGAAGAAGACAGTTACATAATAAAAACAGGAGGATTTCTGCATGTCACTTTTACAGCCCTGAGATACATAGACAGACAGATAGAATGTAAATAATAGTGTAAAACTCTGGTAGAAAAGTTATTTAAAATAAATTTAAATTATTTTAAAAGCTATTTAAAATAATGCCAAGAGGTGAGAAATTACATTTCAAAAGGTGAAAAGTTAGGTTGTATGAATGACTTATATTCATCCTTTGTGTTGTTTTTGGTGCTTAAAAGTTGTGACTTGCACCAACGATATGAAGTTGAGAGGGTAAGGTGATGGCAACATCAGCTGTATGTCAGTTTACTGCCAGCTTCATCCAATCTCTGTGTCAGTCAGGTAATGTCGGAGGTAGATCAGGACTCTCATGTTAACTACGCAGTGCAGAACGCTCAGAAAGAATAGACTTTAAAGAATGACATGTTGGTTTTCCCACAGTAACTGCAAGAAAATTAGTCTTAAAAATCAGAATGGAGATTAGGTTTGGGTGTGGAACTGAGGAGTAATTAAATACAGAGAGACTAGAGGGACCAGCTTACTTGCTGTCATATTTGGAAAGGCAATGTTATGTGCCCCATTAAAACAAGAAAATTAGCAGTAAGACCATTGTAGCAGCAGAAAATGCTTAAGTCTCCTGTGAAGCTTCCCTTTCACATACTATGATACAAAAGAGTAAATCTTTTTCTGGACTTAGAACAGAAATTTATGTTGCAGTCATTGGCTGTTTATTTCTCCAGGAAAAATTTTTACGATTCTTTGAGCACAACTCTTTATCTCCATACAGAAATACCATTCATCTTGATGTTAGCAGAATCACACAGAAACATAAAGTCTTCCAGGCCTCTTCAGGAAGGAGTGACTGAGCAAGTTTAGGTAATTTTCTAATTAATATAAGGAAAATTTTATTTTCCTCCTCAGAAATGACTGATAAATGCAAAAGTTTACCTGTTATCTAAGATTTCACAGTTTATATTCTACTTAGCTTCATGCACAAAACATGTACATTTGTTTTTCACACAAAACCCTAGCCTCCAAAAAAGCTTCAGATAGACAGCAATATTTTTTGTGACAACTGCACATGCATACGTGATCCCCTCTGGTATTTTGTCATTTAGATAAATGCTAATACACAACAGCTGGATCTCAACAGTCATCTGTTAAGACACATTTGTGATTCCTCCTTGTGTTAAAGGTAATGAGAAAATAGTTCAAGAAAAACATCTTCAAAACCAAGTGAATCTTCTTTCTTTAACTAGCACTGTGTCCTCTGGTAACTCTCAGAAGGAATGTCTACATCTTGGTCCACACTCACGTTACACAGCAGTTAAAAGCTTAATTTTTCTGTGCTTTAAAAATACAAGAAAAAAAAAAAATGAAAAGGTGGAAGGCTCAGCTCTGCAGCTGAGCTGAAACATGGAGTTTGGGTAACATCAGTCCCAGCAAAGCATGGCTAGTTTAGGGTTTGCCTGGATGATAACGTTTACCATAAGTATTCTATCACAACTTTGAAAAACCCCAATCTTTTCAGTTTCTCCTGGCAGGTTTTTTTACTTCCTGCCATGTCTTGTGCAGCATCAATATTTTGTAAAAACAATGAAAATACAAAATTCAGAATCTACATTATGGAGAGTTACAATCTTTGACTACAACCTCACAGGCATTACCACTTTCCCTAATTTTTTTTTTTTTTCAAGTAGAAGATGTACAGGTGCAATGGTTGGCACGGGACTTCTTAATCACCTGATTATGCACTAAATGTAGTTGAAAAATAATTTGAGAGAGAGAATTCAGACAGAAAATAAGGAGGCAAAAATATAGGCCCGAAATTCAATTGGAATTTCTGGCTCACTAAAATTCTGAAATTCTGACATTTCAGTTAACGTCTTTTCCAAATTCAGTCAATAAAGGCAGGAAGCAGACCTACCAGAAGTGGTGAGTAATGGAGAAAACATGAATTGTGAAAATAGTTTTAAATAAATCTAACCAACTTAGAAATAAATCAACATAAATAAGCATATAAATAAACTTACAAACCAAGCAACATAAATAAGCACATAAATAAAATGTGAATAAAATCAGTGTTTATTAAATTCAAATTTACATTAACAAGTATTTAAGCACATTGTGCTCAATGCTCTTGAATAAAAAATGTTCGCCATTAAACCATTTTGCAAATCTAGAAAAAGAAGTACCCAGAAGAAGTAGTTTCTTAGTTGAAACTGAATCTACTCAATACCAACAGTCAAAAAGAGTAGAAAATTTTAGAATTATTTTTTCTAACACCTTTATTAATAAAATAGTTTCACTTACTACATTTTTTCACTTAGGAACATGTTTAAAAAATCTTTAAAAATATGGATAGGACTCAGGAAGATGGTCTTCGCTTTCCCCCCTTCCCCATTTTGAAAAGCAAAATCCTGAAAACTGGATAAATCCAAAACTTTTCTGTTGTCACTAACTAACTTTTCCCTATAACTTCTTCATTTTATCAGCTAAGCTGAAAGAATCCTCTATTCCATGTTTCCTCTGGCAACATTTTATAAGTAAAAGACCAGAGAATAACTGTAGGCACTTCTCCACTGCCTGAATAGCTTTCTAATCCTTTGTAGTATTGTTTGGAAAGGATTTCTCATCCAAGTTAGATTTTGACATTTGAGACCCCAAGCAGCAAATCACATGGCTGGCCAGGAAGAGAAAGGTACCTGAGGTATTTCCCAGCTATGTGTTATCCACACATAGGATGTATGAACAGCCACAGAGCCTTGTTCTTCCAGGTAGGGCCCATGGGGACCACAAACCAAGCAGAGGGACGACCTCTGTCAGGGCACAAAGCCCTGCCATGTTCTAGTGCTTTGCCCAGTCCAAAGTTTTACACCCAAGTGGATGTTGAAGCCATAGGCAGACCATTTTTTTTCTGCAGATATGAGATGCATTGTTACCATAGTGAACGAAGACCAGAGAGAAGGGGAATGGGAGCCTGAGCATGGTAAGAAGAAAGACTTGCAGTGATCATACATGTTAACACACCTCCACAGTGCTTCAGAGAAGCTGGCTAAGATCCTGAGCTCTTACTCTTTTTGTTTAGTGCAAATTTATACTGATTATGCTGATAGCTTTCACCTGCTATGAATTACAGCCTCTCCTGCATGTGTCATCTCAGCTAACCAGTGCAGGAAGTATGGAGCATACAGGGAAAGTATCTGCCACAGACAGCCCTTCAAGGAGCAATTTATTTTCACGCTTTTATACTCCCATGTTCATACAACTGAACCATAGTATTACTAAAATTGCATCCAAATGGCAACGTTTAAGTACCTTCCTGGAACACTGAAAGTAAAATTTATGGGTTTTGTGTTAACGTGGTGAAATCACAATAAAAATCTCACGCTGGTATAAAGATACTTAGTGGGACATCTGTCAAAGTCAGAACTAGATGCAGGGCTTCAGGCTGCCATTTTTGCCTTTGGCTTTTTCCTGTACTCAGCACATTAAAAATTCTTTGCTTTGCATCAAAACATTAGATCTTTGTGCAGATTTTCTTTCCAAAGGCTACAGCTTGTACCTTCCTAAGCACCAATCCTCAAAAAGTCTCAAGTGAAGCCTTCTTTGTGAAAGTGATTTAATTTTATCTAACACAAACCAGGAACAATTTATTACTCCTTCAGCTCTTCAGTTGCCTCCCTGCCTCTCTGACTGTCAGTGTTTAAACCAAACTCAAGATTGGCATACAGGGAGCAATTTCGCTGATAGCTAGTCCCAGAATTCTGCACACCAGCATCTCTGTACTCACATTTTTATCTTCAGGGTGGATTACCAAGGCTCGAGAAAGTGCAGATCCTCAATGAGCATTCTTTTTTATCCTTATAAAATCTAAACCCTCTATTTCTTATTCCTGTATCTTGCATGCAGACACCGTTTACCACCTTCCCCTACAACTATGTGTAGGATTTTCCAATATAGTTTTTGTATATTTATTTAATTCGAACAGTTCCACTTTCTGGCAGTAGCAAGTAGAAAAGCAACAGCTTGTATGGTAAGACCCCCTATTCAATTTCTGAATTGGAATTGATCTTCCTACTTTGTCTTGTTTGTAGTGAGCAAAGCACCTGTCTCTGGAGCACCCTGCTTCCACCTACCACTTTAAACAAAAAGCCACCTTAGAATAAACATTCTAGAAATTTTGAAAAAAAACACTCTGTCATACAAGGAAGAGTAAACATTAAAATCTCAATGTCTTTTCATCTATATATTTATTTATGTGTTTAACTCACATTTGGTAGTATAGCCATGGAACAATAAGTATGAACAGAACAAAGTCCTGAAATATCCTTGGTTTTGCTCTTGATACATATCCTTTCTCCAAATCCCTCTTTTCAGAAAACTTGAAATTAATTTGAAGCATTATGTTTGCTTCACCTCCGAACATAGTTTACTATAAGTCTTAGAGGGAATATCTACTTTTAGATAAACCTTTATGGGTGACCTCCAGAGACAGGAGGGGAAACATCCATACTATCTATAAAGAAATTTGCTTCATATTTTTCTATTTATATATTTATCATTATATTGGAAAATTTCAATAGGTCACGAAAAAGTTCCTCATCAAAATGTCACAAAGTAGATAAATAAAGAATACCCAGACATATTCAGCAAAAAATGCCCCGTTCAAAAATAAAGGATACACCTTTTAGTTTATCAGGGAAATTCTCTGTAGATGTGTTTCATGAAAATTTATCAGAGTAAACATAAATATGAACCCCATAATGTCACACTGCTGTAAAGATAAAGTCCAACAATGCTGTTGCTTGCAATTCAAACTAGATCAGGCGTAGACCTGGATGAGTTTTTCTCCTAAGGTTTATCCAAGAGGAACAAGGTGCGAATTGTAAATTATTTACTAGTGTCTGAACTTCTCCCCATGAACAGGAACTATGCAAATACATACTGCAGAAACAATGCAAGGTTCTGAACAGATCTGTTCTAAATATCTATACAGACCTAGTAGCTCTCTTATTCCAGTATATACCATCATGTATTGTAATTGCTCTAATTTATGTGATTTAGTTGGATAAGTCCATAGGACATGGCAAAAGTGTGTATTACATCAAATTCCTTTATCAATTCCACAGTCAATTCCTTAAAGTATGTAGCTGGTAATGTTATGGCAATTTTTTTTCAGGAAAAAAACACTTCCCAGGTTATGTTGGTGCTCTCTTTATTTTCTTGAATTGTTTCCTGAAGAAAATGGGCCCCATTATATTCTCAGTGCAGTTTTGGATGTATTACACATCTGCATAGGGGCGAGCTAAATCGGGTCATTTCTGAATTGCTGTTTCGGTCTGCTTTCACATCTCGTTTGCCAGAAGAGTACCAGCATATTTTGGATAATGGCCAAAAAGAACTTCAGTAGCATGAGATATGTAATTTGATGGCTACTAACATTTGCTATACTTTGGGGTTATAGCAATATTAGCATCCAGTGATTGATGCAAAGTGATTGCTAATTACTGTAATTAATCAAATGTCATTCAGCACTGAGGAGCTATTGACATCACACACACACACACATACAAAAGCACACAGGGAATCCCTTACCCAAGAGGATCGCATGTTCAGAAAATGCTATTTATTTTTTATACTTTCTCCTTTGTTTGCTGCAAAGGCAAGGTTCCATGTGCTCTGAGAAGAGTAGCATGACAGTGGGAAAATTTGCACTTTGGCTTCCATCAGCAGTCCCTAATTCAAAATGCTTCCAGGGTCTTCAGCAAAGCTGAGCTACAGTAATTGTCCAACCAAATGGCATATGGGAATATGGCAGCCAGATATTTCGTCTGCTTGACATAATTGTTGCAAACACATACAAGACCCGTGATAAGGTTTTTTGCAAGAGTACAGACTGATAACTGGGCTAACAGCTGCTGTTCACTTAATATAGAAAATGCTAGAGAAAATTTCATGTAAGGTCAAGTCACTAATATTATCGGTATCACAAGTAACATGAATGTATGAGTAATGTTGAGAAATTCTTCCTGTACTTATTCACTTGCTTTCAAGGTTGTGGAGGTATGAGACTGGTACTGAAACTAAGTGTATCTTTGGTTATTAGGAGAAGACTTTTGCAGCAACTGAAGAAAAGTCTTAACAATATTTGCTGACTTTTTTCTACTTTTGCTAAAGGTATGCTGCTTTTGCACTGGCTCTCTGCAGTCATTCAAGAGCTACCAGGAGTATTTGAAGAATATTTTAAATTATTACTGGATACTACTGGGAATGTTCCCGTATAGTGGAATAAACAAGTCCAAACAGGAGCATCTTAGATATATTCAGGGACCAAAACCCATTCCATATGATAGATGGAGACCACTCAGTACTCTGATCCAAAAAGTCTTAAGATTCCCTCCATAAGTAAATTTTTGCTGTCCAGTCTGTAAAGGTCACAACAGTGATGCTGACATCAGGTATACTGCAGGGACAGATACTTATATCAATTAATACAGTAGACTTCAGCAGCCACCTTTGGGATTCTGTGAATGAACAGCTATAATCAGTGTGTAAGGTAGGCATGTACTGACTATGAATAGAAACAGTAAGACAACTATGCATTTAAGTAATGCTGATTACTTGCTCACGTGGAGGAAACAAGCAAAAATGAGAGAAGCAGAGAAGACATGTTGGGAACATGCAGGGTGCATCTGGGTGCTTTTCAGTTGATCACTGCGAGCCTTTGGTGGCCAAGTCCAACTAATGCCTCCTTAGATGTATATCTTTAATTTTTATTTCATGTGAAACTTAAAATACCAGTACCTTTCCTCAGGAGCTGGACTTTGGTGATCCTCTTGGATCCCTTTCAACTCAGGATATTCTGTGATTCTATGAGATGGTCCCTTTCCAAAACAGATCTACACAGCTCTGGAAAAAACGCCTCGTCCTCTGAACAGCTCCATCTTGTTTCTCTGGAAGCTGCTTTTCTTCTTATTGTCACTATCAGGTTACTTGCACTATCTCTTTGCAGAAAATAAGCTCATATAGAAACTGCTGGGGCAGGCCACAGCTGACCAGGTTAGATCTTGTTTGGCTTGTTTTAAACCATTACCCAGAGCAAAAATCTAATCTCGGCTTAATGGCAAACAGGCAAGAGTGTCTTTGTTTTTTCACTCTGCCAAAAGCAGAAAGAAAATAGCATATTTAGTACAAAAAATTCCCAACTGACACTATATAAATTATGCATTTCTCATTATTATGGATTTTGAAAGATTAATATAAAGAATTAAACTCTGTTTTCCTCTATTCTCTTACATAACTAAGCACTTGGATAGAAAAAAAAGTTTTGGTAACACTATTTAGTAAATATTTTCAATTATTTAGTATTACATATAAGTAAATTATTCCAGCTTATTAATTAGTTCAAAAATACATGGTTAGAGAGATGACATAGAATGTATGCCAGTCACTATAAAGTGTCACTTGGAGTCTGAATACTTTGTTGCTTGAAGATGCTGTAAGCAGAAGCCATTTCATTCTACCGCTGGAATTCAACCATTAGTCCACCTAATACACTTGCAACATCTTAATTTCCCTATGCTGTCCCTGGTGAAGATGTTGCCTGCAATACATGCTAACAATATATTGCTCCAGGGAGCATCTTTACATGCAAGATTTTTACCGTTTTTTTTCAATTCTTCCCATCTTGTCGAGAGATGGAATTTAAAAAAAAATATTTTTACAAGCATTTTTAATTTTGAGAGCAAATGGCAATAGAGATGGGCAAAGAAGATACTTCAGGGCATCATATATGTACATACAGACCCACAGAAATGCCATTTCATATGACTGCATCAGTTTTTGGATAGGCAATGTTCTGCCAAACAGTTCTGTGTACGAGCACAGTCTCCTCCAGGCATTTCATGTGCTGTGTTTTTTCATTACACATTTCAAATACACTGTTTACAAACTATCAGCTAAGTACCATAGCTTCTCAGTAAACCTGACCACTGAACTTGGGAATAGTGTACTTTTGTGCATGGTTTTCTTTGAAATTAGCAGGAATTGAGTCAATAACTTGTAATTATTTTTTTCTTTGAAACAGATCCAAAGCAAGGATGTGCTAATCCATTCAGTCTTTCTAGTTACAGCACAGGGCATGAAGGAAAGACCACTCAAGTCAGTCTCCATATTTTTAGCTCACTCTTGTGTTTTCTGGCTTTGGTAGCAAGTCAAGGCTAACCTCTGCCTAAAGGCTCAATATTTGCTTCTGATCTGCACTATTGAAAAGTCTTTTCAGTTGTTGTGATGGGACACAATCCCCCTTCTGACTCATATGCTTATCTCTGGCTCTCACCAACCTGTTTCTTCAATCACCACAAGTATCCCATTGCAGAGATCCCTCTCTCCCTGGAAGATTTCACCTGAGCAGAAGCACAGAAACCAGGAAAAACAGACAGATAAACATCCTTAAACTCAGGCACCTATCTTAAAAAGAACCCCACAGTGGATTGAGCAAGCTTACAGTAAAGTAAACTTAGAGTTTGTGGACAAACAACTAAAACAGGTGCTCTTTCTGTCACAGAGCCTGTGTGATCAATAAAAATAGGGTCTATTCTTGAGGATCCTATGGCACATCTGACAATATTTACTTTGCAGGTCTGTGCAAGGATGAGAATACATTAAAAATATTGAACATGATATTAAATAATATGGAAGAACTGGATGATACCTAACACGTAGTCCTGGTTTGCTCAGACCCAAGGAACCTGGTAGAACACTACAGCTCACATATCTTCTATGGAAATCCATAATTCCCTAGGCTTTGGTAAGTTATCCATCTGTACTTCCATGCTCAGCAGGATGCTTATATTCATCACTTAAATCAACACTTACAAAGAGTATGGTGCCATAGGGGAAGAAAAGTGGGAAGGCTGGCACTATGGACTTGACATTCATTCCCTCCACGGGTATTTCAGCAGTTTCACCTTACCATACGGTAGCTCTAGCAGGCTTCTGTGGATGATAGACCTGAAGGGGCTAAGTGCTGCTTTTGTTTTTTTTCTTGTCCAAGTGGCATGCATTTTGTGCTCCTGCAAACTGCTCCACATCATGATCCAAAATGTGACAACTGTGGAGGCTGAGATTTGATTAGAGATCTCACTAATAAAATGAAACAGTACTCTAATTTAATCCACTATTTTCCTTCATGGTGTTCAGCAGATCTGTGTCTTCCCTATACCTTGTTGTCACCTGCCAGCGTTGATTCCGCGTGGGCACTCATAGGTTGTTGTTCTATACCATGTACATCACTGCCGGGAGGCAGGAGTAAGGGATTCTCAATTCCATGAAGGAAATGGTTTGTGCTCGGGAAGAAAAGGTGGCAGTGGCACACAGAGGGTCCAGGGGGCCATTCTGTTCTTTGTCTCAGGGACTGAGTGGCACTGGGTCCAGTTGGTCAGTTGCTGAGTATCTCTTTGTATGTAAATCACCCTCTCTTTTTATATTTTTGCTATTTATGTTGTTGCTGTTACTGTTCCTTATGTCATTGCTGTTTCCAGTAAATTGTTCATTCTCAGCTCAGGATCTCTGCCTTTTGTCCCTCTCACCAGAGGTGGGAGGAGGAAGGAGCAGCTCATGGTTTTTCTTTTTCATCTGAGCACCAATACCATTCCTAAAACATGACACTTGTTTAAGAGACAGGTCTTCTACCTCTAGAAAAAAGGTGTGGGTTTTTTTCAGTTTGCATATGAATACAAAAGCCTGAAGGATACACTGATACTCATGTTAACCATAATGTTTCTAAAATATTTATCTTCTTTTTTAAAATTTGAAATGTCAGATAAAATCCTTCCTAAGAAAGTACAGCCCTTCATTTTACATTTTATAGTATTACAGTATTTAAAAATTAATTTCAGAGGTTTCTTTAAATGTTTAGTTGGTGCACTTCTATCTGTCTACCTATGCAGCAAGAGAGAGAGAGAGGGGGAGGACTGAGAGACAGGGATTGGGTAGATAAAGGGACAATTCAATCCTGATTACTACTGATGCAAACGTGAATCACATTTACTGAAGTCAGCATGATATCTCTTGTCTGACACCTGGGGAAATGAGAGCAGAATATTACCCTTAACATTTTTTAAACAACCATTATTGGAGTTACTGCATCAACTAACCTTCTCAAATATAGTATTTTTATCCACAGAGCCATCTAGTTCTGCTATCTAGTGAACTGGTCAACTGTCAATTTAAACACCAGACACTTAATAATACTTTACATTAACAGAAGTGGAGGTGATAGGATTATCATTAGAATGTGAAATACCCAAATAATTTTGTATTTTTTAACAGACTTGGAGAAAACTTTATCATGCTGCTAATAGTAAGGTGTATATGATTAGTCACAGCCTGAGATACATATAGATTTTTTTTTGTACTGTACTTATACAAAATTATTTAAGAAAATTTTATATATGTGTGTCCAAAATGTGCATATTGAGTGCATATCCTCTTCTTCTGGCACACTAGTATCTTATGAAGGCATGAATTTTGTGAACACATTTATTCTTAATTTTATTTAGGTAAATAACACTATTAACCACAAATACCATAAATGTACAAATACTCTGTTTTCAAACATGCTTATATTTCATCTAGTGTAATGCAGATACAAGACTGACTGAAATATCTCTTAGCTTACTGTACCATCTATATTAACAATGTAAATATAGTCCATAATAGTTTGTACTTCCTTATGTATGTGTATGTACATGTGTATATCAAGTAATAAATTAACACCAGAAAAACTATTGTAATCAACAACATGCAATAAATTATGCTATTTTTAATACTGTAATCATACTGGGAAAATCCAGGACAGCGCATTATTTTCTTCTAATTGCATTTCCGAAGTGCAAAAGTTGTAATGAAACAACAGATGCTAGGCATTGCTAGAGATATGAATCTTTGATTTGTTTTTATAACTGCTCTGACATTTAGGCTGTGGGCTTTAAGAGGAGATTCCAAGGCAAATGTTTTCATCATCATCATCTGACTCATTTTTGCCTGAAGGAAATACCAATTAAAAAAAAGAGATAAATAAGCAGCAGCAGCAGATTATTGTTTGTTACAATTTCCTCCGGTGATTCTTCTGTGTTTATGATTAAATTTCTGAACACTAACTTTCACTAAGCATTACACACTTTCTTACTCTCACACACCACATTTATCTTGATTTGTGTTTGTGGCTGTACACAAGGGCTCAAACAGTCCTTATAAATCATTTCACTTATCTAGTATTGCCCTTATGGGGAAATTACATGTTCACTGGAAGACAGTAGCAACTAATAGAAGAAGCCAGCAAAAAAAACGTGCAAAAAACTCCAACAAATCACAAGCAAAATGTCATTGCGTTTAATTACTCTCCCCAGCAATATAAGCACATGATGGTGCCTGCATGTAGTGATGAATATAGCATGTGATTAGCACTGAATGTAAAGGCATGCACTGCCAAGGGGAAAGTGCTCATCTTCCATCATAAATTCTCTACTAGATTTTGAGAGATACTATAGACCCTATGTACTTAGGGCCCCAGAGTGGGTTCAGGTTCGGCCTTTCCTTCCAGGTTGCCATTTGATTTTTTTTATAACTGTCAGTGCTGGATCTTCAATACTCTCCTATGTCTGTGCATTTCAATGGTGCATAACAAAAGTATTCACCCTCTTTGAAGTTTCCAGGTCAGTTTACCAAAGAGTATGAAGTACAAAATTTTCTTTGAAGTTAGATTTTAATAGATAATTATTCCATAGTCAATGGTAGACATTTATTGAATAGAGCTGTGTTTTGTAAATCAATTCTGAATTGGAAAAAGATTTTTAGCCACTCACAAATATGTAAGGTGAAAGTTAGAAATTTTCCTCTGCTTAGAGCAAGAATGATCTGAAATGGTCTTTCTGTAGAAAATGAAGTCTGTCCAAATCGAGCCCACTGACTGGGCTCAACAATTTGTATATGACTGGGTGCTCATACATTCCTCTCTGACTCTAGCAGGAGTCTTCAGATCTCCACAATGTGAAGACAATTATTTAAGAGATACAAAAATGCAGTCTTTCAGATGAAGAAACTGCTTAATTTAGTGATCCACAGGGAGTCTTTAAGGGGAGAAGTGGATGTGATTACTAGTAGATCGGCTGTGTTTAATTTTTGAATTAATATCAGTGTTTTTTCAAGTCTTACAAAAATAAGAAAATACTAAAAGAGGCGGGTTTTTAAAGTTTTGAGTATAAAGGCTACAGAACAGTTTCTAAGGAACTCAGTAAATTTTATATATATACCACATACAGGTTCAGAGATTAAAAGATTAGAATTTCATCACAGGCTTGATACTTTGATTTATTGCCATGTAGAGCAAAGCTGACAGTCCGAGAACAGAACCTGCTTACTACAGGGTTATGCTGGACAATATTTAGTTTGACATCAAATTAGGTAACGGGGGTACAGTGATGCCAGGGTTTAAAATCTGGTTTAGGGTTCAAGATACTATAGGTTGCATTCTGCAGAGCCATAAGAACTGCAGTAGAAGTCGACAATTATGAGAGGGACTATATTATGTACATTTCTATTACTGAATAAAGTGGCTGGCATATGTGTAGGGAAAACAGCTCAAGGTACAGAATTTGTGTTTAATTCTTTGGTAGAGGAGGTATCTGCACTGAGATTATGTGTGGGGTTGGATTAAGGCTAGCAAGGGCGTAAAATCATATTATTCCTGGAAAGCCTGTCTTTAAAAATAGACCTGCCAGGTCTACCCACGGCAGCTTGAAACGATTTCCTCTTACTGGATTCCTGTTTTGTCTGAATCTTGTGATCTTCCAGGATCCTGCAACAAGCATAGCTCTTTTTCCTTTGTTGCCACATTTTCAGATTTCAGAGGGCAGATCTACACATGTTCCAGTTTGGGTCAATGTTTAGCAAGCTTTTGAAACAAGTGTCCCAGCTGATCCCACTTACTATGTTTTAGCTCATAGTGTCAAGCTGCCTCAGGGTGCCTGAACTGGATTCTTCTCTGAAAAATCTACATAGCACATGTGCTCCAGGAGCTTACTCCACGCACTCTGACTGCAAATGGACACTCAGTCCTTGGAGCTAGGCTAGAGTTACTCAACAGAAGAAAACAAAACAAAACAGAAATATGTATATGATACATATATACTGTGGATGTCAGTTTTCCAGCACAAGTTATTTTTGCCCTGTTATGCAGGTTATATGGTGTGGGTCATATGGATGGGACCACACCGGTTCAGGGATGCCCCTTCTTTTCCCTGGCAACCCCAGGGATACCAGCTGAAGTAAAGGAACCAGATAGTCAGCTGCATGGAACTGGACTGGAAAAGGATCCCCCTCACTCCATGCAGGTAACTCCATATGCAGGACCCATAGATTGAGGGGGTGATGGAGTGGACATTCCTGAAATTATCTGGTTGTACCCCAGAAATCTAATTTGGAGGTACAAAGAACCTCTCTTAGAAGCTAGGAAGCAAGATTTTTGGTAATTATCAAGTTTCACCAGGCAAAACCAATTTGAAATGTTTAAATTTTGTAAATCTTTAAATGGGAGTTAAGCAGCCAGGGCACGCCATAGAGAAGGAAGCCATGTATCTGATAGGCTGAGTGACAAACTATTACAAAAACAAAGGAGAGGAAATGATCCAGGAAATTTGTGATCTGCCATAGTCTGTGGTCCTCAGTGATAAAGATCATACTCTTTCATCTAGTTAGGGGCAATCTGGTAACATCTGTTTTGTTAATGTCTGTTTTTTCAAAAAAAAAATCTCTCCATCTTCTGTCAGCATGATGTCTTCAAATATGAAAACTCTTACTTCTTGTGATGGTTAACTGAATGTACAGTTTCTAGGGACATATGCATAAAAGTTGTTGCTAGATTGTTAGATGTCTGAGGCGGCACCGCAGAAGCAATAAAAACTTTACCTCTCTATTTTGATTTAGAGTCCTAAGTCTAATTTTAAATTGAGTTAATTCTCCACATTCTAGAGACAGTCTGAAGAAGTTTAGCTCTCTATTAGCAACTTCATAGGTTAGTTAACAACTGTAACAAATGCTCACTAGTAAAGTCTGGGTATGTTCAAACATCCAGTAGAATATAATTAGGACAAAGAGAGAAATCAATAGTTCATTAAACCATTCCTGTGCTGCTCTGGAACAATATGAAATGAGCAGAGTTATAGAAAATTTTCATGTAACATAATACACGTGCCTTGTTTTTTTGCTTTGCTTTTAAAACTTCACTGCAAGCTCCAAAATCAATGGTATGCATCCAGAATTGCGTTCATGTTTTAGCACACAGCAAACAGGGATAGTTTAGATGCTTGCAAAATGCAGGAAGAGTACAATTATGCTACAGGGAATGATGATAAGAATGCCACAATAATGGGCTGGTTTTCTTTGTGTTTCTTTCTAGCCTTTCTAATATTCTGAATGTTTACAACTTTGTCCTTGGTGTGAGTGCTTCATCTGCTCCTTACCATGGTGTTCCTGAGGACTGTGATATATGCTAGGCTTGGCTGGTGAATCCCACCAGCAAACAAAAGCTGAGCTCTCCTCAGAAAACCACCTCACCTCACTGGACCTAGCGTAATAGACTGGCCTAGTTAGGCCAAGGCTAAAACTGCTTTAAGGCGGAGTCTATCAAGCCAATGTGAGGTGACTTGTAAGTATCACTCAGCTCCAGAGCAGCATGCCTGAAGTAGGGCACGCTGGTGGCTTACCTCTGCCAGACCTGCTGTGCCTGACTTTCCTGGTTCACATTTGACATGCATACCAGATAACCTGCTGAAATTGCTTTGCTAGCAAGATGCACTGAAATTATATGAAATTTGATGTCAGACCGGATGACTATGTTTGATTATAGTCAGCTCTGAAGGTCTAATGCATGTTGTGGTGCATTGACCCAGGCTAGACACCAGCTGCCCACTAAAGCTGGTCTGTCACTGCCTAGGATGGGAAAGAGAAAATATAACAAAAGGCTCATGCCTCAAGATAAGCACAGGGAGACATCACTCAGCAATTACTGTCACAAGCTAAAAAGACTCTATTTGGGGAAAGCAATTTCATGTATTTCCAACCAAATCAGAGTAGAGTAGTGAGAATTAAAAGCTGAGTTTAAAAATACGTTTTCCCCACCCTTCCTTTCTTCCCAGGCTTAACTTTACCCACAAATTTTCTCCCTTCCAGTGTTGCATGAGATGGAGAATGAGAATTGTGATCCGTTTATCCCACATTGTCTCTGCTGCTCCTTATTCCTCAGGGAAAGGACTCCTCACACCCTTCCTCTGCTCCAGCATGGGGTCCTTCCTGTGGAACACAGTCCTCCATGCACTTCGCCATGTGAGTCCTTCCCATGGGCTGCAGGTCTTCAGGAATTGCTCCAGTGGGGCCACAAGTTCTGCCAGCAAACCTGCTCCAGTGTGGAATCCTCTCTCCACAAGCCCACAGGTCCTGCCAGGAGCCTGCTCCAGTGCAGGTTTCCCACAGACATCTACCTGCTCCACTGTGAGTCCTCCACAGTCTGCAAGTGGACCTCTGCTTCCTGCATGGACCTCCATGGGCTGTAGGGGCACAGCTGCCTCACCATGGGCAGCACCAGGGGCTGCAGAGGAACCTCTGCTCTGGCACCCAGAGTGCCTCTTTCCCCTCCTTCTATACTTTACCTTGGTGTCTGCAGAGTTGCCTCTCCCAGCTTGATTCCACTCTCCTGGCTGCAGTTGCCATTTTACAGGGTTTGTTTTTTCCCTTGTTAAATACATTATCCCGGAAATGCTACCAACATCAGTGGTGGGCTTGGCTTTGGCCGGTGGTGAGTCCACCTTGGAGCTGGCTGGTGTTGGATCTGCCAGACATGGGGGAAGCTTCTGGAAGTTTCTCACAGAAGCCACCCCTGTAGCTCCTACAACCTTGCCATGCAAACCCAACACACGTGTAAAATACTGGCCAATTTTCTCTCCTTCTTACTTCAAGAGTGAAAAGCTACAACTTTGAGAGTTCATATTGGTAAGAAAACCTTGCAGTTAAGATTGCGTGTCCCAAAATGCCTATTTCACATCCTTTGGGAATTTTGACTGTACCTTTCTGCACAGCCATGCCTTCAATCTCTTCTCTGGGGGCGTGAAGTAGAAGCCAGAGAGGTCTATGGACTCCTTGAGCCATTTTTATTGTGTGTGACCTGCAAGAATGGACATCTTAGGTATTTGTTTGGAGTTTGGACTGATTTATTTTTTGAAATGAAGGCCTTCCAAAAACAGAGCAAAAATTAGTTCAGTATCCACATTGTTGTTGAATAAACAGAACCTAAATAAAGCAGACTTCAAATTTTATCCCTTTCTTAAAATGAAAGACACATCTGAATAGTTTTCCACATATAAAGTAATAAATATATTAGCTGATTCAGACAAACAAATACTTAAGAGAGGAAATTACCTTTCATGATGGGTTTTTTATAGGTTTTGTTTTCTTCTCTCTTTTAATATGTTTTGTCAAGAATTTCACTATAAAAGTCAGAAGAAAATTCTGTATCACATAAGGATATGTAGAGCTCTTTACCTGAAAATTACATGGATTAAGCTGCAGAATGAAATCTGGCAGTATTTGTGCAAAATAAATGGAGTTCTACAGTAACACTCTTTTATGGAACTGTCGATAGCTGAGGGCACAAGCTTTTTCAAACCTGTCTGAGGAGGTTCAAGAAGGAATCAAAACTTCAAATTCTTATTCCTAGTATTTAAGATCTAACTTACAGGCTGGAAATAATAATTGATTTCTAAAAGTTTTTCAGAAATGGTTTCGAAAATAAAAAATTCTGACACACATTTGAAGTGTTTGCAAAACGAGTTTGAGCTCTGATTCTCCAGAGTTGTACAAGATCTATTGCTAAAAAAGAAATGAAAACACTTCAGAAGCCTGCTATTCCTCTTAAAAAAGTTTTCCTCTATTTTAGGATTAAAATGCTGATAATGCATGTGCATCCTGTTTGCTCTCCTGGAACTCTGAAATGTGAAATTACATGCTTATGCAAATTTGAAAAGTAACCATATTTACATAGGTTAGAAATGTGCCCAGATAGATAAAGAAGTAAAAATTACTGATAGGCATTATAAAGAAAAAAGAGCTTATGAATCTTGTACCAAAAAAAAAAAATGCAATCAGGTCTAATACTCTTTTGGAGCACCAGCAATAATAGAGGTTTTCTTATTCAAATTCTTATTTGAGTTTAGTGAGATTTTACTTATGCTCTCCAGATCATTTTTAGTACAAAGCCTCTTTCTTTGTTCATTTGATATTTCAGTGGTTTACAGTTATGAAAAAGAACCACATATATTCCAGAATAATGAATGTCTGAAACAGTATGATGATAGCAGGGGAAAATAAAGGGTTTCATTTTCCATTGTTGAGCATTTTGTGGAGCCATTTACTAGGTGAGTTCAAATTGCGTATAGACATTCTTATTTGGAATTGGTAACAATTTATACCTGTTTGCATAGTTGTAAATAACTTCACAACATGCTAGCCAGTGAAAAATCAAGCTCAGTACCTTCAACAGAGCCATCCATTTCTTGCTTTTATTTGCATATCTATGGCCTGTCCTTCAAACCATTTTTTTCTCCTAATTTTTAAGGGTATATTTTTGTCGATATTTCCCAGAAAAATAACTGGAGTGGTGCAGGAGGTCAGACAAGGTTAATTCCTTGAAATAAATGGAGATTTAGAAGCTTCCAGGCTGTTGTGGGGGACAGCTAGCAGGCATATGTCTATTAATTTGGAAATGATAGCTGTTAAAGCAAGTGACCTTTGGAGCAGTGAGAGAGGGAAGAAGAGCGCAGTTGCATCAAGGTGGATGGATACGCACAGACCAAAGAGTTGATGCTGCAGACGCCATATCCTCATGCACATTTTGAATGGATTTTA
The DNA here is from genome assembly GCA_013397975.1 of Machaerirhynchus nigripectus. Lineage (NCBI taxonomy): Eukaryota > Metazoa > Chordata > Aves > Passeriformes > Dicruridae > Machaerirhynchus > Machaerirhynchus nigripectus. Next base: position 1,633,475 of record VZRQ01007229.1, read on the forward strand.
GCTCAGACTAGCCCTAGTTTGGTCCCTTAGGCAGAGTGACTGCAGCAGGAGAACATTAGATACCTTCCTGGAGGATGTTTAGGTTCATCTTAAAGAAATCCAGTGCCTTGAGACCACTCCACAATACAAACCAACCATCTTTGCTTTAAGTAGGAACATTCAGGAGATTCACTGCAAAAGCATGTGCTGACCACACTGAAGAGCTAACATAGCTCCAGCTACAGTACAGCACACATCCTGCAGTGCTCTGCTGCATAAACCCACTAGTTTTCAGTGTAACTGCCCCCTCCCAAGCATCGCATAACAAAAAATGTACATTGCCCATCTGAGGCTATGAGTACCAGCAATATGTGCCAGGGACCGTAAATCCGTTTCATCTCTTCTGCTGTTTGTCCTGAAATAATCACTGCACCCTTCAACCTCCTCAATCTTGTCTGTTCCCAAAAAACAGAGAGCATTTTCTTGAAAACTCAGTACCCAGCACTGGCACTTTGGGTTTTTTTTAAGGTGTAGTATTTTCTTTGAGGAAAGGATTGCAAAAATGAAAGTATCAAATGTAATTCTGCATAGCTCAGCATTAAAACATCACAAGTTATATCTCTGGAGACTGTATTAAAATTCAGATGATTAAAAAATAATTAGGGAGGGTGAAATGACAGAGATGTCACTGATCTTATTGTAATTAATTCTGTAGAGTTCATATTATGAGCCTTCCCTTATTGATCTCAGAGCTAAAAATATAAAAATTTGGAAATCTCATGCAGTAATAGGCTTTCAAACAGATGGGGATTTTTTTCAGAGAACACCAAATACAATTATTTTGATTATTAATGTATGAAAAATTGAATTTTGTGTTGCTGATGGCTTATAGTACTAAACTGATTAATTTTTTAGTCTATTCCTTAGAATAATAGTGAAGACACTAAACAGTTAAAACTGTACTATCATATATGGCTTTTAAACATTCAGCTACTTGAAGTGTTGAACTGTATATGTAAAATTTCAGATGAAAATCAGTAACTATTTTTATTTATATGAGAAAAATTCCACACTTTTTCGATAGAGCTGATACATGGTCTTGGGAGCTGTGTGAAGAGGGAAAAAGAGGGCAGCCTGTTGTGGTTAAGGGATCTGAATTATTTGAAAAGCAGTGCTTGGAACACTGTAGTTACTGTTGCCACATGAGTTGAAAACAGAACATGGATATCTATTTTCAAGTATTTAACAAGAAAGCACAGTAAATAATTTATCACTGTCTCTTTTCAAATCCTTTGGAACTATATTCAGTAAAAATCTTTACAGCTTGAACAGTACCATTCAAAGGCTGAGCTATGTCGTCATGTAGACATCCATATTTATCCATCATATATGGTGGTCTATCAAGTTGTTTTCTGTCATTATCTTTGACTGTTTGATTCCAGGGTAGCACAGTGTCACTGAGTCAGAAGAACAGCTGTTCATTCCTGCAAATAACATGCCTCAGACAACTCATGTCATGCCATGTGGACTTACCCTGGAATTCCTTTTTAGTGTCTAGACAAATCAAGACTATAAATCCCAGAGCAAGACTTCTTCTGTCAGATCAATTGTCACTTTATTCCATTTCTTTTGATTTCTCAGCTGCACACTGAGCACATCATTCTTATGGCTGGCTGACAACTGGGTATCTTACGTTTTGAATACAATCTTTCCAAATCCATGGGATAATAATAACGGCAATAGCAACAAAAATAAATGTAACCAGCCTATACTATTATCTTTTCTTCTGTTCCCCTCCACCCCAAGAAACAAGTCTTACAACAGCTAGTCTAGATCACCCAATTTTGTGGGGGCAGCTGGCAACTAAGCCCCACACAGCTGCTCACTCACTGTACCCTGGTGGGATGGGGGAAAGAATCAGAAGGGTGAAAGTGAGAAAACTTGTGTGTTGAGTTAAAGACAGTTTTATAGGAGAAGGAAAAGCCATGCATGCAAGCATGGCAAAGCAAGGAGTTCATTCAGCACTTCCCTTGGGCAGGCATTTCCAGGAAAAGCCAAACTTCATCACATGTAACAATGACTTGGATAGACAAACACCAGCACTTTGAATATCCTCCCACTCCTTCTTTTTTGGCAAGCTCTATATGCTGAGCATGACCATACCATAAGGTATGGAATATCCCTTGGCCAGCTGAGGTCAGCTGCCTTGGCTGTGTCCCCTCCTAACTTCTTGTACACCCTCAGTCTCCTTGCTGGTGGTGTAGGGTGAGGAGCAGGGAAGGTCTTGGCTCTGTGTAAGCACTTCTCAGAAGTAACTAAAAACCTCCCTGTGTTATCAGCACTAATTGCAGGAAAAAAACCCCAAAATTAAAACATAGCTCCATACCAGGTACTGTGAAGAGACCTAACTCTATCCCAGCCAAAATCACACACACACACAGCTTCTACAAACCTTGCTTTCATCTTCAATTCCAAGACATACTTTTGGAATCTTACGCTAAATCAGCCTGCATAGGATTACCTCTCAAATACTTGTTCATTTTGGGATGTCAAACAATGGGATCACTTCTTCCTGAATCACCAGTAATAAACTACCAGTACATTACCTTTCATCTTTCAGCTCACCACAGTTGGCCAGTTCTAGGCACATGGTGGGACTCTTGGGGCTGTCCTATGCAAAGCCAGGAGCTGAACATCAATGACCCTTGTGGGTCCCTTCCAACTCAGGATATCCTATGATTCTGTGATTCTACTGCCTCTCTGTCCAAGAGGTTTAAAACTAAGCTTTTCATAATTTCCTCCAGTTTCTTTTAAAACACCCAGAGTGTTGTCAGTGTTCTCCATAAAAAATAAAAAGTGTAAATCTTGAGTCAAAACTATATGGATAAAAAAAACTGAGGATCAAATCACAGTTTTCAGTAAACTCATTGGAGCCAGCCAGGACATAAGTACCTGGATGTTGGTATCCTGAATATATCAGTCTTACATTCCCAGAAAGTAAGCAGATTAGGCATTACTTATTTGCATGTATGAACATTCAGTATGACCAGTGCAAGAGGGAAACATAATATTTATTTATAATTTCAATATTTCACATACAAAATAATCAGCATTAGTTTACCAAACTTTAGAATTATTTTAATGTACTTTAGTTCTTTTAGTTTATTTTTCATGTTGAAGTTAGAAGAGTGATTTAGAGAAAGGAACAGTTGCAGACTTGCTGTGGGTTAGAACACTCTGCCACATGGTTTTGTGGATGTTGCTGTAGACAGGCAACCTGATTATAATGATATCAATTTAAAGAATTAACATATACATTTTCAAACCTATTTATAGGAATACAGATAAATCCTGGAAGTATTCATAGTGATATTCATGCCCGCTGTTTAAAAGCATGTCATGGTTAAACCCAGATGGAAATTAAACACTACACCCTCCTCTCCGCCCCACAACCTGATGGAATGGGGTGGAGAATCAAAGTAAAGCTTGTAGCTTGAGATAGAAGGAGTTTAATAATCAAAAAGAAACTAAAAATACAATAATAATGGTAAATTATAATAGCAATTATTAGAGGAAAAAATCAAGTGATGCACAGTACAATTGCTCACCAGCCACTGACCAATGACAGACCCTCTTCCCAAACCCAGATCGGCTCCCCTTACAGCTAACTCCCCCCATTTTATATACTTGGCATTCCAGTCTATGGAATATCCCTCTGGCCGGTTCTGACTCTGCTCCCTCCCAGAGTCTTTTGTGTACCTGTTCAATGGCAGAGCATGCAAGAAGAAAAAACACCCTCGACTTAGAATTAACATGACTTAGCAAAAACCCAAAGCATCATTGTGTTGTCAAAACCATTCTCATCCTGAGTCCAAAAACACAGCACTGTGACAGCTACTCAGCAGAAATTAACTCTATCCTAGCTGAAACCAGGACAGAGAATTATGGTCTGGTGCCCAGTGCAGTTACACTCAATTGCCATGAAGAAAGAATGTCTGATATAAAAGTTTAAAATACTGTCCCTCAATAATTACGGTAACAAATAAAATGTTGCAAAGTTTGTAAACACCCAGAAGGTCAGTAGCGTTAAGCGCAATATGTCACCTTTACGGAAAGACTTCTAAATTCAGTACTCTCCAATTTCTGTACTAAAGAGACTAAAGTGTTAATTGTTAATCCAGTGAGAATAAGTGGCTGGTTTAAGAAAAGAAACGGGATTTAATAGGATATATTTATCTCCTTATCTTCAAATCAAATTGGACATAATGAAAATGATGTTTTCTGTTACTATCATGCAACTATTTGCTCTAAATTTTAGGGCATTTGGGGAAAATATGGTGGCGAGGGAACTTGGCAAAAGTACAAAGCCTGCTTGCTGCTTTGCTCTTCTAATCCATCTGTAGATGCTAACAATTTGGGCAGTATGAAAGTTGTTCTTTTGGTACCCCTTCTACTATTCTGAACACAACCTACCTAATATCCAGTACTGCATTTATTGCATGTTATTGTGTTGATGAATACACAAGTATCATAATTTGCCGAAATGCAAAACTTCCTGAAACTTTCAATTAATTAATAAATTAGTCTGAGATGTAACGCTTAGAAAAATTTCTCATTACTGTATTTTCATCATCTAATATGTAAGACCAGCCTCTTCAATTCTGTATTTATGTGCATACCTTTTTTCCTGTTAGTGGAAACAAATTCAAAGGCTGATATTCCTGCTCTCACCAACTCATTTCTCCAGCAGGACACATAGGAGAACAAGCAGAAAATTATATACATTTTTCTACTTCACACTTGTTAGCATGCTAATGATGTGAAGCTGTCAGAGCTACCAGCATCTCAACTTGCTAATGATGTCTTGTACCTTAGCTGGGACAAAAGGGATAAGCAGACAAGCTGAAACTCCAGTTTCCAAGGAGACCATCTCAGAAACATGTAAGAAATATTTAAGTAGGTATGACATGTCTCCAAGAACTAGAGATTTTTTCCTCACACAGTGACATATATAAGCTATGTTGAAGAGGAGTCTGTGCCCTCCAGACTCCATTCTGAAACTGAGGTCTTGTGAGTTAGTGTGTCTTGCCATCCAAATGTCTTGCACAGGAGAATAACGAGTTCCCTGGATTCCAGTAATGTTTCATATGGTTATCACTCACAGGCACTGAGCAGAACTATGTTCTCAGTATACTTACCTATCTGTCTAACTCTCTGTCTAGCTATCTGCGTGTTCATTTCGCTGTTTTTATTTACAGCCACAAGAAAGCATGTCTTCATCATTTACGTTTCAGTAAGACATTCTGTGCTAAGCTATACTGTGCATGAAAATAGAACCAAAATGTAGAGGGATGATGGAAAAACATTTGATGTTACTTGAGGAAAATATCCCTTATGATTGTCTTTCCTCAGCTCAAAATGTTCCATATAAGGAGGTTTTTTTAAAGTACTAGAACCTGCTTTTCCATTCCCATGTTGTCATGAACATCTGTTGTTTCCTGCTAGCCTACGTTACAGCTAATTTTGCAAAACATGTAGCTCTGTAATGAAAACTTCCTCAACTATCCCATAAAAAATGCTTCTTTCCAACTTTTCCATGCTCAAGGGAGACATAAAAAGGAAGAGAAAGTTTCCTTCCAACTATTCAGTGAATATGGAAAAATAAGTGGTGAAGGACTGATATGCTTCATTCACTTTTAAAGAGCTGTATTGGCATCAGTGAGTTAGGAACCTTTGCACATCAGAACTCTGTTCTCAGATAGTTCATATAAGCAATTTTACTGTATTTACTTTTCCAATATGTAAATATTAAAAGAATTAAATAGATGAAGCCTGTCTCTACCAGACTTCTCCAGAATTTTTTTCATTTTTGATCCTGGATACTGAAAACCACTGGGGTTAAACCACAACAGCCAACAACTAAGGACCAAAGAGCTATTCGCTCACTGCTTCCTGGTGGAATGGGGAGAAGAATTGAAAACAGGTAAAACTCATAGCTTGTGATAAAAAATTTTATTAATTGAAATGAAGTAAAATCTAATACTAATACTACTACTACTAGTATAATAATATAATTATAACAATGATGATAATTAATAATAGTAGTAGTAATGAAAAGGAAAGAAAGAGTACCAAACCCCAAGAAACTCAAATGATACACAATGCAATTGCTCACCACCTGCTGATTGATGTCCAGCCTCTCCCTGAGAAGTGATTGGCATCTTCCAGCCAATCTACAATTTATATACTGAGTGTGATGTTCTGTGTTATGGAATATCCCTTTGGGCTGTTTGGGTCAGCTGTCCTGGCCATGCTACCAATGGCATCTTGTGCACCTGCTCACTGGCACGCCATGGGAAACTAAAACATCCTTGACTTAGACTAAGCACTACTTAGGAAAAACTAAAACATCAGTGTCATCATCATTATTCTCTTATTAAATCCAAAACACAACCCTGTTCTGGCTACTAATAAGAAAACAAAATCTATGTTAGCTGAGATCAGGACAACAACCAAAAGGTTCTAACAACAGAAAAAAAATCAACAACAAAAATCAAACCCAGAAAATGCCACTGATCAAAGAAAATCTTATTGTAGAAACAGGAAAAAAGACTGTGTACCGTTTAGGACTATTCGTTCCACAGAGCAAAACTCACAAACTCCTACTTCCTAATTACCATCACTGTATGAGAGGAAGTATCTCCTTTTTCAGTAGATATATTATTTGAGAGATTCATTATGGCAGTTAAAACAGTGTTTGATTTTTATACCTTTCAAATGTAAGGGCAGGTGACATTTAAAGATGATTGTGTTTAATGGGTGTAAGAGACTCAATTTTAGCAAAACACAGTATCAAACAGGTCAACATTAGGCATTTCGTTGGACATGTTTGTTAAGGTTGTCTGGGAACTGGAAGAATAGTTCCACAAAGAAAAAAAACAAAAAAAAGACCATCTAAAATTTGGGAGTTGCTGGAGCTCAGCTACTCATTAATTAGAGTTGCAACAGTAAAATCATAGTTAAAATATCTGATTTCTCACCAGAGAAAAGTACTAACTTACACATTTTTTGAATCACACAGGAATTACTAAAAAAAAATTTATTAAGGTTTATTACAGAGAAATGCTGCACAATATCTTATCCAGCCAGCATAAATCTTTCTTAGCATTTTTAAACATAATAAATTAGTATAGAAAATACTTTCCTAATTATAGTGTCATTGATGGTGAGATCCAGTTTCCAAATGAGTTGTGTAAACACAGGTGTCTATCTTAAGGCCTCCCTCTGTGGGGTAGGTATTCTTTGCTGTGTCCCCTGTGGTCACTGGGCATCAAAGGCTTAATGTAGCTGCTTTCTTACCTGCTTTTCACCACACTTGGAGAAGTCTTGCCCTTCAGCTGAGGCTCCAGAAGGGCAGATGTCTCCCAGAGGATGTGTCCTACCTGCCAGTGCCACAGAAATGTCTCATAGACCTTTTAGATAACCCTAGACCTTGACAGCATGGAGTGTAGGGAGCTATTCATCTGAGCAACCACTTGGGAACAGGATTCAGTTGCTTAAGCATAGGTAACACTTGAAATGCCCCATAATAAATCAAAAGTTTGCACAGGGATGGCAGTTGTGACATACGGTACATGACCTGTAGGAAAATAATTGTGTGCCGGATCAGCCATGACAGGCCGAAGTGGACAGTGTAAAATAGCAAAAATGGTATCTGAACAGCTGAATTCTTCTCTAGGTTAGGTGAATAGCTCTCCTTGCTCTCCTAACTGTTTTGCTTATGTATCATTTGACTACCACAAGAACTTGGACACCAACTCAAATGTTTTGATTGAATCCCTCCTTCAATGCTGAATCTCACTCTAAGACATACATCAAGAGTTGCTAAAATATTAACATTAAAATATTTAGCTTGCATTACTTTCCAAGAAGACTTTGAAAAAGGAAAAAGGGGGAAAATCATTTTCTAAAGCTTAAAATAAACATAACTGATTGGAAACATCAGTTTAGTGTAGAAAAGTTCAAATAAAAAGTAGGGCTTGTTCATGGACTCCAAAAACACAAATCCAAAACACTAAGGAACTTATGATGAGTATTGGTCCAAAGCTTATATGAAAATAATATTAATAAAAATAACAATAATAATAAAATAAGAAGAAGAAGAAGTAGTAGTAAAGGAAGCTAAAAGGGACAACATGTTAAGTAATGAATAGGATGAAGGCTCTATGCAATTTAAAAGATGAATATTCAAGTTAGGCAGAGAGCTACAGCTAAATGCTGATAAAACAAATTGCAAAAAGTGACTAAGTATAAAGGTTTGAGATATAATTGTCTGTATTTAGAAGAATGTAGGAAGATACATTCACTTCATTGATAAAGACAGAATTTACCAGTTTTGACAAAGGAGAAAGTGAGGGAAAGTATGTTAAAAATGAACATATTTGAAATCATTGAGCTCACAGTTCTTCCAAATATTAACATTAAATAAACTAGTTGCATTAGCAACAACAAGAATTGTGTTAATGTTTGGCAAACTTTGGAAAAACACTAAAGGACTGAAAGACTAAAATGGAAACGAAGAATGAAACAAAAAGAAGTCATCTAAGAGTGAAAAAAAAAAATTACTCAAGTTGTAAAAATAAAGAAGCAGCAGGTAAAAAGCTACAGGAAAGTTTTATGGCAGTAGGACCATGTCCAATACAATAGTTATCTGCATTTAAATGAGATTACATATTTGAATAATAAAGATGTGCATGCTGACAGCACTTAGGTCGTCCAATACATTTGCCAGAGAGCCATGCATCATGCACTCTTGAGTAGACTGTATTTTATATAAGGAATTAGGTGGTAATTTAAGCATTTTCTTGCTTATTAAGATGCTTGCATATTTCAAAGACTGAGTTTTTACAAAGGCAAAGGCAAATTATCAAAATTACCTTGCTAAATGGTCTCAATTCACTAAACAGTGTTTTCATACACTCAGAGGCAAGGTAATAGTTCAGAGCTTCAGTGATAAAAATGATATCAGCAGGAGGCAAATTCTGTCTTTGGAAGCAAAGATCTGAGGAAAACTTGATATCAACACTTATGACTAGCAGAAGACAAATTCTGTAATGGCAAAAATATTTCTGTGATGATTCAGTATAGAAGAGGATAGCAGAATAGGCAGATCCTCATTTAACATACCATTAGTAAAATATACTTGTATGCCTATTTCAAACACAGATACAGGAGAAAAAAATACAAGGAAAGTCAACAAATAAGCCAGGAGGCAGAAAAAATAAATAAATAAATCACATTAAAAGAAAAGGTTGGGACATTACTTGATCTCTGTATTTTGAAAGGCACTTAAACATGGTAGAGACACAGATTACTAAAAACCTTTTGGTAGAGACACAGATTGCTAAAAACCTTTTCAGTCTTATTTACAAATGCATAAAATTTTTTTTAAAAATGGCTAGAGAGTGAAGTTAAGTAAGCACAGTTTTAAAAACAGGTTCAGTTTCCTGGCAGTGATGGCAATTACTATGGGGATAGGGAAAGAATTATTCGCCTTAAAGTGATTGCTTTTAAACTGAAGTATGGCATTGGTGAAAAAAGATCTGTTTTAACACAGTTTCAAAAAGGAATTTCAGTGCCCCTGTGCATGTGGTTTGAGCTGGATAAACATGGAGATGGCGTCAAACCTCAAAATTTGTGAGTTTCGGAAATTTTCTGTTCAGTTTTTTCCTTCTATGTCATGGGAAGAAGAAAATTACCCATTATACAGTAATAAACCTCGAGTCTCCTGAGCAGGGTATTCACTGCAAGTGAACCTCATCTCTCAGGATCTCAGCTGATCAATTTCAATAATTAAGTAGAATTTTTTTCCCTAGGCACAGCTGATCATACATGTTGATGTTCTTTTGGGGTTTTTATTTCTATTGAGCATCAAAAATAATTTAGCTACAACTGGTGATGATAAGTGGAACAGTAGGGCCAGGTGTATGTCTTGCCCACACTGCTGAGGGTTTAAGAGCTGTCACATTCAAGCTTGGGACATTTTCCTGCAAAGTAGGCTGACATTTTTTCCTATCCATTCACCTATTGAATAGGACATAGTTCCTCTGCCAGAATTATCAAAGCAGCTCTTTATCATTGCAGGAATTAAGACAGTGACATCTTAGTCATTCCTGTTCCCTGCCAAATCACAGTTAGGTCACCTAAGGACCGGTACAGTTCGCTGTAAGTACAGTCATTTGTTATCCATAAGGGGATCTCCATGAAATTTAATCTCCTATGAAAAATCAGAACAAATTATCTAATCAACATTTTTGGCCTTCTCTTTCATTAGGAAAAAAAAAAAAAAGAGAGACATAAAACCTGAAATATTTGATACAAGAATTATTTCTTGTAAGAAGATTACTATTTGTTCGCTTTGCAACAGTGCTTGAACAACTGTGATAAACACTTTCCAGTTTTACTGTTTATGGGGTTTCCTATACATAGAAGAGATGTGCAGTACCTAAATATATTTAATTCTTGCTAATAATAAGGGGTCACAAGATCTAGTTACTGGAAGCTAAAGTGTGTCATTTTCAATCTTGAAATTAAGTTGGAGTTCCTAGCAGTGAGGTTAATTAATCATTGAACTAAGTTACAGAGATAGGTAGTAGAGTCATCAACATTTGCTATTGTTCAAAAATGAGATCAGATGTATTCCTAAATGGCACATTTTTTAATTTAGGTCTGCTGAGGAGGGCTGTGGTCATGGTTTTCCTTCTCTGTCCCTGGTATCTGTGACGGCTTTGCCTTGCCTCATCCATTTTCCACCTTCAAATGCAGGTGAAAGCAGAGGGGGAGAGGGTGGAAGACCTGACAGTATTGTCAATCCTTCTATTTATGGAGAGGTAAAAGATACATTGTGAATGTGTTTATGACTGAGTACTGATACAATATTAAGATCCCACCATATCATGTATATTTTGGCTATAGAGCGGGATTTTGTCCTGCTGAGCTTGGAATTTAAATACACAGGCAAAGATCTGGGAGGGGTTAAAGATTATTGAAGTGAATATCTGAAAGCACAATTTTAAAGCCACCAATTATTGATTGAGAGTCCTGATATTTCATTTAGGAATTCTGTAGTGAGGGGATTTGCTAAGGCAGGAAAAGAAAATATCAGACTTGATCACAGAAACCAAAAAGAGGGTGAGGATGTGAAGAGGGAGCTAGACTAAAATATGGAAGACTTAAATGAATACTGCAGAAAGGGGGGTGAGGGCACACTTGCTAGGTATAGTGTCACTGGTTTTATTGGTTTAAACCTCTGTCTTCCTGCATTAAATGTGTTCCCTTCTGAGCTCATACAGGTGGTACTGACTAGGCCTTGAACCCCTGAAGTGGGTAAAACTCTGCAGTGTGAGGAAAGGTGATGTGGTCCTCCTCAGCTCTCTGTTTACTTTCTCCAGCCACAGGACAAGTTTAAGCATCTTTCTAATAATTGTCCTCATTCTTTGAATTGGAAAAATTGTTAAGTTTTGCAGACATGTAGCTTGCAACAGCAAGTGACTTCACTTATTCAATAACATGAACTGTGTTCAAGACATTTTACCTTTGTTTGCAGCAGGGTCTCTGGAAACTGTGTTGCCATGGAAATGTGATTTGCTAGTCTCTTCTAAGAGTGTGTGCTTGGAGAGAGCTAGTGAGCTGCGACTTTATTTCTGACTAACAAATAGGGTTCCAAACATAGTATAGTATATATAGTATCGATGAAGCTACCAGAAAGTCCTAATTGTTTTTCTGAAATCAGCATGATTGAGGAAAGTGATTGGAGTCATGATGGCCAGTTTCCAGACCATGACTGGAATCCTCTATATCCCTTGGGCATCAGGCAGGAACTGAAGGTCCCTATTCCCTTTTGAAGATGATTACTCAGACACAGGAGTAGCACAAGCTCATCATTAGGAGCCTGGGTCTCTTTTCACCACTGCAGCAAACAAACTATTTTGAGGAAACCTGCGTGTCTAGACAGGCACATTCAAACATGAACTAAACGACAAATACTGATGATGCTTCTTTTGAGAGCCCATGTGGAAGCATCCTTTGGGGTCTGTGAAAAAGGGAAGGGTTTGATCCTGTTAGTGTTTTGAAAAAACAGACCTCGATTCATAAATTATGCTGGAGTATTTTAATATGGAGCCTGTGGAATTCTTCCACAAATAGTGTGCCTCCTTCCATTTACACAGTTAAAAAAATCAAGTAAGATGCTAAGGCAAAGCTAGAAAATGGTTCTAAAAAACCTTTGCAAACTCTTCCAAAACCACTACAGTCTTTTTCCAGGGAAGCAAATTTTCATTTTGCAGAATTATTTTCATTCTTTCAGATAACTACGCAGTAGACATTGTGAAATTTATATTGCAGAATGCAATATAGTTAGTTATCAGGGCTGTTGTGTCTGTAGACAGCTGAGCTTGTGCTTGGAGCTTCCTTCCTCAGCTTTTGGTTCCTCTAAAATCTCTCATTTTAAATCCTTGACCGTTCCAGTTTGCAAGAACTCATCTTTTATTTAGCTTTAAATCCTTTTTACTTCGATGTAAGAGGAACATCACAGTATGCTTCCTTACTGGGAATCTCTCAGACCCTTTCTGAAAGGCTGAATTTAAATGGTGTGACTCTTGGGGATATCCTGTGCAGGGCAGGGAGTTGGACTCGAGAATCCTTGTGGGTCCATTCCTTCTCAGCACATTCTGTGATTCTGGGAAATTACTATTTTTGTCTCCTTCACAGCATTTGGGAGTTTTCTTGGCAGACATAGAATGCAGCATGATGCACAGCCATGTAAAATAAAAAACCCATATGTTTTCCGTAAGTATTTTGCTCATGTTTTTCTTGTTTCTTGAATTGATTTTTACTTCTTTTAAAAAACTCAACTGTTATGTATCATGATTCATGCTGGCTTATGAATACGTTTGTATAATAAAGGTCTTTAAAGATGTAAAATAATTTTCTTCACTTAGCAGTATTTCTCTTCTTCTAAGAAAAGGACCATTTTTGTTTTTCAAACACCTGCACTAATGTTATTGTCACCACCTCACATACATCTCCAGGTTAAAACTATAGAGTGTTAAATCAGCTGGTGGGTAACTGATTTAGGAATTCAGGGATATAAGCCTCATGCACAAAGAAGCTGACAAGCAGCGCACTCAGCTGCCCGTGCATTCTGCAGATTATAGACCTCAAGGTATAGTTTTAGTTGGAAAAGTGAGAGTAAAAATTAGGGGGCAAATGTCCATGCTGGTTTTGTTTTTCTTCAACCAGTAACTCCTGCAGGCCATACCAGATTTCTCCATATTCCTGAACAATAGTGCATGCACCATATGGCACTTGCAGTCATCAGGGAAAGCCCTCTCTGTTGTGTGAGGTATGTGCATTGACAGATGCTCCTCATTTCTCCGATCTTGACTGATAATAGAGCCAAAAGTTTATCTGAATTGGGTTATGCAAATGAGCAATTACTATGACTTTAGGCACTGAGCCTACAATAAGCCATTCTGCTGTGCATCAGCAGAAAAATGAAACGATGTGCATTTGGTATGACATTTTTCTCTATCTTTGAGAGAAAAGTGACATCTTGAATGTGCCTTCTATGAGAGACAGAACATGGATTAGAAGTGCAGTTTATTCAGAAGCATCTCTAGACTCTGTACCTAGAGGCATGGACAAAACAGAGCTACTAAAACTGTAACAGTTGCTTGAGTGAAAGCCTGCACAACTTCTATGCCAGCTTCAGAGCAACTATAAAGATTCAGAGGTTCAGAAATGCCAGTCAGCTTTCCCACTGTACACTGTCAGACAACGTCATCTGCTCAAACACAGGCAGTGCCTTAAAACTATGGTAAGAATTAAATCAGGACATTGACCAAAGTAGCTTATGCTTTTCTATCTGATGCTTTTCCCCCAACTTTTTCTGGGGCCAGAACATCAACTTTCATAATTTCTGCTTCTTGAGGTGTCCTGGTTTTGGCTCACCAAAGGAATATTCCATACCATATGACATAAAGGTCAGCAGTGAAACCAGGGAGAACATTGGTGGGGAGTACGCTGCCAAGGGACTGACTAGGCATTTGTAGGTTGGTGATGATCAATTCCTTTCATTTACATCACTTGCCTTTCTTGGGTTGTATTTCTCTGTCTTATTTACCTTTTAATTACAAGTTGGTTTTGCTGTTGCTGCTATTGTTATTATTATATTTTTTTTATTTAATTTCAATTATTAAAATTTTTATCTCAGTCCATGATCTTTCTCCAATTCTCTTCCCCCATCCGGCTGGGACGGGGAGCGACTGAGTGGTTGTGTGGTGCTTAGCTGCCAACTAGGTTTAAAACATAGCAGGAGGGAAAAGATGAACTTAAAGACAGCAGGGAAGTTCTTACAGAAAATACTTTAAGGTGACTGCTATAGCTTCCCAAGTGGAGTAGCTGATAACACATTATTTGATTATGCACCAGAGCTAATTCTGGCACTGTTCCTAACATTCCTATCCCCAAAGCTGCCAGCTTATGCCAATACATTATTTAGCAACCGTATGAAATGACAGGGATGTAAAAGAGCACACCATGTTAACTCGAATTGATTGGGAGTGTGAGAAAATTCCTCAGTCAGCTCTAAGGCACTCCAAAGGCAAACAGAAAGGATGCAAGAGGGATATGAAAGATGACTTGCATTCTAGGGCTTCCCCAGCATACAAAAAGTAGATTATAGCTGACATTTCTACACTTTTCTGCAAGTCCATTTACAATAAATATTTAAAAGCAAGAAAAAAGTATTCAAGCAACAAACCCTGAAGGAAAGAGATGGATTCATAATTCATCATAGGACTATATCTTGCACACACAAGATGTGTGCTCTGAATGTGAATTGACGAGTATCTTGCCAAATAAAATGCACGGTTGAACAAGGGTGATACTGAAAAATACTTTGTGTTGAGTTTAGAAGACAAGCATTGTTTCTTCTAATGATTAGGAAAATTCACTATGTTTTTACTTTTCTCCTTTTTTTTCTTCCTGGGTGCACAAAAATGGTTTCCTCTCTCTTGTCAAAGACACCAGAATGTTCTGAGTAGCCTATCCTACTGAAAATGAACTTAAAGAAAATTCTTCCCTGTTAGGTGAGTTACTTATACAACACGTGATCAAAACAATACTTCTTCAAATATTTGCTAATTCACAAGGTAGTTCCTCTTCCATTTTCTTTCAAAGAGGATTTTTGTTTTCTTACTGAAGGAATTATGCTTTGCAATATAGTAATCAACAACTGTCAGATACCAGCTTTCAAATCAAATCTAATTTCCATGAATGACAACTTGTGGTGGCTTTTTGCTTGGTTAAGTACAGAATCTAATGTAATATGCAATCTCAACTAAACCATCAAAATCAACAATAGGTAAAAGGCCCTCAGTCTTTGGACTCATGCACAATAGGGATGATACATTCAGGGAGAACAACAGCACTTCAGAGGAGATAGTTTTTTCTATTAGTGTTCAGAGTAGGAAAATCTGGGGAGATTCCCATGCTGTATTTTGGGATTAATGAAGGATCAACCTGATTATTAAGGACCAACTGAAACAATGTTGTAAGTAGAAGGTGATCATGGTAAATAGATGCAGAATAAAACTAGCAAATGACCAATGCTGGATGGTATTCACCCACAAGTCTCAACACTGCTCAAGGATGAAATAGTACAACTATAGATCTACCACGTATCTCATCTACTCCTGGCATCTGAAGATTTGAGAGAGGCAAATATTGTGACCATCCTTAAAAAGAAACATTTCAGAGGAACCTAGGGCAGTGCAGTCCTGTAAGCATGCAGGCAAATGAATTAAGTGTTAACACTAGCTGAGACCTGAATCAATGGAAGCCACCTGAGAAGAACCCATGCAATTTCCACAAATGGTAGTCCCTTATTACAAAACTTTCCAATTCTTCTAAGAGACCAAAACCCTTTTGGGTAAGGATAATATACTTTGTATGTGCTGCTTGGATTTTCAAAAGGCTTTTCATAAGGTCTTGTGCAAAGCTCTTGTGGAGAAAACAAACAGAAAAGGCAGGTTCCAGTATTGGTAAATAGATGGTTAAAATTAGGAAAAATTATTTTTTAAAAAAAATTACATACAGGAAAGTTACCAGTGGTTTTCCACAGTGGCTGGCACTTGTACCTGGAAAATATAGTGAGAAGTGACATGGCCATGTTTGCAGACAATAAAGGAATTCATAGGTCAAGGTGTGAGGACTTAGAGCGCACAATTTCCCGTCTCAAGCACTGTTGCCACAGAAGGACATTGCCATGTGATAAGCACAGGATGGAGTGACAGGATGGAGCTGAATCCAGGCCTGGTGGAAGAAGATCTGGTTAGCACATCCTGGGTAATGTATCCAGACAAGAATTCCTTCTGTGGCAAACTGTGTAAAGAAGGAACTTCTCGTATGCGTATCACTGGTGAAACAAAGATCACCCCAAGTTATGGGACAGATGGAATCTGTGACCACCACAGCCTCTCCCCTGAATACGCCTCCCTGTATAACTGGAACCTGGACTGTAAGTTAGGGCACCACAGAGGGAACTTGAGATAAGATAGAGGTGGTACTATTGTCCAGGTGTTATCTTAGACTCAGGGGGAGGTAAACAAAGCTTGGGGAGCAGAAAATATCACTGATAATGTACAGGGAAAGCCAAAGCAGCAACTGTGATGAAATCAGCCCAGACTGAGTAAAAGATAGTTCTGGCAGGGGGAGATCACAACCCAGCTGTTCAAGAAACCCACTGACTCAAAAGAAGAGAAAGACTGAGCATGGGACTAATTAGCAATTGAAGTGAGGGAATCATTTAACTAATAGAATAAGACAATGAGCATTAATTCCTTTGTTTGCAAGAATGTATATTGAAACTTTGGATTACCTCAGGAATTTGAACCACCACTACCAAGAAGCCCAGGGTGAAGAAAGACCAGTGGGATATTGCTGGATCCAAGTGTGGTGACTATCTTCTGCTTGATCTCTCTCTCTGTCTCTCTTTCTCCAACCTCCTTTCTATTTCTTTCTAGCTCTCTACCTCACATTTACTGTTAAATAAAATTTGTATTATTGATTTGGCATGTGGTCTTGTTTGCACCTTAATTCGGGAAGAGGAATCTCTCACTAGTAGGATCTTTACACAAGGCAATAAGTGTGAGGGCTGACTGTGAAGAAATGCAACCTGTTCTGAAAAAAATGACTGACTTATAAAATAGCAGATGAAATTTTAAAAAGGAGTTTGTTCTTTTTGTATGTAGGGTAAAACAAACCTAGCTACACACATAAAATTATAGGGTCTGTGCTGCCTGTTGCCATTGGAGTAAGCCTTTGTGTTTGTGACTGATGAAAATATCACCTCAGTGCTTGCTAGGAGTGGAAAAATGAATCATATATTTCACTTCATGAGGAAATGAATAAAGAAATAAAAAAGAGCATCATTATGCCACTGTACAAAATCACAGTTCATGCACATTCCCAGTTAATATGCATGGTTCTTGTTTCCTCAAAAATGACACAGAAAAGCTGGCAAATGTTCACAGAAGGCCAACAATCACGGTATGGAATAATTCTCCTAGAAGGACTAAGAAATTACTCTGGAGGAAAAGATGAAAATCATGCCTGATGTACAGACTGTGGGTAGAGATTTGCTGCTCACCATTTCTTCTTATACAAGAAGTAGGACCACTACATGAGGTCAACAGCGGTCTGGCTCTGAATGAGCAAGACCACTGGGGGTAGACCTGTGGGATGGTTTACCAGGGGAATTTTGGAGGCAAAAGTTTGACATATATTCAGAGTAGACTGGACAAACAGTTTGATGAGATTTGAGATCCAGTTTGAGATCCAGTGAAAGTACTGACAGAATCATATTGCTTCAGACTCAGAAAATCCTCTGAGCTGGAAATACGCAGAAGCCAGGGAAAGTGTCACATGTGCTCTTAACCTGCCATCCATTTATAGGCATGTGTTCACACATCTTTCTAATATGGAGCCATAAGAGATAATTTAGATGGGGGCAAGATTAGACACAGCTTGAAGCTATTGGCATAACAATACCACAGGCTTTTGTTTCTCAAGTCAAAAGAAAGTACTGACATACTTTAGATATGGTTTATGTACCTGACTGTAACAGCATTTAGTAGGAAAAATCAGACAGCTTTGAAAGACCTCATTGTTGTACAGTTTTACAGCTCCACTTTGCTGCATGCATTCTATTACGACAGGCTGAACTCATCTCACCTATCTGCAGCAATCTGGAAGTGTTTGTTCTGAACTGACACCCAGATTCTCTGGGTGAGAAAATGGGAACTCCAGAGTATGAGTCATTCCATCTTAAAATAGATGTTGAAGAACTCATAAGGAAGTGTAAGTCTTGTTAAGTTAAAAAAACCCCAAAACACCAAAACAAAAAATACCTTAAACAACCACATTTCTATACTACTCTAGTTAATGATAGTTCTGGTTAGAAAATTTGAAGCTAGACATACTGCTTAGAGTCAGATAATCACCATAGATCACCTGAAAGAAACAATAAAATCAAAAGATTTTCTGGCTGCCAAGAATTTGTTCATCTGGCTTGAAAAGTCTGTCTCTGTGTGTGTATATCAGGCATCTAAGTGACAGCCGCAGGAAAGCTGTTCTTGGTGTCTGTAGCTAACAATAGCTAGCCAGGAGTGAAATTCTATTTCTAGAAATGTTCACAATTGTGAAAAAGATCTTAAAATCTAAACTTGATTTTCAATACATTTGAAAATTATATCTGGCCAAGTGAACAAGGTATTTCAGCACACATTTAAGTCCCTGAGTAAGAAAGCAAAGTGCATTGCTGATTTGTATCTTAAGACTTCAGGGATGTAACACAAGGTGAGAATGTAAGCTCAGCATCCCCACTCATTTCATTCCTCACAGACAGAGTGCAATAACAGTCATAGTGCACTGCATTTATGCTAGAATATTAATGTCACTGTAGCTGAATACTTCTTTTACATAATGAACATTCTTTTTGAGAGGTTACAGTCCATTTCTGAAATTTCATCCCTGTTTACAGCCTGGCACCCAAGGATTTGGAAGAGAGGACTAGTGCTCAAATATATTGCTTACTTTTTCACTTCTTTCTAAGCTTTAGGTGTAGCATAAATTTAAGAATTTAGATTTTCCTTGAATACATTATGTTATCAGGGAAAGTGAACAGAGGCTTACCATGAAGAGAAGATAATTGTTCAGTAATGTTTAAAACCCTTTCTAGTGAAACTTTTCTGCACAAGACATGATTATTAGCCTTTCCCCATATTGACTAAATGGTAAACCACCACTTGTAAATGTTGCAGTACAGCTGGAACTGAGGCCCTGCAGTAGCACTGCATTCCTTACTGGTGACATTTATAAGTTTATTCAGGTAAGAGCTAGAATATGATAACAATAATAGCCACAGAAATAGCTATTGGTAGCAGTAATAAATACCACATTATTGTTTTACCACTGCTATAAGAGGAATGGAAACAGTGATATTAAGAGGATGAAAGGGTTTTTTTCTTTCTTTCTTTCTTTCTTTGTATTTTAACATGAGTCACAATTACAATGTTACTTCTGCAAATAGATTTCTTCATGTTAATTTCTTTTTTAAATACAAGTTACTTTTGTTGGTTATGAATTGTCAAAGTGAACCTTAAAACACACTCTGGAGAAATGATGTTGCTTTTGTTTTGGATGCGGACTGTGACTTAGCTAACGTTTCTTGAAAGAAAGAAATATAAACAATGCAATCAATGTAATTTTATGTGCCTTGATATAAATTCCTTGGATTGTTGGGGTTTTTTCAGAAGTTGTTTTCAAATTGTAAAAAGATTTCTGTCATAAGCACAGTTGCTGTTGTTGTAGGTAGAATCCTTGCACAAGGTACCCAGTTGTATATCATTACAAGTCGTCTACAAGCTTAAATATCTAGAGGATAATTCAGATATCTAAGCATAGACATAACAAGTCATTAGATGCCTTGCAGTATCCAACTTAGATTCCAAGTACAAATTTAGGGTACCAGTATCTCACCAGATATGTGCTGTTGCCTGCTCCAGCCCAGAAAATCTTACGCAGCATTTGATGCTCGGGTAGCCATGCAAGCTCCTCCTGGTATATGTTGAAACCTATTGCAATGGCACGAGGTATACACACAAAACCTTCTGCTGAGCCAGTGAACAACCATGAGTTGGCAAGTTACTGCTCTCTCGTTTTCAGGCAGGCAATCCAGAAACAAAGGAGAGAAGAGTTTTTCTTGGTCAAGGATGATTGGGTTAGAGAATACACAGGCAAGCAGGATATCCACAAGTCCAAGGGGCCCTGATGAGATGCATCCACGAGTGCTGAGAGACACCTGGAAGACACCACAGATAGGCTGCTCATAGTCATCTTTGAAAGGTTGTGGAGATCCAGAGATAGGTCTGAGAATTGGAAGAAAGCAAATGTCACCTCAGTCTTCAAAAAGGGCGTGAGGAGCCAAATCAGTTTTGTTGTGCCTCAGCAATGGTTGTCAGAGGCAGGTGGAGGAGGGGTGCACATGTGCCACGTGCTGGAGGCAACTAGAAGAAGCCTTGTCTCTGGGAGGACTTCGCCTGGCAACACCTCCCATGAGGCAGGCAGTAGGAGACACTGCGGAGGGCCTTCTCCAGTCAGGACATGAAAGGTCTCCACCAATGGATGGCACAGAAAGGTTGGACTGGACCAATGGTTCCCTGTTAGCGGGCAGGCTTTGGGAGGGGCTGGGGGTATAAAAACCAGCTGTGTTGCTGCTCATTGGGGGCTCATTACTATTCATTTGCTGGCCCACTCACTCCCTCCTTTGCCCTGGCCCCAGCCTGCCTTCTGGCTCTCCTGCCCTCGCTGGTTCGCCCTCACACCCGTCCTGCCTTCCTGTGCCCCTGACCTCCACCCTGCCACTTCGCCCCACACCCTTGCCTGGGCTATCTGCTTCCAACCCTGCTGCCCCGATCCAGCTGTCACTGCCCATCCTGCCGCCCAATCCAGCCAGTCACCACGACTCTGTCCAGGGTCCTGGTCCTCCTGTCCGAGGGCCCACTCACCGCGTGTCCGGTGCTGTCACCACGGGAGCCGCGCCTCTGGAGCCACAACTCTCCAAGAACCGCGTAGGCTCGCTAAGGCCCAGCCTGTCCCCAGGCAGGCAGCGTGCACACCCCCCGCCGCCTGGACGCTGACAGCACTGCCCTGCCTCGCTGGTGATAATGCCCTCTTTTTCTCTCTGCCCCCCTCTCTCCTCTCGCCCATCCCTTTTCCATTTTTCCTTTCTTCTTTTCTGTCTCTTCTACCTGTCTTTCGCTCAGGCAACTCCTTTTCCTTCTCCTTTTTGTTATCAATAAACTGTTCTCAGATATAATGGTTACCTCGTTTGGCTTCATTTTGTTCTCGACCATCCATTTTTAAAAGAACTCTCTGCAGTTCCCAGCAGTGGAACGCGACAAAGGGCAAGAAGGAGGATTCAGGGAAGTACCACCCAAGTACCAGCCTCACCTCAATCCCTGGAAAGGTGATGAGTGCCTCATGCTAAAGGCCATCTCTGTCCACATGAGTGACAAGAAGGTGATCCAGATTAGTCAGCATGGATTCACTAAAGGTAAGTCATGCTTTGCCAACCTGATGGCCTTCTACGGTGAAACAACTGGATGGATGAGGGGTGGGCAGTGGATATTGTCTACCTCAATTTCAGCAAGGCTTTCAACACTGCCTCACAACATCCTCATAGGCAAAGCCAGGAAGTGTGGACTGGATGAGTGGACAGTGAAGTAGGTTGAGAACTGTCTGGATGGCAGATCCCAGAGGATTCTAATCAGTTCCACAGGGTCTTCTTGAAGACCTGTATCTAGTGGGATCCCCCAAGGTTCAATACTGGACACAGAATTGTTTAACTTCTCTATTAGTGACTTGGATGAAGGGGCCGATGCCTCCTCAGCAAATTCCCTGATGACACAAAGCTGGGAGGAGCAGCCAGTGCCCCAGAGAGATGTGCAGTCCTTCAGAAGGGCCTCAGCAGGCTGGAGAGATGGGCAGAGAAGAACTGTCTGAAATTCAGCAAGGGCAAGTGCAGGGTCCTGCACCTGGGGAGGAATAACCCCAGGCACCAGCGTAGGGTGGGGGTTGACCTGCTGGAGAGAAGCTCTTTGGAGAAGGACCTGGGGGTCCTGGTGGACAACAAGCTGTCCATGAGCCACCAGTGTGTCCTTATGGCCAAGAATGCCAGTGGGATCCTAGGCTGCATTAGGAAGGGCATTGCCAGCTGTGGAGGCCGGTGGGCCTGCTGGACAAGGAACGCCTAGGTTCCTTCCAGCTTCCTCCAGAATGCTCTGTTCTGTTATGTTAATGTACCCCAGTTCTCCTCCCTGGTTGGCTCCGTTGGCCACTACACCCCTTGTTACCTGATACACCCTCAGAGTTTCTCCCAGTGTGTTGCTCGGATTTGTCTGAGACCTGGCTCGAGTACGGACGCCATTAAAATCTTTCCTGTAGAACCCCACGCGAAGGCCTCTCCTGCTCATTCCTCGTTGGACTGTTTCACCAGCTATTCGGTGTGTGCGTATGTGTGTGTGCAAGTGTGCTGGCTGCACCGAGAGGCTTCCTTAGAGGCGCTTTTGGGAAGGTCGTGGTGTTTCACTATCCAGGTACACCGCGACAGCCAGCAGGTCGAGGGAGGTGATCCTGCCCTGCTACTCAGCCCTGGTGAGGCCACATCTGGAGTGCCGTGTCCAGCTCTGGGCTCCTCGGGACAAGAGAGACATGGAGCTCCTGGAGCAGGTCCAGTGGAGAGTGACAAAGATGGTTGAGGTACTGGAGCATTTTTACATGGAAAGGCTGAGGCAGTTGGGCCTGTTCAGCCTTGAGAAGAGACGCCTGAGATGGGACCTCATCAGTGTCTGTAAGTATCTGAAGGGAGGGTGTCAAGAGGATGAAGCCAGGCTTGTCTCAGTGTTGCCAAGCAATAGGACAAGAGGCAATGGGCAGAAACTGATGCACAGGAAGTTCCATCTGAATATGAGGAAGAACTTTACTGTGCAGATGACTGAGCACAGGAACAGATTGCCCACAGATGACATGTAGTCTCTCTCACTGGAGATATTCAAGAACCATCTGGACACAACCTGGTGCAATGTGTTCCAGGATGACCCGAGAAGGGAGGTTGGACCAGATGATGCACTATACTCCCTTCCAACCTGACCCATTCTGTGATTCTGTAACAGTCAAAAAAGTGAAATTTTCACAGTAGCTACCTGACTTGTCTGCAAATCAATTAAGAGAAATAGGTAGAAACTTTAATTTGACTTTTTCTATGAAGAAGTAATATTTTTTTTAAATTTCAAATTTCAATTTCAAAATTAAATTTAGTGTTCAGCCCTCAAAGGGCCAATAGGCCAAGAAAAGAGAGGTCTGAAAATACATTTTTTTTTCATTTCAATATTAAGGAGCAGCTTCTTGAATTTGTGGGTTTCTAGCCTCTTAGCAGTCAGTGCTTGCATAGATTTTTATGAGATATTGGTACAGATGTCACAGATAACAAAATAAATCAATTGAGAATAGAAAGCTATCATCAAAACACTAATGAAAAATTCTGTAGTCTGTAGTCCTAACTGTTTATGTAAGATTTAATTCTGAATATTTATGCAAGCAGCATGAAATACAAATTGAAAGAGAGCAAGTCCCACAGATGCAAAACTGACTGTAAAGGCCCGTAGCATCCAGTGTTGCTGAATAGATATATTCTGCATTTTAAAAGTCAGCAACAAAACCTGACACATGGAAAATCCATGTGACTCAACATTTGCTCAGAAGAGGAGAACCACACATGGCAGCTAGTTTCCCAGGCAACTCTGAATCTCTGGGAATATATCATAAAGAATTATCTTTCTCAAAGTCTTTTACAGGAGGAACTATTGTTATGCAGTAGTAAGTTACAGAATGCTTTTTTGTTTGAGCTTAATTAGATAATTTCCACAGTTTCATCCCAAATGCTCCCCAGACTAATTAGGTGGGAATGAGTTCCTTATGGGTTTTACAGGTTCTTCCAGCTTTTCCAAATTTTCTAGTAGATTTTTGTTTCATTTTGTCTAGTTTTGGTAGGATGAGATTGCCCTCTCCCATTCTCTTCTCTTTTTATATTTTTTTCACTTCTCCAGAAAACATATATTGCAGAAGTCTCTGATGGTGATGACGCTGTATTAGTCATACCTCTGTTAGAAGCTGGTTTAAAAGATCCTCTGAGAATATTTTGTCTCATAGCTCCAGTGTGACCATGCTTTTCCCAAAGGAAAATATATGAATAAGCACTATAAAAAATAAAATCACTAAAAGAACCAGTCATTGCTGCTTAAGCACAGGGAGGAGGATGCTCTGGCAGATAAGAATATGTGCTTTTTAAGTTTACATTTCTAGGCAAAATTTTGCTTGAAGGCTGTCCTGTTGTTGGCAAATAACAATGCCTATAAGCCAGTTCTGGTTCAAAACTTAGGTGGATAGACACACACAGAGAGAGTACTACTCCACCATATTTCAAGTGCACTGAGTATGGCTTGTTGCTGATCAGTAACACCCTGTGTATATCTGAGAACACTTACTCTAGACAATATTGTCATCAGAAATGGAATGCAGGTTGTTCATCCAGAATGAGAAAGTGTCTCTGATGAAAACACTGATGTTGTAGGTTAAGACCAGTGGGTGGACAAACACCACACAGTCACTTGGTCACTTCCCTCACCACTTCCATTGGGACAGGGGAAACAGAGAAAGTGCCTGGGTGCTGTGCAAACACGGTCCAGCAAAAGCTAGAACATTAGTGGTTATAGCACTGTCTTGGTAAAAAACCTAAAACACAGCACCATATGAGCTGCTATGTAGAAAACTAAACAGTATTAAAAAAAAAATAAGTAGCAGAAAACTAAGGAGTAGCCAGGACCACTACATGATGAATAGATCATTCATAGGTGGAAGTCTTGTTTAAGAAAAAAGAATAGCATATATCCCACTCCCTGGATGTCTGTTTCTGTAAAGCCTCATGAGCTATTCTCCGTTTGAATGGTTCAGAATCAACTGGTTTGGGGGGTTTTTAACAGGAATAGGTTGGCAGGACATCTATAAGTATTCTTAAATGAGCTTATTTTTGCCTACAAAAGACACCCTACTGTGGTGATTGGAAAGAATGTTCATGGAAAATTTGATTAAGGCCACCTTAGTTTATTAAAAAACTAGGTTATTTTTCCATTACTGAAAATTGCTCTTGTTTTTGAGGTTTATCCAATCAAAAGCACAGAAGTAAATAGAATGGTTACAATTTTGAGTAGTCAAAATAAATGCTTGCAAGCTTGCAATGGGACAATAATCCCTCTCATGAACCATATGTAGTAATTGCTGTAAAGAATTCATAATTAGAAAAATGAAAAGGAAAGCAATCTTTTGGGTTTTTTGAGGGATAAATTAACATTTTTATGGTGGTACATATCTTCTACATGGAATTCTCTCAAGACCATCAGTGCAAGTTTCTTAGTACAATAAAATTAAAGGGTAGTTGCTTTCTTTTCCATTAAAAGTGAACAAAATAAATGAAAAAAAAATGTTTTATTATCTGCTTAAATGCATTCTCATTTTACCATAGCCTATCCAGACTAATACTGCAATAATCAGTATCATGTTTGTAAAAGCTGAATCATGGCTGCTTGCCCACCAGTATATCTGATCTGATAATTCTCTGAGGCAATCTCTACCTTTAAATGAAATAACTTAATGTTTGCTGTGTCAACAAAGATATGTCTGAGGAGTAGAAACTTACATGGGCTTTCTTCAAGAAAATTCATTTTTTAAGTACATCTATAAATTCTACAGTACTTCTTTTACCTTTTTTGGGCTTTTGTTTGGGTTTCTTCTTTTCCTTAGTTTCTCATAAAATATTGGTAGCCATCACTAAAATAGCAATTATTCCATCCAGGTTTCTGTATTCTTCAGTTAAAAAAGTGGTATATTGCCCAGAAATCATATATGGTGGAAGTAACTGATCCTACATCTTACCTGGCACCCATCAAACCTCACAGAAAAACTCAATTCTAAATGCTGTAACTATAACATTTGTTTTCCTCATCTCTTTAAGAGTAAATGCCAGCTTTAATTGTGTTACTCAAGATGAATAAAAATTGGATTTTAGGTATATGTACCCCTGTGGCTGCTGTGGGTATAATAAACCCTGGAACTGAATACGCGGGTAGCAAGGTTCCCAGACAGCCATGTGGGCACTGACTAAATCAGTTCTGGAAGCTGCATGTCCTGTTTTCACAGCACCGTATCAGATCTAATAACCCTGCACTTTGATGCAGCCCTATTGAACTCACACGTTTCTGAGCATGTGTGGGTAAATGTTCAGCTGTTCTGTATGGGCTTATCCCTGGAGTCTCTACAGGTTTTAAAATTCAACAGAACATTACTTTTCTCCATGTGGAAATCTTAAAATTCTTCTTTGGAAGTGGAGAATAGTATCTTCATTTCTCATATCACTGTCATGGTCCTTTTCAGCATCTGAATATAATTTGGACTCACCCAAATGTCAGTAACAACAGAGGGCACTGCACAACATTTAAGGACATGTTATTGTGATATTCAGTTTAAGGAAGGAGTTTCTGTTCTTTTTAATATTGTATTTTGGAGAAGTTATCTGTATAAAATAGCTTAAATTTGAAAGTTTAATTTACTACATAGCTGCACTAGATTATCCATACTTCATAAAAGCAGAGATATTGCAATGGCATTTGAAGAAAAAATCGTGGTGGGTGGTAAGCAAAGGTTTTTTATATTTTATATTGGCCTTCTCTGATGAGCATATAAGAAGTCTCACAGACTTCAAATATTAAATTTGGTGAGATTACAGAACAACATTGCAAATTATTATGCCCTAGTTGCCTTATATATGAAAGAAACAAACAAAAGTTTCAGTTTCTGTTGAAAAAATTGTTTTAATTTCTTCTTTCCAGGATATAAAGTCCTTTTTGACAAGCATTTTTTAAATTTCAGCTCTCCTCAGGGATAGTGTATTTTTTGCATAGATATATGCTTTGCTCATCTTGTGACTTAAAAGGAGAAATATGTTTGGTAAGTACATCTGAGATGCAAGAATAACAGATGACATTTCAAAAACCCACTTGTTTTAAAGGTTGTTCATTATTAAATAAACATATAACTATTAATTAACACAGCCATACTTTCCTGAAATGCAGATTATCACTGAACATTAACACAAACTGGATTTGGTGGCAACTGAATAATTTTAAGATGATTGAACTTTATATCAATGATACCTTTCTAAGTAGTTCATTGAGACTGTAAGAGGTCAAAAGCTGTCTATTTAAGCAGTTCATTATTAGAGTCAAAAAGATGAGTAGGTTGATCTTAAATGTAGCTTTCAAGACACGGTCAGATTTTAAGCCACAGTAGTTTAGGGAGGACATGTTTTCTCTTTAAAATCCCTGTAAGATTTGCTATAATGAATAACTGGTAAGTCATACACAAATGTATAAAATAGCTTTTCACACATTACATAATCTGCTCATGTGCATTTATTTTCCAATTTAGTTGTATAAGTCGTCTAAATATAGTGCTCTCCAGGGGACTCAGGTTACATAGTTTTGCAGGTACAAGGCACATACGCAATCATTGAAAGAAAAACATGTTTGAGGTAATTGCCTAATAGCATAGGAGCTTGAATTTCTTGCTTAAATAGATCAGATCTGGGCAGCTCTACTTTGCTTTACAGTACTGTTCCAGGGTGACTGGCTTTTGGTATAGAAAAAAATACACAAGATGGCAATAGACTTAAGTAATATTAGGTTTTTTCTTCCAACATGTAAGAAAAAAGAATCTCAAACACAATAAAAAATAACCTGCCTTACGTATGACACCTCTGCCTTATGTTAGGTTGCCATTTCCAGTGGCAATGGTTATGCTGAGACAAAGTCAGTGCAAAAATTGCTCTGGTGAGGCGCTGGCTACACTACTTGCAGAAACTGGCAAAATTCCCATCAAGTGCAGAGATTTTTAATAATCTCTAAGACGTTATGATCACATATATTCTTTTTGAGTGAACTGTCCTTTGGGCTATGATTTTGTCATGAGTAAAGAATCAAGGTTGTTCCAGTCAGATGGATGGCATAATGCTCTGCACTAAGAGTTGCTATCAGAAGTACGGATAGCCTTTCTATACAAAATACTCTTTGATCTCACATCCAAGAAAAACAAAATGATTCCTAGTTCAGCTACAACATTTTAAAGCACTTGGCAAAACTAATCATTACAATAGACGTTTTTCTGTGCAAAGAATAAGGAGAAGGAAACATATAGAACCTATTATTTAAATACTTAAAACATCATCAAGACTTATATGTATATCCACAGCTAATGAAGCTATCCCCTCATCTTTCATTGTGCATATTAATTTCCTCCTGAGGAAAACATCAGCTTTGTTATTTATCACTTACATGGTAACTGCTGATTGGTGAAATCGTACTGCATCCATACTGCATTCTTTGAAAGCATTTTCTTCAACTAGCTGGCACCAGGAATGGTTTAGAAGAACCCGTAACAGAGGTATCACTGGCTGCGTGTAGAGGAACACATGCCAAAAAGGATCAAATAGTTCCCATTAAAAAGGCAGATGATTTTAAAAAGGAAAGAAAAGATGTGGACCTGTTGGAGTGGTAAAGAGGAGGGCTATGAAGATGCTCAGAGGTTCAGAGCACCCCTGCTATGAGGATAGGCTGAGGGAGTTGGGGCTGTTCAGCCTGGGGAAGAGAAGGCTTCTGCAACACCTTAGAGCGGCTTTTCAGTAGCTACACAGGGCGTATAAAAGAACAGGAGAGGGACTTTTTAGCAGAACCTGTTGTGATATGACAAGCAGTAATGGTTTTTAACTAAAGAGGTTTGATTTAGGTAAGATATAAGAAAGAAGTTGTTTTACAGTGAGGGTAGTGAGACTGTGGACCAGGTTGCCCAGAGAGGTGGTGGCAAATTTTCCCTCCCTGGAAGTGTTCAAGTTCAGGTTGAACAGTGCTCTGAGACATTGGATCTAGTTGAAGATATTTCATTGTAGGGAGATTGGAGTAGATGACCTTTAAACATCCCTTCCAATCAAAACTGTTCATTGATTCTACAATTTTTCAGCTTGTATTTACTAAATGTCAAAATTAATTAAAGAAATACTGAGACCACTCCATCCCCCAGTGTAAGAGAATTTTTGTTTTAAAAATATGAAAGGGCTACTGGTGAAAGCAAATCTGTCAGACGCTTCAGACACACTAATCACAAAAGACCCCCAGATTTTCTAGATTTAAAAATAAAAATCTAGAAAGATACTGCTGAGAGATGAATTTGCAAAATATGCCATTTATCCTGGAAAAGTTGTCACTTGTGACACATAAGTAACATACAGCGACTGTTTTGTGTTATGGGAATGGTCCCCTAATTAGTTTTGTCATTAAAATCCATTTAAAACCATTTTGTTCTTGATATTTCTTAATTATTCCAATGACATATTCAGATGCCTCCAGATGGCTTGGAGCAGGATAAATAGCACTGAGAAACTTCCCTAATAGCATCCTACTCTGATTGTTAATATCATTCATGCAATATCCAGTTTCTCTATATTAATTTCAACATAATTAAGTAACAAAAGGCAAGAAATTCCTTTGGTGATATTTTGGGTTTGGAAGAAGTATATTCAATTGCATAGATGTGCAGTCTGAAAAATCAGCAGTATCAAAGTCTGAATAGAGAACACAGTTTCTACTGGGAGATTTGGAAAGAGGCTTCCAATACATACAGATGGCTTGATTACTTATTTCCATATTCACATTGAAAATTTTAAAGTTATATGATACTATTTTTTTTTCAAAAACAGATTTCAACCAACTTAATAACAATCGTATTGAAATGTTGAACCAGATTCTATCAGGCCCATTAGTTTCTCAGCACTTATCTTAAGAAAGCTGCATCTTCATTTCAATAAAATGAAAAACACAGATGAAAAATGTTAAGATCACACAGCTGAGACACTGTATGTATCCATAAGGGAAAAACCACTACTATTTTTATGAAATTGGAATCAAGTGTGTCATCAGTTTCCTATAGGAAGAGTATTCCCTATTTCTTTCTTTAAATCTAAAAGTATTTTGGATTAACTATGACAGTATTTACAAAACTCCTATATGATTGGGAATCTATCAAAAATCTAAGCCCCTGTTAAGCAGACAGACAGATTTGGTCACCACTTTGCTATGCATGCACGTACTTTAACTAAGGTAACCAACATAAGGTAGATTTAAGGTACATGCACTGTTAACCAAACGGCCTTTTTCTCAAATCCTTTCACATCTATCATTGTGTTTATACTCTATCCCAGGTTTGTCTGTGAGACAGGAAATTTCTCAGAGTATTGAGAAACCTACTGATTTACTCCTTCTTGAAAAAAGCTAGAAGAGAGGTTGAGCTAAAATTTTCTTATTATTTCCCAGGTGCTTCAAGAAATGAGTCATCTATATGAGGACCTGATTCTATGTCTTCCTCAGAGAAAGAAAACAGTGACCTGAAATATCACTGTATTTGAAAGCTTTCTGGCTGAACAATTTCAACAGAGCAGCGTCATTTTTTGCCTGAGCACAGAAGAGGACTTGTGAAGAGGACTGTGATTCTATGATTCTATGACTTCTGCTCTAAGCATCTCATAAAATGATGAGTTTGGGAGGAGTTTCTAAGAAATTACAGCTTGAAGAAAAAGAGGCAATATAGGGAAACACACACAAAAAACAACAGGCTGATAATGTTTTCTGATCTCATTTCCAACCTAACACATTGTAATTAGGACCTGTCCTGTGATTATCTAATTTTCTTTACAACTCAACAACCTAGTATTTAACTCAGCACTTTCCAGGAGCTCCAACACCTCATTCTAGGAAAGATCCCTTTTACTGTTTATGTTAATACACACCCAATCTTCAGTTTCTCAGGCATGGTTCATCTGAAATCCTTGAGCAGGCTCCTTTTCAGTTTGAGCAAGCGCCTGATATCCTGTGAGCACATAGTTCTGATGCATTTTCCAACTGTTTTTCATGTCTCCTCAATACAGACTCTTATAATTATTTAGGCTGGAAAGACCTTTAAGACTAAGTTCAACTTTTGACCAATCACCACCCTGTCAATTAGACGATAGCACCAAGTGCCACATACAGTCATTTCTTGAACATCTACAGGGACGGTGACTCCACCTCCTCACTGGGCAGCCCATTTTGGTGCCTAACAATCCATTCCGTGAAGAAACTCTTCCTGATGTCCAACATGAACCTTTCATGCTGTTGTTGGATGTCTGGGAGAAGAGGCCAATCCCCACCTGTCTACAACCTCCTTCCAGGCAGTTGTAGAGAGTGGTAAGTTCTCCCCTGAGCCTCCTTTTCTCCAGACTAAACACCCCCAGCTCTCTCAGACACTGCTGACAGGACGTGTGTTCCCAAACCTTCACCAGCTCCACTGCCCTTCTCTGGACACACTCCAGCACCTCAATGTCCTTCTTGTAGTGAGGGGCCCAGAACTGGACACAGGATTTGCGGTGTGACCTCACCAGTGCCGAGTACAGGGGAAGAATCACTTTTCTTATCCTGCTGGCTACACTGTTTCTGATACAAACCAGGATGCCATTGGCCTTCTTGCCCACCTGGGCACACGCTGGCTCATGTTCAGCTGCTGTTGACCAGCACCCCCAGGTCCTTTTCTGCTGGACAGTTTTCCAGCCACTCTGCCCCAGCCTGTAGCGCTGCAGGGGGTTGTTGTGACCCAAGTGCTGGACCTGGCACTTGGCTTTGTTGAACCTCACACTACTGGTCTTGGCCCATTGATCCAGCTTGTCCAGATCCCTCTGCAGGGCCTTCCTGCCCTCCAGCAGATCAACACTCCCATCCAACTTAGTGTCATCCAAAAATTATAATTATAGAGGGAGCATTTGATCCCTGCATCCAGATCATCAGTAAAGATATAAAACAGGACTGACCCCAATACTAACCCATGGGAAACACCACTAATGACTGCCTGGCAATTGGATGTGACAACCTTCACCACCACTCTCTGGGCCCAGCCATCCAGCCAGTTTTTAACCCAGCAAAAAATGCACCTGTCCAAGCCATGGCTTGCCAGCTTTTCCAAGAGAATGCTGTGTAAGGCAGTGTCAAAGGCTTTGCTGAAGCTGAGGCAGAAAAATCCACAGCCTTTCTCATCCACCAGGTGGGTTACCTGGTCTTAAAAGGAGATCAGGTTGGTCAGGCAGGACCTTCTCAAACCTGTGCTGTCTGGGTCTGATCCCCTAGTTGTCCTTTATGTGCCCTGGTATCGCACTCAAGATGATCTGTTCCATAAAGATACATACTTTCAAATCTGGGTTCAAATGCATCTTAAAAATTGGGTCACTGAAGAATTTGCCTAAGTTTTGCCTGTGGTGGGATAGAACTCAGGGACTGTATCCAAGGAATCTGGTTTTCATGAGTCTTACCTATATAACATTCAGCATAAAAGGGAACCCTCAGATGCCTGAGAAGGATCACAGCATATGACAAAGAATGGAGAAAGACTAACTGAATTTTACTGAGGTACAAGAAGGGGAGGAAAAACAGAAAAGTAGATACATACACATTTTCATTGCAGATCTCCTATTAAAGTTCAATATGGATTTATATTGTTCCCATAAAAATCTCATATTCTACATTGTAGTGAGTTAAAAACTGAAGAGTACTGAGCACACACGCACACACACACATTCACACACACACACAAGAATGAGGTATTACCTGCAATAAAATTTTTTTATTATGAAATGAGGTTAAAAGTGTAAAGTGGCAGATGTGGTTTAAGTATACCAAAAGAAATTGTAATAAAGGTAATAAATACAAAAAAAGCTGATTTACATTAATAGGAATAAAAATAAGGGAATTTTGAAATAGTGAGTAAAGTAAGTTTAGTGAAAAATGTCAAAGACTGGTAGATATTGTATTGAAAGTAGTATATAAGCTCTGAATCTAGTATGTTATAAAGATTACATTGTTAATATTGGGAAAGTTATTCTAAACGGCACAAACATTTCATGTTCTGGATGATATTTAGCTGTTTAGGGCACAGACCCATTTTTTACATTTCTTCCAAGAATTTAATAAATAAAATAAAAATACAATTCAAGCCTTCTGAAGAAAATAGAAGAATGGAGATAGAAATGGCAGCTCTCAGTAATTTTAATGACCAGATGAAATAAAACTCCTGATGTGGAACAAGAAGCATATCAAATAGAGAAAAAAAATTTCTCTTATTTATGAAATGGAGTTTGTTTACAGCCTATGGTGCCTCGGCTACATTTTCAGAGTATCACAAGAGTAGTAAAATCTGTCTCAGCTAAAAAGAAAAAAGAGGGAGGAAATTAATCAGTGGTGGGAAGCACAGAACATAGTGAACATACAGTTAACTCCCATCTGATTGCCTACATATTTGAGGTCATCCTGACCAACTATAAACCCAAAGCAGAACTATGCTATAATCTTCTCTGGTGGGTCAGGAAGCCCCAGAGGAATCCACAGGCAAAGAGTTTTCTATATTCTCTGCTTCAAAATATTCAGGAATTCATCTGAGGCATACAAGATACAGAGACAGGTAGTAAGTCAAAAAGTAAATCAGTGGTAGAACATATTCCTCTAAGAAGTTTTAGGTAGTGACTTTTCACAGAAAGCCTTAGAATAAAATGACTGGACATTGAAAACTGGGTTTTGTGTTTATTATTTGACAAGCAGGCTTCAGGATGGGATGACTTTCCTAGCATGCAAAGAATTGATCTTAACTGATCTCTTAAGCTCTGATACACAGCTTCTTGTTCAAGTATCTAAACTGGAATTTTTTAAACAAAGATTATTCTTTTTTCAGCAAGAACTACTGAGACACAAATTTCCTCAGAATTAATGGCAAATTCATCAGATGCAGCACCTGAATTCGGGAGCATTTTATATCTTACAAGTTACTGATGTCCTCAAAGCAATGCTGACAAAGTTACTCCATTCAAGTATAATCTAACATTTTGCCATTTTTTCTCCAGCAATCAAGAATCACAACAAACAGAAGATTTTCTGGAACAATGGAAGATAAAAAATGGCCCCTCATCTGTCTGAAACAAAACATTACACCTGGAAAAGAAGCCAGCTGGGTAAGAGGTATTTGAACTAAACATGTGGCAACCCATTCAACCTTTTCAAAACCGAGAGTCTTTTCTCCAAAAGCCACTATCAGCCTCTTGACTTCTAAGTATATCAAGTCTACTGCAAAGCAGAAGAGCTAGAGCCAGATGAAAAGCCTAGAACTTTGTAAAGAGGCCAGATTCTGATTTGTCAGGGGGGGAAAAAGGGTGTGAAATCCATAGAAAATTATTTGGGCCTTTTTTTGCAGATAGTTGTTTTGAAAACTAAAAATGTTACCTGAATCTGATTTTGTGTGTGTGTGTGTGTGAGATGTAATGGCTCAGTGCTAATTAATGAGAATTAATGAGGCCCAGTTAACCAGCTAAACCATGCCTCAGCTTCTAACATGCTCAGTATAAACAATAATTATAAGAAACAGCACCTAATTAATCAAAGATACTTCTGACAGTCAGTTGCTAATGTAGATATGCAGGCCAAGGTTTATTAACTGGTTTGTCTCCCAAAAATTTATGATGCCACTAAAGGAAATCAAAGAGAACAGATACCTTTATACTTTTATGCTTTGTTTTCCTTTTATCTTTTAAACTTGTAAATTTTGCAGACTTCCAGAGCTCTACTTAAGCAGGATGTGTGGGGAGATGATCACAAACCAAGTAACACCAAGCTCAGGGTTATTTTTAAGGCAGCTTTTGGAAACCACTACCTTGCATTTGCGGCTCTGACTTGTGTTTCCATGGAAGCAGGACTAGACATGGACACAGTCACTAGCAGATGAGGCAATTTCAACTGCCAGTTTCTGGTTCTCAGCTCTGTTTCCATGACAACCAGTGCTGGCGCCCTGAAAAGGAGGTGAGGTATTTAAAACACTACAGTGCTCTTAATAAAGATCTGCTGCTCTACGCACACAACACAGACCCCTTACGTCTCCAACTACAAAAATGCTGCTCAAAGTAGCAGTGAAAATACATCTTGATACCAACTACTACCATTTTGCTGGGCAGGTTTCAAGGGAAAAGAATGTGTGGTTTATGAGAGCTGATTCCATCCTGACGTCCGGGAGCCAGGGAGAAGGGTTGTTCTTTCAAAATGAAGATGGAGATAGACAAAGATGCTGTGCTAAACGTATGTTATTATTTCACTAGGAAAACACAATATTTTCATATATTTGGTGTCATTTTGCTATAAAGAATTAACCAAAACCATCTTGAAAAAGTGACAGTATGGCAGAAGTGAGACTGAACAACTTAAGATGGTTCTCAGGGTTCACAGAAATTTTGTGGCAGCAACTTCCCTTTTCTTGGCTTAAATTTTTCACACTTTTTGAATAGCTAAATATGTCTTTGTTCTTGTGAAGAGATAGGTGTAGGCAAGGGCCATCTTCTTCTGTCTGCAATCTTTGGAGAAAGGGTTCAGAGGCATCATTTCTTCTGCCAGCAGCTGTATGTCACTAGAGACAGCCGCAGACCAATACACATTCTAATGCTAGTTGCAATTTGCATCCGTTTCCTTCTCTTATACGAAGCACTTGAGCTAGAAAGAATTCAAAAAAGAGAGGGAAAAGCCAAATTTATTTATCTTGGTAGGATGAGAAACTTTAATATGACACCTTTGGGAATAAGGGGAGGTGGTTTTGTGTGCATAAATTGATCTATGAAAGCAATAATACATTTTATGTAGAGGTTGTGATGTCCTGACTCACAAAACTGAAAACTCAAAGGGTCCATACCATTCCTGATGCAAATTACAGGAAAAGGTAAAAGAAGGGATGACATGTTGAATAAATGTCACCTGTGATATAAGCCTGCAATACTTTAGAAACAACATTGTCACCACTATATATTGCATATACCAAGAGAAAATGCTAGAGGCTTGCTCTTAGTGATGAAGCAGAGAATAATTAGACAACTAATAAAAATGGAATAAAAAGCCTTAAAGCAAGTATCAAAAGTAGATTATCAAAAGGCAGCACAAAATTTGGTACCAGAATTAAGAGCAAAGCTGTGCTTGTCTTCCAGAGGTGCCTAATTATCATAACACAAGGATGACACAGACTAGTGGAATTAAGTTTGTCAGCAATCTCTCACTGGTTTTCACATTGTGAAAACTTCAGATTCAGGCTTCCATGGTATAAATCAAACCTACCAGTGACTCTTACATGATGAAAGCTGACGAGATAGACCCAGAAATTAATGAACTCATGAAGTCTTTAATTCAAACTTTTATAGTTACACAGAAAATATACAGTGGTTTTTAAGAAACTAATTACATTTTAACAAAAGAGTTTTTGAAGATAATTGTGTAGTCAGTCAAGTTAATAAAAATATTTGCTTTGGTGGGAAAGTATAGACAGTCGGAAATACATGCATAATATCTTATTCAAAGAAGTTGACATGTACAAGAAAAATTGAGGTTAAGAATGGACTTCCTTTATTCCTGCTTGAAAATTGCCATTAGTGCATTTGCAGCTGTCTGGCTGCTGCATCTACCACGTAAGATTGGTACTTCAGTAGTGGTAAGAAAACCTACAAAGGACTCTGAAAACCTACCAGCTCAAGAACATCAAAGTATTAGGAGCATTATCAATATTAAGAATGTATTACTTGATTTGCCCAAGAAATAAATCATTAATTGTGTTTTTGCATGTCTGTACAAAGGACCATCCTGCACCTTGCCAGTCTCTGACACATCTTTTAATAGGCATCATACGTTTGAATTCCCATGCCATACCCTTGAAATATTCCAACAAAGCTGAGAAGGATAACAAAAAAAAAGGCATGTTTTTTTTTTCTCTTTATGGTATTTTTAACTTAGCAGAAATAATTTTTAAGATTATCAGTCCAAGCTACAACAGCTTTCCATCGTGGGGAGAAAAGACTTTTGATAGTGAGGAAAGAATTGTGCAGAGAGGAAAAGTAGAACAAAGCATTAATTTTCTAGAGAATGAAAAAATTACAGGTTAGCAGCCAGGTCCTTAAGTATGACAAGACTGCAGTGGAGCCAGAATTATGTTGAACAGTGCTCTCTATTAGTATTTCAAGCTGCATGAGCACAAAGCCTGACAAATCTTGCATTTGCCATAGAACTTGTACATGTGTGGGTGGGAAATGCATCCACAAAGAAAAGGTCAATGCCTATATCCTGGAAATAATGCTCCTAGCCTGGCCTTCAGGCACAAGCAGGCTGAAAAAAAGCCTTAAAGCACACTGCAAGGAAGCCATTGCTGAATATACCAAGCAACAAAACCAAATGCTATCAGGAATTCAGTGGTATGGAGTGAAGACAAGACTACTTGGCAACGTCGTTTGGAGTTAGTAGTGTAGAGTATGACTTTACTACAGCACAGAAAGATCTGTGGAACAGGAGGCACAATCGTCACCATGAACAGCTTTACAGCTTTGACAGAAAGCTCTAGGAAATACAGAAATGCACTGACCAGTTTTATGAGTGCAACTAGAAAGAACAGTTCTGGTTCTAGCTTTTGGCAGGTCTCCAAACATGACAGTCAAAAAAGGTTTCCCACATGCTAAACCAAAGATAAGCTGTGTATGACAGTTAGCTAAATTGTTTATATGGGATCAGACAGAAATCTCAGAAGCCTGAAGTGCTGCATTTGTCACATCTGCCATAGAAGCAGGTCCATGGAGGGCACATGAGGATGAGTCAAGCCTGAACGTAAAGTAATTCGGTACCTGCTCCAAGGCAAAGAGAGGGCAGATTACACAATAAGAATTTCATATTTGACTCATAGTCTAGGTCAGAAGAGAAAAATTTGCTGCTACTTACAGTAGATTATGCTTTTACCCACAATTGATTATTTCTTCAACTTCTGAAAGGTACACCATGGGAGAGAAATTTAAAGCAGTTGAAGGAATGTGGGCACGAATTTCTCTCTGTAAAATCAGAGGAGCAAAGTGGTAATAGAGATAATTTCAGCTAAAGCCACAGACAAATTGAATAAAACAGGAAGTTATTCTGGCCATGTTGGATCACTTTAGAACATCTTTCCATGCGCCAGCTAACAAGGAACACATGCGCCAAAGGGCAGGAGACCCATGTTTCTCTTTCCCATAAATCTCTGGCAGCCTAGTGGAGAAATGCCATTCTGAACAAGTTGGTTGTCACTCTTAACACAGAGCTGCAACTAAATCACCAAGTAGTTACAAAAGACCGAAAAAAAAGATGGTCACGGGTCACAAAAGATTACTCCAGGTGATTGTAAGTTGCAAAATGGAGTCAAAATTCTGGGGAGATACACTCCTTCATGAATTTTAAGTTAAACCTGCTCAACAATATATGAATAAGAGAGTTAGAAGGCAGATGGAAAACTGGCTTATTCTCTAAGTTGAAAAAGTGGAAGACATGAAATTTAAGGAAAAGAAATGAAAATCGTATAAAATGTCCAGCTGCATTTGGGTTTATCGGGTATCACTGCTATTAGAGATAAACCAAAAGTATTGCAGTTCACTTCTGAGTCCAAGGTAGATAGGATAGAGCCACAATTAAAAGCTGTAGCAATAATAAACATTATGGTCAAACTTTTATTATGTGTTTTATTGTCATGCACAAGCCAGAATATGTTTCTCTTGACTCACAGGTTGTTAAGTAAGCGCTGTTTCAGGGATCAAAAACATCATTTTAAACAAAACTACTGTTAGCCAAATGACTGTGTAAATTTCAATATTTTATTTGTCCATTATTCTTTTAAATAACATTTTATAAATCGTATACTCCAATTTTTCCATTCTCTTCACTGAATCATAAATAGAGGAACAGTGCATTAGAACTACAGTCTTTCCCAAAAGAAATGATGAAAAGAATTTTAGAGTTTTCTCTTTGCTGTCTTGATTGAAAACAAATAAGCAGCTGTTACCATCCCAGACAACAAGAAAAAAGCACAATCCAGATATGTAGAATTCTGTGAGTTAAAATCAACAAATTCATTGAGTAGATCTTTCATTTCAGTAGTTCCGTGTCATGCATCAGAAACCAAGCTGCCAAGAAAGATACGTTTTTGTAATTCTTCAACCTTATGTCTCAATAAAGTCCTATTTCAGTCTTTTAGGCTCTCAGTATTTGTGGTGGTATCATGCTGGAAGGATTACTGAATATTAGTCATCCAAAGAGAGCTTTAGGCCTCTTTCCTACGTAGCAATAGCTAGAAGGAGGAGCTGAGTCATGTAGCCATGTCTTCTTGCAAGATCACCAAGTCCTGCAACTTATGTTGAGTGCCTGTAAGCCCGTGGTGAAAGAAACTGGCTCCTTTATCAGGAAAAAGTGGATTTGAAAATTATTCTTTTCTGTCTTAATCAAAAGTAATATCACAAGTTGGTAATTCTGGGAAGTAAAATGCTTTCCTCAAAAAAGCTTCCATGCTATGAAAGAGTCATGTGTATGTCTCCCCATGTGAAAATTTCCTTCTTTCTACCATAGTTTCAAGGCAACCTCAGACATTGCTATGATCTATGATAGGAGAACTTCCTGTAACAACATTTTCAAAAAAAAAAAAAATTTCAGTGAAAAGGATGGATTTCTCATCATCGAAATAGTTATAATTTCAGATTATTCATAGTTAATATTTTTATTTCCTGGTTTAGAGATGATTGTATTTTGCTTCAAATATTACTCTAATTTTATAATTTATTTTAGAAACATTATCGTCAAAACTATTTTCTTTATATTCTCAGTAGTTTCATAATACTTTACTTACTTTTATCAGTTTTCTAATTTCCTAGGAACCTTAAATTTTTTGGTTTTCATTCTTAACCATTATGAACAACTTTATTTTTAAAGATAAGAGCTTACATTGAACGGAGTCAATCTTTTTTGTCCATCAGTAATTTCTTCTGTCATCTCCCTGTTAGCCAGTGCAGCTTTTTAAAGAGAAATTTAAGAAGACTGCATGAGAAAATGTTCATATCCTTAAATATTGTTAAGCGTCCTGGTGCCTTTCATTATTCTTATTTGCCTTTAATCTTTTGCAGTCAGTTTTCTAAAGAGAAATTTTCCACCATGATAATGGACAATCAATTAAGTGGAGTTTTAAACCTGCCCCTACTTTAAATTTGTGTTTTATGTATGTACAAATCAACTCTACATTACCTAAAGTTCTGAAAAATTATTCTGGATACTTTGCAGAGCAGCTCCCTTTGACATATTGTTTCATTCAAACATTTAGACCTCTACAGCTGATATTTCAAGGTGTCCAAAGTTGATATTCGTTCCATGCTAACTATGCAGAAATATTTTTTACTTTAAATGTTCATGGGAAAAAACAAAATACTCCATCCCGAAACATCCAGTAGTTTTAAAATATTCATGTAGTGGACACGTGAGCACTTCTCTGTCATGTCCATTTCAAAAGAAAAATCTGCACACTTTGTCATAATGCCTGGCATTTTCCAAACCCATGACTGACTGTTTTATACAATAGACTAGATCTAATGAGAACAGTTTCTAATAAAGACCATGCATCGTACACTGAAAACCAAGGTCCAAGACTCCTACACAGCCTAAGGGAAGACTAAAGCCAGAATGTTACTGGTAGACAGATAAAGACCCTTATCTCACACTGCTGGCATCTATTTTTGATTTTGCTCTATAATTCCATCCTACACTTGGGACTTCTTTTGCTACAGATTTTTCTTGATGTTATGCATTTTTTTTCACTATCACATTCCTTCTGAAACAAAACATGAAAAGGAGAAAGATAAGTTAGAACAGTAGAAATCAAAAGAAACAGTTGCTTTAGTACACCTGAGGCCAAATTACTCAACATGAGGAGGTCATCTATCTTACGCTGCAATTAATCAGACTTTCAGTATTTAGTAACAAAAATTCATAGCAAAATGCTTCATTCATGATTTCCAGGCTATGAAATATTCACTGCTTTCATTTTATGAAAATAAAGTCTTTTTTTAAATAACTTTTTGATTTAAATATATTAAATGGATATTGTTTGTATGTGATTTGGCATATTAAGTCAACAAAATTAGAAAAAGATCTAATCATACAAAGACGACGAAATTATGATCTTCAACATTTCATATGCCTTTAAGCATGAGCAGAAGCATCACAAGTATTTATGACTGAATTTTTGTAGACTGCATAAACTAGAAAGAACAAAAGAAATGGAATACAGATTTGAGTACAGATGTAATTATTCAAAATTTTCTTGAAATGAAAATTGATTGTTCTTCATTGACATAAGCAGCTTCACTTGAAACACAGTAACACTACTTTTCTCTTGAGAGCATTTTAGAAGTTTCTGTGGGACTGAAAAAACTCAGACAAGGAGGTTTCTGGGTCACCGACTTCAATTCTCCTTGTTGTAAGTACCTAGAGACTATAATAAGCTTTATAAAGATAAAGGTTTCATCTAAAAGTGTGTTACTTCTTTTATTACAACAGATCATACGTAATTGCACCATGCCCTCCATGGTTTAATGACTTTCTTTTAATTTCCAACCTACATCTAATAAGGGAATTTATATCTATTTCTTTCTGTGTTATTACAATTTTTATCTGAAACAATATTCTCTCTCTATGGTGCTTATCTTCCTGGTGTATCTTGTAAACACTGGGAAGAGAATTAGTGCATTTTAGAATACAGAATTCTGTGGCTATAAGAATGAATGCCATATACAATAAACCGATATTAGCAGTTTTGATATTAGATTCGAGTGTTTCTAAATCACTTGGTTGTAGAAAGTTCTAAGTACTCTTAACTCCTATTAAAAAGAATCAGGATGAGAAAATGCCTGTCCTCCTGCATAATCAAACCCTCTGAGAGTACTAAACATGCAGTTGAACTGCAATATTACATCCAGGAGAGAACTACACTGAAATGCTCCCAAGTTAATAAAATATTTGCATATGATATTCCAACAGTACTCTCTTCTCATTTGTATAAAAAAGCATTTGCAGTTCTGTAGGAAACATATTTTGTCTTGAAAAATGTTTTTAGAGTTGAATCACAGGTGTTTATGTGGTTTTTGTGGATGTTTCCAGCTCACCACAGAACCTTCTTCTGTGGTTTCATGGTTACACACTCAAAGCCACATGAGCTCTTGTACAGGAACTGCATTGCACAGGTTGTAACTGCAACTCAAGAAGTGCTGCTGCCTGATGTTCATTCCCTACCTACATCCTCCTAGTTCTGGCTACACTCAATTCTTCTCCATGATGAACGATGGTGTTGGGCCACTGCAGTGGTATGTAGGGCCCTATGGTGTGTGTCCAAGGGTCCAGTTATAAAACCTAGCACAAGGCAGTCAGACTTGCAGCAGTTCAGGGAGGATGTGGAGAAAGGCTGATTGTTTTCTGATCAATATAGTAGAGAGATGCTCTGCTCTCCCGAATGCAATGCTTCTTGCCAAATTTCCTTTGAAAATCCTGCACTTTTGTAAAAACAGCACCACACTTCAATCTGTTGATGCAGGGCAAGGGTTTAGAATATATGAGAAGGAAAACTGCTCTTCCAGTGGTTAGGAAACACTCAGGAAACAGGAAATACATCAACAATTGATGTTTTTATTCCCAAAGAAAGGGTTACCATCTTCGAAAGAAATTATGCTGCCACTGTAAAAACAATTCTTTATACAAAGCAGGTTGTCTTAATGCTTTTTTGTCATTGTAAATTCAGATCCAGAGGAACACCTCTTTGCAATACTGTCTTTTATGCAAAGCTGATGAATCTGACATGCCAGTCCCAGTGCCCTTACAGAAAGTTTCCCAGTTCCAGCTCCTTCTCTGGCAGCCTCCAAAGGAATCATTCAAATACTGTGGTTGCAGAAACATCTTTTTCATACACATCAATCGTATTTACTGAAACAGCAGTTTGTCCCTATGTTTTTGCATATTCTGTGCAATATAAGTGGGTAAGTTATCACCAAAGTGCAGAGCATTATCTTCATAAAAAGTCCCTTGTTAAAAATCCTGATATGAAATTTGTACTGACAATTACCATTCTCCTGAGAATCCAAATATGTCTCTGTGTTTTCATTTGCAAGTTTATAAACTGAGGAGGTACTGTTTCTTCTGTTTTGTTTTTAATTTTTTTCTAGAGATATTTTTTACGGAATTATTTTGTCTTTCCTTGTAAGTGGATTACAGCTAAAAAAAAAAAAAGTTTTATTCTGCAGTGTTGTTTGCTTTTGGCTTTTGACAAATAAAAAAGGCATGAAATCCTTCAAAGTGTAGAGGGTGCCCAGCACTGAGCTAGAATGCATCCTACATCACTGCATGCAGTATGCACAGCAGAGAAACTTACATAAGGGTGTCCACCAGTTTTGGAAATGCCATGTGCTTTCTTTTGTGTATTCTAAATGTATCATTACTCATAAGTTTTCAAAAACAAATGAAAACCCAAAGAAATTCTGGCAGATGACACACATTAAATTAGAGCCAAGCCAGTCAGAATTCAAGGGAGTTCAAAGAACATAGGCAGAAGAGGTGTCTTGATTATGGAGAGGATCAGAAAAAAGACAAAAATATGTGTGTGATCAGAAGATGATCTGCCCAAATGATATGTTCTCCTCTGGGATCAATGCTAGTTAATGGAAAGGCCACAAATTAAAAAATAGTTTGTCCACCATTATGTGTTCTGTTTGAGGGAGTATCTGTCACATGCTATTCAATCTAAGACCTGTACATACATGCCAGGAGATTTAACTAGGAAACAAATCCCCTTGAGAAAGAGTAAGGCAGAATGGAGTGACTATGTCACTTCAACTGATGCTCTGAAGGCAGTGGCCTAAAAGTGCCACTTTTAGGAGGGGCAGACAAGGCTATACCCATGGTTTGCATCAGGCATCTCACTTCCTGTTTAGGAAAGAATTGAAGTTCTGTGGTATGTCCAAACCTTTGGCAACCATTACAA
This sequence comes from Machaerirhynchus nigripectus, assembly GCA_013397975.1. Classification (NCBI taxonomy): domain Eukaryota; kingdom Metazoa; phylum Chordata; class Aves; order Passeriformes; family Dicruridae; genus Machaerirhynchus; species Machaerirhynchus nigripectus. The sequence continues at coordinate 1,677,626 of VZRQ01007229.1, forward strand.
TACAAACCATATGATGTAGGAAGATCTGCTAGAAGTACATTCCACTAGAGAATGTCTAGCCACTTACTTTATAAGGTCTCTCAGAGTAATTTTTCTTTTGATATGTAGTTACTTCATTCCTTACAATGCAAGGTCTCAAATCAAAATATCATGTGATAAAGAATTGAAGAATGCACTATGATCCTAGCAGCCTTTATTAAGTGGAACTATCATTTTGTTTTTAAAAATGTAACACATTTGTTTACAAAGACCTCTTTTCCATGAAATCGTGGGGATTGGCATTAACTGTGTTTTTAGCAACAAAGTCTTTGGTAAGCTAAGGTGCATGGAAATAAAAGCTTAATAGAGCTGAACAGATGATTAGCTCAACATCCTCCTCCTTTTTACAAAAATAACCACTCTATAATGCTACAAACACTGTATAATTCACAGTGTTTCAGAGGTCAATTTTCCCAATATTGAAAATGTTCAACTTCATTAGAGATGGAAAACCCGTGATAGAAATGCATAAGGCCTGCACTGATGAAAGTTCAAGGTTGTCTTTCCAAGAAAGTTCCTAAAGATATGCTGCTTGAAACTGTAGTGATATGTTCAGTAATTCCAGGGGGCCGTAACTCAGATCCAGGAATCTCCCTCTTTCAAAAATCTCTGTGAAATTACTGAACCCACACACTGCCTAGAAAGATTTAGCCAACATGAAGAACAACTGATCTTGCTCCCTGGAAGAAGATTTTTTTTTCTTACAAGTCTGTAGGCTCAGTTTTCCTTACAATTCCTCTAGGAATTTCAATAGAATAGATACTCTAGTCAAGAAATTTGACCTTGTTCCTTTTGCACTATCTGGCACTTGGAACAGGGACAGCTTCCTTCTATGTCTATAAGATGTTGAAGCAAAAGAGAAGCAAGAAAAGTGTTTTCTTCAATACTTTATTAGAAAGTTGGAACTGGTAAATTCAGAAGGACAGGAATTCTTTCCTTATGATTAATCAGTCTTTTTAATTAACTAGAAAGCATAAGAAAAGACTGGCTGGTTTTAAGAAGTAAATGTAATTCTGTTTATTTGTTTTTGGTTTTAAGGCTTCATAAAGTTATCACTTTCCAATCCATCAGGAACAGGTTAGTGAGTGATGTTATATAGTCATGCAATAGTCAAAATCATTCTGCTCCTCTTCACTGCCCTGGTGATATCCCACCTTGAGTACTGCATTCAGTTCTGAGGTCACCAGCACAGGAAGGACATCAGTCTGTTGGAGTGAGTCCAGAGGAGGCCACCAAAATTATTGGAGGGATAGAGCACCTCTCCCATGAGGCAAGGCTGAGAGAGTTGGGGTTGTTCAGGCTGGAGAAGAGAAGGCTTTGGAGTGACCTAATTGGAGTGACTTTCCAGTACCTGAAATGAGCCCAGAAGAAGATGGAGAGAGACTATTTACAAGGGCATGAAGTGACAGGACAAGCAGGAATGGCTTGAGAAGGGGAAATTGAAAGACAGTAGGTTTAGATTAGAGATTAGGAAGAAATTTTTACTGTGAGGTTGGTGAGGTATTGCAACAGGTTGCCCAGAGAAGTTGTGGATGTCCCATCCCTGGAAGTGTTCAAGGCCAGATGAGATGTGGCTCTGACAACCTGGTCTAGTGAAAGGTGTCCCTGTCCATGGCAGGGGGGTTAGAACTAGATGATCTTAAAAGTTCCTTACAACTCAGGGCATTCTATGATTGTATGATTAGCAGGAAGGGAAAAAAACTAGGAGTAGCATTTGGTTTAGGAATCCCACCAGTGCTCATACATCAGCAGGTTGCTTCCTCTGAATTGCTCATCCCTCTGTGATACCAGTAGCTAAAATACCAACTGAACAGTTCACCAAAGCCATTACTTTGGATTAACCAACTCAGAGAAGCCTTTCCCAGTTTAAGTAAACATTTTTAAATTTTTAAGTCTATTCATTAAAATATTTTTTTACTCAACATTATTTTATTATTAAATACTACTAGCAGTATGGCAACTGTAACAGTGTATGGTATGACATCCATCCACCAAAGCAACTAAATTTTTAAAAAATCTATAAGGCAGAGAAGGACAAAGATGTGAGGGGGGGTGGGGGGTAGAGGGGAGGGTTGGTCTTAATCCATAATTTACTTCTGGTAAAACATTCTGTTACTTAATAAAAGAAACATGTTAGGAAGAAATGCAAAAAAAGAGATATATTAATAACAGAAAAATGTGCACTATCCCAAATCTAATAATAATATGGTAGGAATAGTAAAGGCAAGCTTGAATGCAGTATCATGAATAGATGATGAAGTCTGAGATTGTGTTCTTGAATATTCTTTATATTGATATTCTTCATATTCTTGAAGTGGTAACTTGCAGTGAGCCATTACAGGATATGCTAAATTACCATCTCAAGAAATTCTTTTTCTGAGTATCACATAACAAGGTCCTTTTTTTCTGTTACGTGTAAGTTAAATAACTTTTAGTAAATAAGGACATAAAGAAATTACAAGCCGTATATCAATGAGACTAATACCAGCACTGTGTTCAGGAATATATGCCAGTAAATTTTTAAGTGTGTAAGTTGCAACTAATAAATACCTCAGTGTTGTTATTCCACAACAACCATTTACACTAAAACAGAAAGAAGTCTCCTTCAAAGATCTATGTTGTAAAAGAATAATACCTGCATAATCAGAATAAAATAAGCTAAATTAATGTTTAACTAAATCACAGCCCACAAGGTTTTTTTAAAAATTTTATTTGGCTTTCTGGACTGCCTTGAATAGCACAATATGACATGCAGTCTTCCTAAGACTTTCTCTGACTTTCAAGTCATGTGTTTCCCTCTCAAAATACCTCCATTGTCCTGCAAAACTTCTTGTATTTCACACTTTGCACTCCTATTCCAGACCTTTAAGGTTATGCCAGAACCATAAAATAACCTATAATTTAATAGAAAATAACCGTCAGAGATTATCTAATCCTTCTCCTTGCTCAAAACAGATGTTATTAGATCAAGTTGCTCAAGGCCATTTCTAGTAAAGACTCTAATGTCTCCAAGCATGCAAATTTCATCACCTCTCTGGGCAACTCATCCCAGTGTTTAACCACCATTAAAGCCCTGTGAGATTTTCAATTTGTGTCCCGAAATTTTGTTGGAGTCTGCAATGACAGTACTCTGGAAAGGCATTTAAGAAAATTCTTTCATACGGTATTGGCTCAGGTATTGTAACCTGAAGAGATGTGTTTACTAATCAATTTTTTTTTTAACTGGAATGCCATAACGTTAAATAGGTTATTTATTTATTTATTATGAAAATCCATTTTTTGAGGCTTGGTTATGAAAAGCAGCCAAGAATTTTTTCAAATGTCTCTGAAGGCAAAGTCTGCTATATCTGCCAAATCCATTCCTCAAAGCAACATGAGGAAAACATACAGTTAGTTAGATTTTTACGCTGTGAGGATGCTTCCTTGATTTTAGTTACACAGACCATTTTCTACCTGTTTTCTGCTGAAGTAAACCCAGAAATAGTTTTACCAATTAATTAGACTCAGACCTAAGAAATATGTGTGAAATGCTAACTGTTCTCCATCTATTCCCACTACATTATGACCATCAGTAGCAGAAAAAAAATAACAGGAATTAGACCAAGCATGGCTTGATTAGCAATAAGCCACCTTTTCAGAGCTCAGAAAACTATTTCTGCTCTGTATCCTCTCCTCTCACTGCATTATTACTGGATGAGTGACACCAATATACTTAAACATAGAGATGTCAAAGAATCAATCAAATGGAAACTTGTAAGTTCATTTTATTGTATCTGAAATTTACTGAAGTCAGTGGGAAGGTCAGGCCCCGTGTCAACATTTAGAAGAATAAATTGATTTAAATGGTGTAAGGTTAAAAATCAACATTGGATTTCACAGGCTTTAAAATGGTCAAGATACTTGACAGTAATTGATCCCCTCATTATTTTTTTCACCTTAGCCAAGGTACTTTAACTAAAGTAAATTATCTTCTGTTCATTCCAAATGATTTTTCAACATCCATTTGCATTTTGTTTTTATTTTTCTTCTTCATCTATGATACCCTTCCACAGAAGAAATAGATTATTTAAAATGTTTTTACTACCACCTTTCTTGCAATGCTACAACACACTTCCAGATTTATTGCAATGCCAAGTAAATCTTTAAATGGAGAAATTAGTGAATGCCTTTGCTGTATAGGCAAGGCTTCACTACAGGGCATTAATTTGTTTCTCACAATTCTGCAAGTAATATAGAAATTAATTTGTTTCTCACATACTGCAAGTAATACAGAAAGCTATTAATACAGCCCTTTTCAACTGCTTGAAGTCATTTTTAGCTTTGATCACATCAGTCATTAGCATCAATAATATGATCACTATGATCTCTATATTAATGCAGATTGAGATATATATATATTCCTACTTTAATGCTTTCTATTCTATTATTTGTCTAAAGTAAAGGAATATTTAAATTTGCTCATACTCTTTGAAGAACCAATTTTAGACAGCCCCATATTTAAAGGCACTGAAGAAATAACCATTATTTTAGTCTCTTATCACATTGATTTCCCACCCAGATAATAAGGCATAATTTATAACCAGTATATAATACTTCTTCCATCGCAAACTAAAATAGGTCTGACATTTTAAAAGGATTTAACTTTACATTCATGTTGTGCATTTTTAACATCCAAGTTGTTGTGTGCTTAAAAGTCCCAATGATTTACCTCAAGTTGCTGTGTAATCATGGTAATTTCACTCAGGCACAGACAACCAGTCAGAAAGAGTTTACCACTTGTTTCAGGGCACTGCTGATGACTCAGGAGCTCTGATTTATTCCGTGCTCATGTTGCTCTGGTGTCACTTTTTGTTCCTCTTCTATCCTGTTTGCTTCTGGCTCTAAAACATATCTCAGATTTACAAGGATGATGCCCATAGCAAGCAGTGAATCAGGGACCAGATTCACTGGCACCTGAGAGCATACCTGCACGTTCAGACTTGGATTGATGGTACTGTTCAATTTACACCACAGTCTCAGGCTTGGGGTTGTTCTATGTCAGGTACTTTTCCAAATAATTTCTCGACGTGGTTTGAAGGTTATCATGGGCCAGGACACTAAAAGATCTGTTCACTCTATGGCATTTTGACTGAGTTTGCTTGTTTTGGAAGGGGGAAAATTTTGAATACTGCCAGCTTTCCTTAATGCTTGAGAAAGGTGTTAGTAATAGTATTTGAAGTGTTTGAAGCTGGTATTGAAGTGTTTGTAACTGGAAGGGCTTAAAGCATTTCACTTTGGTGCAATTTAAATATCTATATCGTGTGAAAAAAATCACCGTAGTAGTTAGATGCTGAACAACACTAAATGCCTACAGCCCGGGCTTAGATAACTGCCTGATATAAGAAGAAATACTTTGCCTTTTGCAGTAGCTTCATACTGACTTGAGATCCTGACAAGAATAAAGAAGATATGGACACATCTTCCTCATCACAAAAATTCACTGCTTTTTCCACCTCAGAAAATTGCTGTAACCACTGATAGGTCAATAGCTTGGAAGGAAAACTGCAGCATGGCCCCACATGCCGTCCTAGTAGGTAAAGAAATATGGGTTTGAACACCCTCCTTGTGAGAAAGGAATTTAGCATACCTCTGATTTGGAGGTGATTGCAAAGGGAAGCAACATGGCTAGCTCCTTGCTCAACCCACCACAAGCATCTCCACCCAGGAGGGCAGCTGGGACTGAAATCTCAGATTCATGCACCACTTTTTCACAGGTCCATGAGGTAAAGACAGTCTGTGAGGCACTCTTGGCTGGCCTAGGTATTGCCACACACAAACTCTTCAGTCCTAGGAAATGAAGATTTATAGATGGTGAATTTTCCCCTGTATTCCTTTTGGGAAGAAAAGCAACTATTTCAGGCTCATGAATTCCCTTCCTGGAGGCAATGCTACAATGCTCAAAATGATAAAACCTAAATACTTTGTAAATGTGAGCCTAAATTCTCAGGGACGATTGGGAATCCTGAGGTATGGAATTGCTTATGTTAGCCTATGAATTAGGCGTGAAGAATGTGGCCTGTGAGGTAAAAATCAAGGAAAGCATAATAGCAACCCATAGAAAATCAGTGTATCCTATCAGGTGGTGCAAGTACAGCCAGGCCATAGAACAGTTCTCACTGTGTCTGCCATCAACATTGAAACACATTACAACAAATGCATTTAGGTTTAAAATGTGGGTGTTAGGACAATTTGTAGAGTAGACTTAAATGTATTCTTAAATAAAATTGTTATGTCCTTTAACAGTTAGTCTTTAGGCAGCTACAAGGCTAAAAAGCAGGGGAACTGGGAGTTACAAATATCAATGGCATTGAATTCTGGGCTTCAGCAGCTAATGAGACCTTTAGGTATTATCAGTTTTGCCTCTGCTTCCGAGGACAGATTTTATTTCTGACGAAGGATTCAACAATGAGGATCTGGTCATGTATTATAAAGTACATGAAAAATTAACTTTCTCACTGTATTTGCAATTGCTGCAACGACACAAATGTCTATGCAGTTCTGATACATAGTTTTAAAATGCTTTCATCCCTCAGCTACAAAACTCTGGTACAATGGTTTTAGAAGATATTCTATCTCTAAGAAGTTATTGGGAAAAACTTTTTTATTGGAAAAATTTATGTCAGTAGGATTCTTTTCCCAATTCAAACCAGTTATCGACAAAATGTATGATAAATATCGAATAGTATAATTAAACATTTCTTAAGAGTAATAGTTATATGTGGCTGAAACATTATTTCTTCCCTGTTTGTCTATACATAAGACGTTTTGTATCAAAGAATAAATATCACATAGATAGTAGCAGAAAAAGTGATACAAATTTTACTACAGAAATTCAATTCTTCAAATTTTCCTTTTCCAGCTTAGTAGAATCATGAGCCTACAACATAAACGATGCATGCAAAATCATTATCACTGACCATGGAGTTGTTATGTGGATTGAGAAAACAAATGTTTTCACGAAGCCACTGTGACTGAATAGTTTTCTAAACCAAACCACAGTGTCATTTTTCACATACATTATCTTTTTGAAGTTTTCAATTGCATCAGTCGTGTTCTGTTACACTGACTCCTAACGTGATGGAGGAACAAAATGACACAAGACATCTGCAATAGATAGTCAGAAAATCAAAGACAAGAAAAGCATCAATAGCAAAATAATTCATAATAAGTCTTTTGCATAGCTTGTAGATTGGGGAAAATTAATTTCTATTCTTTGTAAATCTACATTTTCAGGAGTATATTACAGACCAGTATCCAAAATGGGAAGATATATTATAACATAATTTGTACAGGAGACATCTCTTTACTAAGTTTGGATGTTTTCATATGTAACAGAAGTGCATTTTAACTCTGGTTTAAGAAAGCCCATATAGGCAAGCTGCATGTGTGACAAAAGGCAGTTTTAAGGTATGTTTTTCCATGTATTTAAATCCATTTGAGGATGTGTTCTGATCTAGAACTGATTATTATAGGTGTGGGCTTCTATATGTTCTTCAGACATTTAAAATTAATTTTCACTGGTTGAAAATAGGAACTTGAAAAATAAAAAATATGTTTTCTTAGAAATTTTAATAATGAAATTATTGCATTGGAAAATTAGGATAGAAAAATCAAGGGAATTTTGGCTCCTGTAGGAAGAACAGATGAGATGGTTGATTGTAAAGCCAATAAAGGAAAAAGACAGCTTTGACTAAATGTCTCTTCTTTGACTATGTAAAAATTTCTGTTATAAATGAAGAAGTTCGGTTTTTGTTGTATCTTTGTAATTATAAAATTTTATGGAATTTTATGTTCTTATTAATTACTTTATCATAATTATTAATGACAACTAATTTTTTACAGATACCAAAAATAATTTCAAAAATAATTATGCTAATGGTTTTGTTTTTTCCTTTTAGGTACTCTGTGTAGGACATAAATACATAGTATATCTCTTTCAAACTGTAGTCTTCAGAAACTAAGCACTTAAAGATATTGAACAGCCCAGGACTTACTCAAAAGCACCCTGACACTGTAAAATCACCTGTCTGACCAGTGTCTGCCTTTCATATACAGACAACAACCTACTTCTCTTCCAGAGTTCCTTAGCACTCTTTCTTTTTTGCATCCTCTACACTTAGTCGAACATCGACAAAACCACAGTGGTGCTGGGCGGTAATTATCTTATTTTTCCATAGTGGCTTCCTGATTGTCTAAGAAGTGTAATAGCTATTTATTGTAGCTAAGATCAAACCATACAAACAGTTTATCGGGGAGATTATGGTTGTTCCAGGTGACTTCACTTCCTATTCCACTGCATCTTCTCTGTATCATGCATAATGGGCAAAAAAACCAGTCATGCAGACAGTCTGGCACAAGCAGGTGTAATGGCACTGGGATTCCAGAAGGCTTGTGTGTCTGCCCATATTAAATTAAACTACTTAAATTGTTAAAAGTTATGTTTTGTTCCCATTTCGTTATGGAACAAAAGCAGCATGTAATCTCCTTATTCCGCACTGTATAGTCAAAATTCACTATATGCAAAATTCCCAATCCCTCTTGCTGCTTCCCTGAACCACAGGTTCACAGGTACACATGTACCTAGGCTACCTAATGGTGTTTCCTGGAATAAGAGAATTACGGATTCAACCTCTTTCTCCCCTCATACTGAAGAGTGTTTGGAATCCACTTCCCTGTCTTTTTGTGTGTGTTGTCCAAAAATTTACCTCCTAGACAGAATGTGGGTATTTCCAGAGAGAACTAGGTGAACTGGAACTTAATGTAATAGGGGCATACATTATTTCCTGTTAATTCTATGTACATTCAGTGGTACATAGATTCATCATCTTTATCTTCTACAGTTAACGAAGCATGAGAGAAATACTTCCAGACAGTGATCCATCTCATTTTATGATCCTGTCTCACCCTCCAGAAATACTTATTACACATGTGATATATTGTGTAACAGGTAGATAGAAACATAGAGAAATGAATATTATATATAAAGATTTGGGCACCTAAAGTTAGTGGCAAAGAATTCACATCCTAAAAAAAGCAGATGGAGGCACTCTAGAGATATCTCAACACCGACCACCTTAGTGGAGGAAGAAATGCCCAGTTAAAGAGATTAGTTCCTCTTCCTACAAAACCTGGGAGAAAGAAAACTTCAGCTAATATCCTAGATCACCTGGGTTACTCCTGTTCCTTGTCTCGTTTGTTATTCTGTTGCCTTTCCCTAGGCTTAAAATTAAAAGCCAAACATGGTTAGAGGGGAAAAAAAGAGTTTTACCTTGGTATTTATTTAAGGATCCTCAGGTGCACCACATCTAGGTAGAATGCACTGAAATGCACCCCAGAATGCACACTGAAAATGCACACATATGACTCATGTATGCAGTTACAGACCTTGCAAATTAGCATATCTATCAAAAATTCCCCTGTGAGAGGTTCAAGAGAAGCCCCTGCCCTCAGGGAACCTTCCCCCTGGATAGACCTATCATAGTTTACAGAATGTGTTCTGGAGAGGACCTTGGTGTCTGGGGCTTTCTGACCCCCAACTGCAAGGCCTCCGAGATGTTTAGTCTCTTGGCTTAATGGAACTTTGGGTCTAAGCTGTTATCAGACTCAGGGAATTACAAGTATGTGGGCTAAAAGCACTAAGGATACATAAAAACTGTATAAAAGGGTATATGAAAAGGTATATAAGAGGGGTTTATAAAAAAGCACAAAAATCATCATGGCATCAATTCCAGCCCCCCAGGCTGGGGCCAGTAGCTAAGCAAAATTGGAGTGGCTCTAAATTTGTAACTAAAGAACAGAAAATCAATTTTTAGTAATAAAGGATCTGTTTCTACTCTGCTTTTGCTGTTCACATGTGGTGACCAAAAATGCTGGCCAAGAGTTCTATCGCAGTAGAATTAGTGAAGAAACTGATGGTGTCATCTAAAACAGGTTCATGAACAACCTAAGCAGCTTACTGTATTCATACCACTGAAAGCTTTTATCATGGGCATGTAAGTCTGCATGCTCAGGCCTCGGAAACCTGGCCATCCTCTTCCTTGATGAGGCTGGTCAAGAGCAATTCTGCTGAAGGCAGCAAGGGAAAATGTGTACAGCTGTCATTACTGAGGAATGGGGCCTTATATGTTTATTCTGAAATGTCTTGCTGGGACTTTTCCAGGTAACCAGGACTGCTGGTAAATGGCTGGAAGTGGATTGGCAAGCTCTTTCGTCAGTTCCCTCATTTCTGTCCTGTGCACCCCAGCTAGGGCCACAGACTTGTGGGCATCTAATTGGCATAAAAGGTCGTTAACCATTTCCTTCTGGGTTATGGGACCTTTACTCAGCTCCCCGTAACTTCCAGGTCTGGGAACTGGGTATCCTGAGGACAGCTGGTTTTGGCATTCAAGACTGAGGCAAAGAAGGCACCTCAGCCTTTTTCTCATTCCTTGACACTGCGCTACACTCTGCATCCAGCAAAGGGTGGAGACTCTCCTTAGCCCTGCTTTTGCTGTCAATGTATTTATAGAAACTTTTCTTGGTTTTTTTGAATGCAGTGGCCAAAATAAATTCCAGTTTGGCTTTGGTCCTTCTAATCTTCTCACTATATAACTTCACAAAATACCTGCAGTCCTCCTGAGCTGCCTTCACTCCTCCCAAGGTGATACACTCTCTTTTTGTCCCTTGGTTCCAGCCTAAGTTCTCTGATAAACCAGGCTGGTCTCTTTCCCCACCAGCTTGTTACAGCACGGGGGACAGGCTTCTCCTGTATCCATAAAATTTCCTTCTTAAAGTACATCCAGCCTTCCTGGATTCATTTTTCCTTCATGACTGACTTCCAAAGGACTCTGTCAATCAATATCTTAAACACGTGAAATTCTGTCCACTGTAAGACCAAGGTGGCCATTCTGGTGGCAGCCCTCCTTACTTTAGTGAGGCTGGGAAAAGACAGGTGGAAAGGTATTGATTTTTTGTTGGTTTTTTTTTTTTTTTTTTTTGGTTTTTTTTGGGGGGGGTTTTTTGGGGTTTTTTTTTGTTTTGGTTTTTTTTGGGTTTTTTTTGTTTTTTGTGTTTTTGGTTTTTGGGGTTTTTTTTTATCTTGGTTTCTCACTAGCCAAATCTAATTTAGCTGGTAATAAATTAAATTAGTTTTGACCCTCTTTCCTTTTCTCAACCCAAGAGTTTTTCCATTATGGTTTCTACCTCATCCTGAATGAGTGAGTAGCTAGATGGGAGTTTTTCCCCTTAGCCAAGGTCAACACACCACTGCAATAAAGACATTCTTTCATATTTGCCTATGTGTCAAGTAGCTTTGAAAGTCATTGAAAATACTACAACTTTCTTTCTAGACTTGGTCAAAGGAATTCTTCTGAAACTCTTTTCACATTAGTTTAAAGCATGTCACTATGAATTTTCAAGAGGATGCAATAGGTATGAGGGTGAGTGGAAAAAAGAAAATCTATAAAAAGTCTGCTAAAAAAAGCTTAAGACAAACTAAATTATCTGCACTGTCGTGTTCTTGAAATAAAATTCCATCAGTCTAAGTTAATGGTTCTTAATAAATGTGGTTAATAGCTAAAAATGGAGTTGAGTGTTCATTTCTTCAACATTATAAGCAGTCATTGCACACAGTAATAAGAATAGAAAGAATGACTTCAGGTTTTTTTTCCCTTTGAATTGAGTTGTCACCTATTAACGTTTAAAGCATAGTTCATTAACACGCTGTCATTGATGTGTGACTCCATTATCAAAGTTCTTCAAAGATGTAAATTTTCCATTGTAAGCTGCCTATCTTTCTAAAACCTAGGAAAGGAACCTTGAATCCACCAAGTATTCAACCTTATAGTGCTGTCACATTAGTTGTATTTTGTTTTATTTATTTCTCTACCAATTAATATTCAGGATCCCAAAGGTGTGTATATAGCTGCTCCTAGACTATATACACTTGAATTAGAAAAAGAGCAACAGCCAAGGGTCAAATTATGTAAACTTGGTATTTTCTTATCTATGTTGCCTCTTGTAATTCACATCACATTTCAGCTGTTGAAGTGGAAAGAGTGCAGCAAGAAAGAGGGCAATATAACTTAGAAAATATAAAGGGATAACACTGAATACATCTGACAATCATTATAGCAACTAGCAATTTCCATGCATTGCCATCCTCTATAAACAAGCAACTCAAATGGCAAGAGCTGTAAGGCATAAGATATTTTCCCTCTTGCTGAACTGGAATAATCATGCCATTAGCTGTGGCTCCATCACAAATGGAAATACAGCAGACGGAGCAGCACAGCAACTTTAAATAAGGTAACTCTGGTAGCTGCAGTAGATTGCAGCTGCATGTAAGTTAATTTTCTCTCCTGAGAAGTCAAAGAACTAACTTGTATTACCATAGCCAGGCCTCTTTTTATTGCTTCTATTTGCATGACCTTGAGCCTTTGGATGATGCCACACAGAGTTGTGAGAAGAACAAGTGCTCTGCTGCAAGTATTGAAAAGCAAGATGTTCCTTTAAAACACCTGTGAAACACATGGCACTTTAGGAAACAATTACTCAGTAAATTGTTTAATACTAACAGTAGTATTTCCAGCAGTATTTAGTTCATATAAGTGCAATAAAGATGGGAGCTGAACTGTATGCTAACTTTAAAAAAGTTAAAGAATGCTTTGCTTGTGAATGTGAGTAGTGATTGTTTATAACTAGTAGAGACTGTTTATAACTAGTTTAAACTAGTTGTTTTTTAACTATAACTAGTAGTTATAGTAGTTATAGTTTTTCCAATTTCTTTGGAAAAACCCTTTAATTAAATTATTTGCACATTAGATTATTAGTCATACTCTACCTTCTAGTTGCAGAGGTTTGTGCCACACTAAATTTTGAGCTGTACTCTTGTGTCAAAAATTTGTCATTTTTAATTAAAGAACTGCATCATATTTTATTACTCATAGTCCCACTTACAAGGAGCAAAATTTAAAAGATTTTTGTTTTTATCAGCTAATCATCATTGTCTGCTACATGTAAGAGCTTCTACAGTTACACAGAACAGAAATCTCATGTTGGGGCATAAAAAGAATTGAAGAAAAGTCATCCCCATAACCTAGTTCTTGAGAGAAAGAAGAATGATCTCAGAGTTACATTTGCATTTTACTTTAAGTTAGGGGCCACATCAAACCTCCCAGAACAGCAGTGAGGCCCTACGTCCTGATAATGAAGACACCATTGCTCCCACAGGTCTGATATTAAGACAAGCAGGTACTGGCCAGGAAGCAAATATGTTCCTTTCCAGCATGTTCCATTGTATCAGTATTTATGTGTTATACATTATATTGTACTATATCCACCAGCTATTAGCTATTATATTACAGAAATTAATCCATGAAAAACTGAAAAATAATCTTCAAAAGCCCCTAAAATGTTGCTGAATATTTTCTCTTTGAGAGTTTTTGGTTTTCTTACTCATATAACATTTTGCATTCCTGAAAATCAGTGGCATCATATGGAAATTATAAAATGTGAAGATCCAACTAGTTTCTAATGCCATTCACTTGTTTAAAGAACATACACTGTAACTAGGATGAGACACAGAGTTCTGGACAGTTTTGTGCAAAAGTATTTCATCCAACCCACCCTTTGATTAAAATGAAAGCTTTGGGATAAAAATTTCTAGGTTTCAAGAAAAGTGAGATGAAGTCCAGGTTTCCAAAACGGAAATTCTATGCAAGGTGAAAAAACAAGGTAAAAAAAGGTAAACAAGTTAAAAAAACCAATTTTTTAAAAAAATAAATATAAAGCTAATTCAAAAATAGTGAGAAGAATTAGATTGTCAGCTAGGCTATGGGGGAACAGATGGAATGGAGGGCTGGGTCTCCCATAACAGATTTTCCCATGTACACATAAAGGGGACATAATAAAATGAAAATTATATTATAAAAAATGAGAACTATTAGTAAAATGAATAAATCTACATTTTTCACAATTCTTACGTGAAATACAAAGGTACCTATCAAGTAAATCTAGTCTTTCCTTGAGATAAAAAGAATCTGCTCCCCTGTATTTTATTCTAAAGGCTATAGGAAAAGGAATTTTAATTGTTGACAATAGGAAATCTCTGTGAAGATCAAGAGGATGCAACAGCAAGAAGAGGCCTCTTATTCCAATACCCAAAGGTAAAAAGAAAGAAGATAAACACACATGTAGTTATTAATTGTATGCATTAAAATATCATCCAGCTGTTCTCTTTACTGACATCTTCATATTTGGCTTTTGAATTTAAGCTGATACTCATAGTGGCATTCCCTGCTTCAGTGTACAAGCAGGCATTTGCTCCTTTGTTCACATGGATACACAGAATAATCAATTTTGTCTGAAATGGTCATCAGAAGCACAGTGTAAGGCAAGATTCTGAGTTTGGGAGCATGCAAAGTAGAAATCAGATGGTTCTGCTTTCTGTCCCTTGAATGAGCCAACTCATTAAAAATATTTCTACTTCAAAGCAAACAGAAAGACCAAAGAATTCTAACATCCTACACATGCCTATATCCCAGGAAATTTTTAATTTTTTTAATATGTTTCTGGGTATGAATCAACTTAAGATTCAAAGTGAAGACAGTTACTTACACCTGATTAGGCTCCAAAGTCAAGTCAGTAAGGTGCCAAGCTAATTCTCTTCTCTTTATGTAAGCCAGTTTCAGAGGTGAGGCACCCTTGTTCAGCTAAGTGAAAGGAATTTGTGGGAACTATAGCTAAGACTGCGGAATGCTAGATACCGTGGAGGATTTGGATTGAGCTAGGAGACAGAGTTAAGAAAAGCTTTACTGTGCTGTCTGCTTCACTTTGGGGCAGTGAACTGTAAGTGAAATTCATCATGGCTAGACAGTAGTCCTCTGCCTTGCCTGACTGCCAAGTTGTTGGTTTTTACATTGTCATCACACACATTGCCTGAGCTGTGGCCGTTAATGATAAAAAAAAACTGGGTTGTTGAATGGTTTAAAAATGTGCTTCTGCTTCTTGTTAGGAAATACATGGTGTATATGCTAGCAGTGCATAAGATTTTTGAGAAAATGTTTGCTTGCATGAGAATAAGCCACAGGCAGCTGGTATCACACAGACTGAGACTCTCTGAAAGAGATTCAAGGCAGGAATAATTTGCTGGTGACATCTTTAACAACCTAAACAATAACTAAATTACAGATGAAAAGAAAGTGAGCTAAAAGTAAGTTCCTAGCCACCATGAAGTTTCATAAGTGGGACTAGTAAGAACAACTCCTTGAAAAGCCACCAGTGAAATCCAGCAATAGTGTACATATATGCATATATGAGATCACCATCTCTGACAAGGGTATCTTCAAGAGAGTTCAAAGTTAAATACGAAGTGGGCTCATAAAACTCCACACTGAGTCCTCTAACACTTTGCTTCAGTACTTGTCTCTTAGAATCAAATATTGAGGTTCTTATCATTAGCTAGGCTTTTCAGAGGGCAGAGATACTGAGGAGCATAATACAAGGGACAGCCAGTTGAGTAGGAAACTATTATGGAGACAAGTGGATCCCAAAACCAATTTTTCCTCAACCTGCTCCAAGAGACAGCATTTCCCGTCTCCAGCACCTGCATTACTGTTTTGTGTTGAGGTCAGACCTGTTTCACACGATCTGAATGAAGTACTTGGATCTGCTTCTGAGTTGCAGCAATGGAAATTCCCCATAATGTCATTGCCATTAATAGTCCCGCCACCAAACACTTGTTGTTCACTCTTTCATACATCTGTTAGTGGGTTTGGCAAAGCATGGCTACTTGAAAAAACACCCTACATGTGCAGCTGACACTCCAGGAAAATGAACTTACATGAAATTTTTAAAAAATTAATTCAGAAGTAAATTTTATGCAATCACAGCACATATGCATTAAAGACTTCAAATTCCCTGTTTATCCACTGTTTACTTTATGTTCTTTTCTATATGTGAATGTCAATATTTCTACTTGAATTTACTTGCCTTACTTTCAGGAATGAGCAGCATGGGTTTCAGGGAGGCTAATCAAGCAAGTCTGTTCTGATTAAAACCAAAAAGCATTGTCATTTTTCTCATGTTATTGGATAACCTGCACTCTGGCATTTTGACTTAGTTCTTTCCTTTTTTCCCCAAAATCTGCTGCTGTGGGGACTAAACAATTCAAGTAGTATACAGACAGGGTATTTTTTTATTTGAAGAAGAATATGGATATGAATTGTTTGCTTCAAATATTATTTAGATTTTTCCTGCTTGGAAGGTTTTATTTAATAGTTCCTTCAGATTGATCAGCTGCATTCTATAGAGGGGAGCATTTGGAAAATGCAAATTTTGTGCAAACAGCATGGTTTTCCATGTAATTGGAATGTAAATGTCACTGTATTCTGTTAGTAGAAATTAATTCACTGCACAGATACTGAAAGTATTTTGGTTGAATTTTGTGACTTAAAAATTCCTGAGCGAAACCATTCCTGCATATTTTGGACCTTTCAAGATGTGAAAGTAATTCTGAGGAACAGACATAAGCCAGACAGGTGAAGGCTACCCCTCGATTCTAGGTGATACACACACATCCTTAAAATACAATTGTCCTGTGATTTAGAGTCCTACTTTGGGATGAGAAAAAATTAGATTCAGTTTTCAGTTTTGCCACAGACATCCTACATGACCTTGGACACTGTGCCAGAGGCACCTAGCCAATTGGAAACACAAGACTTTGAGATTTAGCTGGCATTCAAATTGTCTGAATTTGGGCTTTAGCTTCTCTGTGCCTCAGGTTCCTGTCTGTGAAAAGAAGATAAATTGACTTCCCTGCTTCACAGTAATATTGGAAGACAAATTCATCTGAGACTCGGAGGTACTATTGTGAGGTTTGTGTAAGTATCTTTATAAAAATGTATTTTTACTTTTTGCTACAGTCTCCAGCATGCAGTGGAGAACATAAGAACTGGAGTTATGATTTTGTAACTTGACATAGCAAAAAGTACAAGCCATAAAATACTGGTTTCTATTTCCACTTATTGTCCAACAACCAATAGATGTTAAATATATGTGTTTGACTTACACTGGATATGCACATGTATTTTATCTTATACTGGCATATATGCTTTTACTTCTGCTGAGTTATGTGGACATGATGCTAATGTATGAACATTTATGACATTTGCTAATTAAAAATATTTCTGAAAGGGCTTCTAACACACTTAGAGTTTATGCATCATACTTAAATTAACCAATATTCTTATACTGGTTGCACACCTCTAGTAGGGCCTAAATAGCCTGGGTTCATCCCTCCTGGTGTGTGAGACCAGAGAATGGGAGACTGAGATCAGAGTGAAGTAACCTGGAATCAGTTAATCATAAACCAATTATAGAGACCTACAGTTTTCATATACCAGATACAAGGCAAAGTAGTCTTCTTACACTTTCTTATCGTAAGAATAAACTAACTAACAAATTGAAAGTCCTCTTAAAAATTCATGTTTAGTGGAGAAAATTCTCAATTTTCAAAAATTAAATATTTTTCCTATCAGGGAATCCATGTGTTTCTATCAGAATTTGATATGGGAAACAGTAAGAGTACAGAAATGTGATTTTCAGCCAGTCACCTACTCTCTATATATTAAATAGTTATTTGAAAGGAAAAAAAAAACAAAACAACAACAACAAACCAAAACAACAAAAAAAGAGAAAGAGCAGCTCTTCAAAGTTAGAAGAATATAAAACCACATTAAAAAATTAGTCAGAGACTAATTAGTCATAGTCCCATAGAGGTATTAGCATTAAGCCAAGGCTATTTGGGTTACTGACAGATGTCATTACCTATGTAAATATATATTTACGTGCATAATTATCCTCATACACATATTTTGCCCTTATTTTAGAATTGTGTATTTTGTTTAAGGTAGACACCTGTGGGCATTATTAAACACTTTTAAATTTAGATAATACTTGCTGGCATTTTTTTTCAGTATCCATCAAGGAAAAAGAGAAGTATTTTCTTCCTTTTTCTCTTTTCTGCTCTAAGTTCTTTAATCATTTACCCTCTTCTCTATGGGCATCTGAGGATGATTTTTAAATATTTCTGCCTGTATAAACCCACCTCTAGGAAAAAAAGTGCTGTGCTGCATGTAATTTTCTATCCACAGTTACTTGTAGGTCTTCCTAGTGTTGTTGATTAAGAACCAATTAGCTGCCTGCCTGAAAATCCTGTAGACACAGAGTTACATTAATCGGTGTCATAAATGTTGTGTAAAAAAACAGACAGTTAAAAAAAAAAATCCTAAAATCATAGAATCATAGATCCTTTAGGTTGGAAAAGATCTCTGAGTCTAAGTCCTAACCTAGCACTGCCAAGTCCACCTGTATACCATGTCCCTCAGCACCAAGTATTAAAATTATATAATTATGGAATTGTAAGCCCTTGCAAAGGACTGCAGTACCTTCAGCAAAGGAATATACCACAAATCACTGAATTCTGTACTGGTTTTGGTCTCGGATATTTTTTGGAATTGTGAGCAAACCAGTCTTGAAAACACAGGGATGTTTTCTCTGTTGCTGAACAGTGCTTACACAGCGTCAAAGGCTTTTTGTTTTTTAATGTTTCCCTGATGGTAAGTGGACTGGGGGTGCACAGGAGGTTGGAAGGTGACACAAAAAGGAAAGCTGAACCCAAATGCCACAAAATCTGGCATTATGCTCAATAATAAAATATGGGGGGAAGAAGAAGGGAGTTTTGGCATTTGTCTTCCTAAATAACCATTACATGTGAAGAAGCTCTGCTTTTCTGGAAATGATTAAACCTCTGCCTGCCAGTGGGAAGAAATAAACAAATTCCTTAATATTGCTTTGCTTGTGTGTGTGGCTTTTGCTTTACCTATCAAACTGCCTATATCTCAATCCACACGTTCTCTCACTTTACCCTTGCTAATCTCTCCCCCACTGCACTGCGGGGATTGGGAGAGCAGCTGTGTGGGGCTGAGTTGCCTCACAGCTTTAAGCATTGACAATTTTGAATGGAGCTCCCTAGATTAATATTGATTTGAAATCAGTGATCTATTACATAAAGCTGAAACAAGATGAAAGCTCCCTCTCACATCAGTCTATACAAAAAATTATTGTTTGAGAATATCAGAATTCAATTCATTTTAACAAGGTACAATTCAAAATGTAGTGTGGGAAGATAACATATATTCTTTAAGTAATGGAAGCTGTGATAATTTCTAACTTTAAAGACAATGCTAATTCTTAATTAGCTTTTTCCTCAACTGGTGAGATACTAGATATTGGGTTTTTGTACTAACTCCTAAGCTTAATGAGAAATTTTCATTAAATATTTTTTCCTAGAATTTCTGAATTTGTTTCAGACTTACCTTATTCCATACATTATGGTTAACAGTTAGCATTTTCTCAAAGTGTAAAACACAATAACAAGAATGGGGTTCATAAATGGAAATTGTTTCTTGAATCCTACAGTGCACATACAGGAAAAATTCTCCCTGAAGTTACCCTTTGCACTATCACCATAATGCTCTGATTCAGAAAACTTCATTAATTTCAAAATTTTTTAGACTTAGTTTCCCAATAAGGATAAAAAACCCCAAAATAAAAATGCCAATGGGATTTAATGTTAAATGTGTACATTCCAGAAAAAAACAAGAAAGACGTTGTGTATTTTCCGTGCTGGGTCTCATTTCCTTACCTTAGATGTAAGCATCATGCCAAAATTCTTGTGTGAAATGGATAAATTATAGCAAATAATATCTGATTTATCTATGTACAAACTGATTTCATTTGGTTGACAGTAAAGCTTCCTGTCTTCTAGAGGAGAACAATCCAGCTTCATATAGGAGATTTGAAATTACAGTGAGCCATATAGGATTTCAATCTACTGATTACTAGATTACCAATTTGAAAGCAATTAACAGATTTCAGTATGAATTAGAATTAATCCCTTGAACACAGTAGCTTTGCATCACTATGCATCACAGACTGATGATCTTCTACAACTGCTGAAGAAAGGATGCAATGTAAAACTAAACCTACTGTCTGCACTTACACAGCAAATACACTTCTTTCTGCTTGCTGATTTGCTTTAGGATAGCCAGCATGACATAATTTCCTGTCAAACTACACTTCATAGTCTCAGATGATATCTTATATGTAGATAGAAAAGGGTAGATGTCACAGAGGTAGTCCTTTAATTTGCTAAACTAGCTAGATGAAATCAATTTCCAGGTGTACTTAAAAACTGTGCAATTGATAGTGAGATAATTGCAATTTTCATTTTGTTTAAATGAAAAAAAAAACCACTTTTGATTTCAGGAAATTAATTAATTTTGGCACTGCATTTGGATTTAGAGAAACTATACAAAGCCAAGAATTTTAAACATATTCATACCTATATTTTTACTGCTTTGGAAATGAATACTGGTTACATGGTTGCCAAAAATACTGTGCCTATTCATAGTGTGTTGTGCAAGTTCTTTGATGTCTTCTTTCGAAGTCTACACACAGGAATATTTATTAATATCACAGTGGCTGTCAGAAAGGAATGCATGAAAATTACTTTTTCTGAACCTAATGACACTGTTTACAAGTTCAAAGTTGGATGCGTATGTCTTCATAGGGCTGAGATCTAAAACAAATTTTCACTGTTTAAATAGATTGAAAAGCAGCTATATGGAGACTCTGGCATGAAAATGTTTTCTTCTGTAACTTTGGCTCCGTGAAGCAAGGCTAAATGATAACCCTGGAATGTTCTTGACTTTCCTAAAAGAACAGTCCCAGAATCCCAGCTGTGCCTGATCCTTCGAGAAGCCAAGAAAGTTAACACAGTCGTGCTCAATTAGAAGAGAGTGAGTTTCACTTCATTTTTCAATTTAATCTAAATTCCTGCTAATTAAATGTTTTCAAATTATGAAAGAGGAAGTCCTATAGTAAAACCAGGGTAGGTTTTTACAAATGACTGAGATATCTTGTTATTAAAGGCACAAAAGAGTTTATAACCTCTGTTGTGTATGTACTGCATACTATTGTGAGGAACTCAACTTCAGAGTTCTAGGCATAACTGTAACTAAGATCTTAAAATTCCTGCAACTATGATGTCATTACTTGCAAAAATAGTTTTGCAAATGTTGTATATGCACAAGGGTTTAAGTCTCCAGATATAGCAGGAGGGACCTATTAGAAAAGACAAGAGCAAGAAACCACATAGGAGACTCAAAAAAAGGGAAAAAAACATCAAAAAAACTCGCAAATGCAGTAGCTGGATTCTCAGATATGAAGAGAAGCTTTCTCAGCATTATTAGAGAAACAAAGTTATTCAGAAGGTCTGCCATATAGAAAAATAAGGCTAAAATGATTGGTTTTCTGCAAGTAGGTGATACTTTGATCCTCAAGAAATCACAGAGCTCAACTCAAATTCGCATCTAAATCATGATTGACTTGAGGGGGATGCCTAAGCCTAAGAAATGCAATATGCAACTAGGTTTCCATTATATGTCCACAATCTTATGTATTTCCTTTGAAATGACCTCAAAAAGTATTATATTCCACGGACAAAAGCCAGTTTAGTGGTACTATGCATTATTATTCTTCATAGCTGCCAGAAGGCAACCCATTAACAAAGCAGATAATTAGGTAGGCCTGGCAAAATTCACGGAGATAACCATGAAATGGATGGATATGAAGATCACATCAACTGGAAGAAGAGGACTTGCTACTCAATAGACAGTGTTCTTGGGAAGCTGTAAGAGGCCTTGCAAGCAGTACTAACCTTATAATAAAGGAAATAATGTTGCTTTATTTAAATACTGTTTCAGGAAAGGATTTCTTAAAATCCGTGTTTTCTGTTCAGGTGGTAGCTCTATGCACTCCTGGTCAGTGTCAGAAAACCTCATTCCTGAGAGGTAGTAACTTCATGCCTGAAGACTCTAGCACGTACACTGGAGGCCTTAAACAGCAAGCCCCAGAATAAAAGCTGTGGCTTTTCTGTCTTCCACCTCCTGCAGATTGGGATCAAATTGGCAAAATTATTGTCACTTCTGTTCCTCATCATGCCACTTTTGGCTCTTCAGTTATCTTTTTCTCTGCAGGTAAAGTTAACTCAACCACTGCCTATATGTAAACTTTTAACAGAAATGTTCTCATAATGTACCAGAAATCTTTAAGCACTTGATAAGGAATGAGTGGGAAACAGCAAGCAGAGAGTTTTCCTTGGGTATGTCATCCTGGGGTATGTTTTCCCTCAGTTTTTGACATGAGCTAGAGGCTTTATTCAAAGCATCATATTTCATAGCTGTTTAATGCCTGATGGATCCTGCCTATGGGCTTGTTTAATCCCTTTTTGAGGTCATATTTTTGAGCTTCACAACATTCTCTGGTAAAAAAAAATTAAATGACACATTAGGTGAAAAATGCTTCATCTTATTACTGGTTTAAGCCTGATACATAGTAATTTGATTTTGAACTCACTGGTACTTGAGCTATCCCACTTCCTACCTTCCCCTTGCCATTTGTGATTCACGTATTTTCCATGCACTCACTTGCTTTTTTTATTCTTTACCAGATTCAAGTACCTAAGTTTACCTAACCAATATAACCTGTGTGTTTAAAACATTTAGTGCTCCCAACCAGTTTTTCTGATACTTTGAGTCTTTCAATGACTTTAGATTACTCAGTGTCATTTTGAATTAACATTTAGAAAGCTACACAGGGTGATCTGTGCATCTTTTTCTTGTACATGATGGCTGATGTAGCACTCATCATCATTCATGTGTAGTTTCAGTTGCTTTACGTCCTTAGTTTGAGTACTTTCAGATCAAAGAAGAGCAATGGAGCTGGTGAAGTGTCTGGACCACAAGACTCACAAGGAGCATCTGTGGGAGCTGGGGTTGTTCAGCCTGGAGAAAAGGAGGTAGCAATAAGGAGGCATTTAAAAAAAAACTTAGAAAATTTTACTATTCAAGCATGCATGCATTCTGTATTCCAGAAGGCAAGGTGATCCCATAATAAGGGACAAGCTATGGCATTTATGTGTTTTCAAGGAAAAGTGCCTTCCAAGAGAACTCATTTGAAAATGGATCCACAGTGTACACTTCACAGCATGAGGACATCTTTCTAATATTGTTCAGTAGTCACATCTTAAATCAGCAGATAAGCTGCTATCTTTTTCTATAGTTGTGTGCAAAGCTAGGACTGTTGTTGCAGAACAGAAAACAAAAGCAAGTGGTGCTCCAGAACCTTCACCAAAAAACAAATTCCACTCATTAGTTGTACAGGACCTTAACCCAAATGTAAAATACAGGCACAGAGCAGAGGACTGTTTAGCTAACTTAGAACTCTAAGTACACTTTAATTAAAAATAATGTTAAATTTCCGTAGTCACTATATTTAAATAACAGAATAAAAATTATACCAAAAATTTGCACTGATGGAAAAAATTGGCAGCAAGCTCTTTTTTTAGCTTTTCTATGTCTGATTTATGACAATGAGGTCAGTATCATGAAGTCATGATAAAAGGCTTCAACTTTCAAAAAGAACAAACACTGAAGAAGACACTATGGTATGACTTAAACGTATGTGCTGCTCTGCTAGGCAAAACAGAGCTCCCCTGCACACTAAAAGAAAGGACAAGTCCTTCAAATTTGTTCTTCCTTTCTTCTTTTCTCTCCATAGTGTTGATGAGGACAGCAAAGTTCAATTCAAACAAAGTCATGCTCTATCTCAGTAATTCCCAGGAAACCTGTGTGATAATCAGGTTAAACCTTCTGCTGACTATAAGCTACACAGCTTCACTTAAAAGGGGTAGAATAGAGGAGAATTATTCACTTAAATGATGCCTTACATTTTTTTGCAACCTATTTCTGTTTATAAATGTTACTGAAGCTTGCACTGCTGCTTCTAGACATGAAAATTATGACACCAAAGTCAGCATCTTTATTTCAATAACAATATTCTTCACTGTGATTGCAACAGGGTTAATAATACATGATTCCAAACTATAAAAAATTTAACAGCATAGAATCAACATTGATAATATAAACAAAATACAATTCAAAAAAATTAATTAACTTCTTTTTTTACAGTAGAACACAGTTCAGTTTACTTTAGTCACAAAAAATATCAGATGATAATTAAATTTAGATATTTTTAAAATTGTGACTGAATACAAGGAGCAGAGTAAACAAGAAAGCTCTTACTGAATCCCAAGAAAAGAATGCAAAGGTTTAAGTTTATTCAATTATTTGCTTCCTTTTTATAACAGCATGATCAAAGTTGAACTCTACAAAACTGACTTTATAGAAACAATATTCTGAATTTTGATTTTTACAGTGACTAAGTGGCTTAAATATCAAATTCATAACATTTTTTATTAATTAATCCCCTCTTAGGTCATCTCCTCCATTCAGGAATTCATTCACACCCATCACTAATTAAGGTGAATACTTAACACACTCTGTTTTAAGCTTTTAAAAGTCAGTCTCAGCATTTCCGTCTTACACATTTTCATAAGTGGTAGAAAGGTCTGCAGAGCCAAATGTTTGCTTTTCCTCTGCACTCCATTTTCTCAAAAGACAAGGTGAACTATCTCTGAACTTGAAGAGATGTAGGATGGACCTGAAATGAAAATTAATAATGAGGTTTCAATAGAAGAGAATTTTTTTAAAATATGGATATTTAATGGAGAATGTGTTTAATAAACCATTTATGAGATTTTTCTGGATCTATGCTATTACAAATTACATTATAAATATGGTTTTTTGCTAAGAGCTGCAACTCAAAAACAATTATCTGCATTCTGTGTGCACTACAATAATCAGCAGAAGTGTATTTTTCTTCAAAGCTCCCACAGAGGCCTGGGGTTTGGTTCTCCCCACCCTTTTCCCTCTGCTTTGCCTTTTTATATTTTCCCTGTTGTGTGCAGAACCAAAATCAAGAAAGGTTAATTCCTACAAAAATGTTAAGTGCTACCAATCTACTCTTGGCTGGAGAACCACTATAAGAGTTCATACACTGCATCAGCTTACTTGGCAGAAATAATGAGAATATCTGGCACTTACTAAATGTTAAGAATAGGTCAACTTCCTTCTTAAAACAA
Organism: Machaerirhynchus nigripectus; assembly: GCA_013397975.1. Lineage (NCBI taxonomy): Eukaryota > Metazoa > Chordata > Aves > Passeriformes > Dicruridae > Machaerirhynchus > Machaerirhynchus nigripectus. The sequence continues at coordinate 1,702,788 of VZRQ01007229.1, forward strand.
AAAGCATTGACCCTAAAAGCATTGCAAGAACCACGGAGCTGATGGACAGCCTGGAAACCTTTACATTCTTTTTATTTCATCTCTCTCTCTCTCAAGAACCAGCAGATATAGTGTATTAGATTCATACTGCTAAATTCCTACATTTTATAGAGGATGTAGACCACAAGGCTTGCTGTTTAGAGTCAGAAATTGCCTCTAGGGAGTATGATAGATCTCTTGTCTGACTGACTCCTGCTCACTCATTAAGCATTACAAGTGCTTACCTTGTAAGAATGACAGCTAAGTTCTTTAAAGGTAGCAGTTAAAAAGTACATTTAAAGCTACTTATACCAGGTACACACACAAATTTCCCAAGCTGTAAATAGTAGCTCATTTTAATAACACAAAATTGTATTTAAAAAGGGAATAAAAAGGTTGTTGTTTGAAATGAAAATGTGTTCTAGATTTTTTTCTAATCCCATTTTCAAAGAATAACATGAAGCTTCAATATTCACAATTACATGTCTGTATCCTTTTTGAAAGGGCATATTTTTGTCGCACTGAAGTCAGCTAGCATTTTTTAAATTTGAATTTCATCAGAATCAGAAGAAATCCAAATTCTACCTCTCCCTCTCTCGCCCTTCAAGTTCCATTTATTCTGCAAGAACTTTCTGCCTCATACATAGTATTGTGCATGTATGCAAAATTACCTCTTAATTATTTTAACAAAACAAAAATCACATTTCTGAGATAAGAATAAAGCAAATTTAATTCATGTGCTGACAGGTCAAGCAAGAATCAGCACAAACTCAGTAGTGAACTGAGTTATCAAATTTCATTTCATTATCAAATCCTAGATAATGATTAAATAATTCTATTAAATTAGATACTCTTGAATTGTTAGTGGTCTAGAATGATGCCCTTATGAACAATTTTGGGCCATGTTTTCTTACAGAAATTCTGTATCAAGTATCTAACTTGAACATACCTCAGGAAATGTATGCCTGTATTTCTTGACAAGTCTTAAGGTTTCCCTGACTGGCTGAGAAACTTCTTTCTGTCAGTGTTGAAAATACTCAAAACAATCTTTTTCTAACAATCCTGACTAGAAAAAGGTTACATTACTTTTCTGTAATAAACCTATTATGCTAACTTTTTGCTTCATTTACATCTCCCTTTTTAGAAGCCTTCCAATGCCTGGCCAATATGAAAAAACATTCTTGCCAGCAGTACTAGATATTCAGAAATACAGATGTTTCACATTCCTTTAGCCCCACAGTCCTCTACTTTAAACAGCTGAGAGATCTACTCACACTGCCTTATGCAGATGTCAGTGCAGTGCCTGAGCTGATGTGCACAATGGGTCCAGACCCCACCTGACATAAGAGGTGTTACCAGTACCTCTCTCCCAGAAGTCTACTCTTCTACCCTTTCACACTCTATCCCCCCCTTCTCCTTGAAATCTTTGAATTTTACCTCCTTTTCTATTCAGTGCTATCCTTCTTTGTAACTTTATCAGGAAGATTTTTATCGTCTCTAGAGCATGGACTTTAGAACCTTACATGAACACAGGAGCAAGAAATTCATCAACTTTCTAAGGACACCTTGGTCCCACCTTGTCGTTTGCCCTCATGAGACTGCACGTGGAGCTCTGCTGTCCTCTGCACAAGAAAGATGAGGACCTGTTAGAGCAGGTGCAGAGGAACCCATGAAGATGCTCAGAGGGCTGGGGACACCTCTGCTATGAAGGTAGGCTGAGAGAGCTGGGTTGTTCAGCCTGGAGAAGAGAAGAATTAGATTAGATATTAGGAAGAAGTTCTTTATTCAGAAGGTGGTAAGTCACAGGTTAACTAGAGAAGTTATGGATGCTCAATCCCTAAAAGTGCTCAAGACCAGGTTGGATGGGGCCCTGAGCAACCTAGTCTAGTGGCAGGTATCCCTGCCTATGGCACGGGGGTTGGAATTTGATCTTTAAGGTCCCTTCCAACTCAAACCATTCTATGATTCCCTGATTTTAAAACTCTCCACTTATGTGTTTGAATCACCCTGCTGACTTCTTGCCTTGCTATTTGCCCTCCCTGGGGTTGGAGATTTATTTTTTCTGCTCTTTGGTTGGTTGTAACTGATTTGACTTATTACTTCAAGCATCCTCAAATTACAGGCCCTAAATTTCAGATTTACAGTATTTCATAATTCTCTAACCTGTTTTTGTAGTCTTGGCCCGAATGCAACAGTGTGGGAGACCATGATCAGGCAAATCCTGGCTGACAGGTGTGAAGCTCTGCACTACTGCAGCAGTCCCTTCATTTGGTTGTAGAAGTAGAAGAAGGATGAGGAACTCCTGATCACAACACAGGGTTTACTGCTACTTATCATGGTGATATAATCAATATGTCAGCTCATGTGTGCTGACAGCTCCTGGGGATAACCTAGCAGCAATTCAAAATCACAACTAGGTTAATTTTTTAATGAAGTAACGTATGGTTATAAATACACATTTTCTAATTAAAAGATAAGAAGAGAATTTTTATGTAAAAACCACTCATTGATATAACTATACTGAAAAATAAAGTCACACCATTAACTGGCATTTATCCTAATAGAACTGTTTAAGGAAAGATCAGAATTTTGATTACAATATATAATTTTTGTGGCGATTTAGCCATCTTTTTATATTTTAAATGGAGGGGGTTTTGTTATTTAATACAAACATTGAAATAATTTCTTTCTCTTTTGTCTGAGGTTTTATCTTTCCTTTTTTCATCTTACTGCCATCTGAAACCAGCATTCCTACACCCTTTTTATATCACAAAACCTCCAGAGGGCTCTTTTTCAAAATACATGAATCAAATATAGCATGTAGACACATTTTTGTAAAAAGATGGCATCCACATTTCTTGGAGATATTACATTCTCTTTCTCTTTCTTTTGTTCTCCTTTCTTTCTTTGTTCGGCTTTGTTGTATGTGTGTATGCCTGGCTGCGCCTTTCTTTTTGGGGGGTAGTGAACTCCAGCAGCACCCCTGAAAGAAAACTCAGAATCTTGAATACTACTTTAAGTTAGCTTTTAGTGGAGTTGGTCTTCTGTACTGTCCTTCAAACTGACAGCTGAAAATGTATTATGAAACCTCCAATTACCTTTTCCCTCGTCTTTCAGAACTACTTGTGGCAGCATAAGGATTGTGCAAAGAAACCGAGATACTTGTGAAATCAAAGTCAAAATAAGCAGTTGACTAAGCTTTAGAAAAAAATCACCACAGAGTACAGATTTTCTTGAAGGCAGTAGATTTGTCACAATTTGTATTCCCTTGTGTTAAATACAGCGATGAAAATACACAGAACATTCATGTCAGTAACAAACATTCTAAAGCTGAAAGAAACACTAACTGAGAGACTTCAAATTGTCTGATATAACTTCAGGTGTAGGTTTGTCAACATAAGCAGTAATGTTATTTTGTACTTATATTTAGGATGCCCTAACAATGTCCAGTCAGGACCCATGAGAGATTTACTGTACTATAAACAGTTTACCAGGATTTAGAATATTAGTCCTAGCAAGCAAGACTACAATTTGATAAGTAACTCACAAGCAATAACTGAGAGGAAAATGCAAATAATAATCAAATATTGTATTTTCTCATTCCCCCACACAATATTGATCCAATAAAAATCTCAGATATTCTTATCCACAAGATCTCCATTTTACTGACATGCATGTGAATTGCTTGTTGAATCCTCTCCAGGCAGTTATAGACCAAGGAAGAAGATACTTGAAATTAATCCCAGAGATACGAAGCACTCATTGGAGCAAACGACAAGTAACTTAACCTAAAGTTTATCATGCAGCCATGTATTAAGCAAGTAGATTAGATAAGAAGAATAAAGGAATCACATATTATTGCAATATAAATGTAAGTTTCATATTTCTTCTGCGGGAGTAAAAGAAGCAGAAGTCGTTCCATCTCAGTCCACAGTTCTTTCTACCAGTATTTTACCAGTTTTAAGGAAGTACTTATCTGAGTCAGTTGGTTCTGGTTAAACCTGTTTTAAAACTCAAAAAATAAAGTCTCAGTTCCACATACTTTTGAATCAAATTTCTTGTCTGTGGTGCTTTCTTGCTGTATTATTTAACTCAGAGTGACTGATGACATTAGCTTGCATTGTCTGTATGTCACTTGTTCATGTTCCTCTAAACTCCTGTACATTTCTAATGTTTTATCAGTTACTATACTAAGATCCACAAAGATTAACACCATACAGTAGGTTTTCATGTTGATTAGCAGCAAACTCACATTCATTTCACTTTGTGTACTGCCATTTCCATAAAAAGGACAGAATTAGTAAACTAGATTAATACAAGTTTCTTTGCTAGAGCCAGTAAAAGTTCTTCAAAGGAAATTACTGTTCTTCCAACCTCTCATCCTTCATTGAGGTGATCAGCAACTATGTGGGCAATCTGCTTTGCATAACCTACCAGGGCTGTTGAGGTAAACTAATCAGCCATGGCATAAAAAAGGTCCTAGTATAAATGAAAAGGTTCTAAGAGACTGGAAGCAAGTAGTCAGTTGTGTGGTTGGAGTACTTCTTAAATAAGGAAGCCAACAGTGGAAATTCAGATGAGCACCTTCTGAGTCCTGGGCTGTTCAAAACATCCAAAAATGGTCTGGAAAAGTAAGGAGTAAGCCTAAAGTTTGATAGTGACACAAAAGTTATTAATGTTAAAATATATAAATATAGCTATATTAGTGTTATAACTATATTAAAGTAGTAGTTGAGGCAAAAACTAACTGTAGAATTGCAGAAGGCCCTCATGAGACAAACTGTGGGATAAATGTTATAGAATAATTTAGGTTGGAAAAGACCTTTAAGATTGTCAAGTCTGACCATTAACCTGACACAACTAAACCCACCACAACATCATGTCTCTAAGGGCCACATCTCTGCATCTTTTATCCATCTCCAGGGGAGGGGACTCCACCACTTCCCTGGGCAGCCTGTTCCAATGCCTGACAGCCATTTTGTTGAAGAAATTAAGATGGCTGATGAAATCTGAAACAAGAAAAGTGTTACTCATGAGTAAAAATAAAACTAACCTCACACAACATCATGGTTTCTAAAGTCACCCTTTATGAGTAATCTTGAAGCTGTGATAGTAGCATGGTCACACAGTAACTAAGTGCTTGGTGGCAGTCACTAAGGAATTAAAATATTAAGAACTAGGGAAAGAATGAAAAATCACTTTGAAAACAGAAACACTGAGACGTACTAACTTCATAAACTACCTCTGGGTATTTCTGTGTTCTTGTATAAAATGTTCTGGTAGTCAATTTACAAAAGTGACCCCAGAAAAATGGCAACTATCCCATGCCATTACCCAAATATATCAATGTAATTTTTCCTTCAGTGGATGCCTTTATTTTCCCTCTGCCAAGCAACAACTAAATCTCTGTATTTTTGCTGGAAGAACTTCTTGCAGAGAAAAATCTGTGGAAGGAGTTTGTGTTTATATTTGAGCACTATGTTTTTCTCTCTTTTTTTAAAATGCAGTTTTCTTCAATTTGTACACTCCAACCAGTCCTGAAAACCAGGTCTAATAGCACATCAGAAAAACCATTTCCTTTTTCCCACTAAGGTCAATAAAATGTTAGCACCTTAGTATTCCCAGCAGACTCTGGCACCAAAATTTACTTTAATCTAATACAGGAGAAGCTTACCTGCTACCTAAATGTTTGGCTCCCTGTGGAGTCCAAAACTAACCATGACATATATCATCCTAAATTATGAATATATGCTTGCATCATTAGAAAAAAGAACATGAAAGATTGTGTGTCCTCCTAGTTTCAACACCAACCATACAAATATGAATGGTATTGTGAAACTTTTTAATTCTATTGGGCGTGCTCAAAAAAACCACATAGGGTCAAGAAGCTGACACCATTTCTGAGGCATCAGAAACCAAAAGAGTTAAGAAAACCTTGAACTTTCTACTAACTTTTGTGTTCTTTGTTGAGATTTTTTTACCATAGTCTGATTGTCCTTTAAAAAGTAGATTTCAGCTCTAAAATAAGTCTTAAAAATACCTTTTAGCAATTCCATTTCATTGATTAAAACTGTCAAGAAAAGGAGGAAATGATGAAGTAGGCAAAACACTTGTATCCTAAACTACATGATAAATTCTAGTATGAACAAACATACCATTCGTACCGCCTCCTACATTATTTAGCTAGTTTAACAAATGTAAATTAAGTACTTGAAGTCAGCAAAATTAACTATAATAGATGAGGCTTACAAATGAGTAATTTTGTACAGCTGCCATTTGCTCAATATTATAAAAGGGCTCTTAATTTGATTTAACACATCTGTAAAGTGACTTCATTCTATAGATTTGTCATCTGAATTTGCATTTTTTTTCTGCTTACGGGAGGGAAAAAAGAGCCAATTTCACTTTGAAATTCTCATTTATTAGGCTGTTATATAAATGTCTTCTATAGTGCTTTGTGATGCAAGTATCAGCAACACCAGTGAACAGGGTTCTGTGGTAATTAGGGATAAATTAATAGATCTGAATAAAAAACCACCAAGGTTTTTTTTTTAATCACTCCCTCTCCCTCCCCTGTATACCCCTGGTTACTCTTCTGTTGTTGATTTTGGAACCTAGACAGGTACACAAGCTTTTATGATTCATTTATTAAAGTAGATGGAATTGCTATCTTGTTTCAGTGATTTAGCACTCATCTATTAGTTTGGGTATAAACCCTACATCCATTTAAAAATAATGCAATCATCCATGTTAATCTCTTCTGTTGCAGCAGTTCTGTTTCTTACCTGTCATAAGTAGAAGTAAATTCACTGGCTTCAGAAAGGTTAATGCAGAGCATTCTTAGCTCCACCATACTCAATATTATTCTGGCCAGAGAACATCTTTCCAATCTTAAAAATAGCTTAATTCTAGCTAAAGAGATTATAAAAACAAGATATAGAAGAAAGGTTGCCTTTTTATATCGTCCATGAAATTTTGACCTTAATGCCTTGAAGGACGAAAGGTCTGTAAACATATTATTGAGGTTACTGAAAGACTGTAACAGATCACAAGTATTTTCATAAATCTGTACTGTGTGTACTGCATATCTGAGGAAAGAAAAGCTTCAAAGCATATTCACTCACAAATTCCCTAATTCTGCAGAGTTATATTTATTTGTTTTCAGGTCCTTAAAATTCATACAGTGCTTGTTAATTATATTAATATGTAATGACTGAATTAGAAGAGGATTTCAACTCCTGTGTGTCACCTAACTTTTGTCACTGCAGTGAGGCAGATGATGCATGACATTGGAGACATTTAGTACCTGTCTACATGGACAGAAAATTAATTACCATGTGTACTAGTTTGAAAACAAACCAGTGGGAGATCACAAGTCAGAATTATAATTTAATAGGAAAATTAAAATAAAAGCAGTAGCACAAGAACACTGACAGAGTCAGGATACAACCTGACACCCTGTTAGTCAGGGTGGTGGTAGCAGTCCAGGCGAAGTGCTTCTGTTGAAGCAGTGATCATGTAGAAGGGTCTGGTCTTTACCTAAAAGTCCAGCCGTAGCTCTTGTCCTCTAGGAACCCAGTAGGTAGGGTTACTTGTGCTGTTCCAAACCCCAGATCATATCCAGGTGAGAATGCTTGGCTCCTCCCCCCTGGAGGATCCCACAATGGGATGATGTAATTCTGTGAGTCATGTGGTGGGTCCTTGATGGGCCATTAAGCAGAGATAAGCCCCGGAGGGAGTTATCAGGGATGTGTCATGGTAGGAGATAACGAACACTGCCCCACCTGCTTTAACAGCTTGTGAAGATGATAATAGAATACATGCTTTTGGTTACATCTTACACTGTAACCTAGGATACCATGTTAAAGAATATTCTGAATAGGTCTCACAATACCCTTTCCAATAAGCTATTTATCATTCCATGGGATAATTCACTGATCATATGGCAAGAGACAGGAGGAGGAAGCATGGCAGTAAAATCTCGGTATTTCACTTTTCGTAGTAAAAGATGAATGCAAGATAGATCTGAGTCTTTTCTCCAGTGTAAATATAAATATTCATATATGTTATAGAATCTAAGCTTTATTATTGTTATTGTTGTTGTTGGTATTATTATGTTAATTACTCTATCAGTTTTTATAGTAAAAATTTTCAGACTGTCATCTGGTCTTTCCTATCCCAGGTATTGGATTCCCTTAGCTAATGGGCAGAAAATCTTCCCTCTCTCCCATTTACTAGAGTCCCTCCATGTTCTGTTTGCCTAGCCCTTTCATACAAATCAGAGGAAAATTATCTTTAAATCTATGAGAGACTTGAGACACTTAGCATCATGTGGTAAAGTTCCTCCTGCTCCTGCCACTTTTGCTGTAGCAAGGAAGCAAAATTTGAAGTTAATCTCAGTAAACTTCCCTAGGTGCTAACAACACAGTCACACATTCTGGTATTATATAGTGGTTACACAGCTTTTCATTTCAGAGATTAGCTCCAGCAAATAAAGAGAATATCTCTTAAAGACTGAGTTTAACCTACGTGAAAAAAGGCCACATTAAAGCTGAACTATGAAACCCAGCTAAACCCCTTAAGGCCTTTTCGTTCTAGTCCTTCTGAAAATCTGCTGCCCATGATGGAATATGTGGAAATTTGTGTCACATTCAATCCAAGACTGGCACATAATTAAAACAAAAACATATTTAACAAATTACTCTCATAACTTCTATAAATTTTTCCATTTTTTCTTGTACCATTTTACTATGAAAATGTATGAAGATACTCAAGTCCTTTGGATTTTTCCTAAAAAGTCTGTGATAGGGTCATAATGCTAACTATAACTCTAGAACATGATAAGTGTCTGTTACTTATTCTCATCCAAGAAGTGGTCATGTTGTAAGGCACATAAACAGATATGAACAGTCATATTTCTGAAGGAATTCATTACTATGGAGGAAAAGGCAGGTCTAAACACCAACCGCTCCATTTAAACAGTAGACAAAGTATTATACATTTTTTCCTAGTGTTCTGCAGTCTCTGTACATTTAGAAGATATTTAGATTCTGATCCACAGTCTTCATTTACCACATTATAGCAAAATGGAAGACAAAGTTGTATTTGTTATCATCAATTGTACATGGCTATAGACAGAAACAGAAGGAGGAAAATAGACAATAGTTGTGTACAGATACAAGGTTCTGTCACACCGAGCTTCATGTTCACTCACTATCAAATAAATGGTTCAAAAAAGACCTATGGAAATTAGAAGATTTATGTTTCCTTCATTAATTATGCATTTTTCTATGCAGTCAGTGTAATAAGTAGGAACAGTTTCTTAATGTTCCTTGAATATTTTTGCACATGATGAATAAGACCCTTTTAAGTCTGGAAACAGTGATAATTATATTTTGTACACTCTGCACTGAATCTATAATTCTCATTAGACATACAAGCTCTTCCACAGTACTTCAGGTAATGAAGAATAACCAAAGCCATGCTGCATTAAGAGGCTCATTTTTCCATGAAGCAATAAACTACACAACATTTATATTAGTGGCTCTCTGAAGCTGCACACAGTAGACATAATAGCAGTTACAACCATCCATCTTGTGAACAACAGTGACGGGTGTTGCCCAGAGCTCTAAGTAACACAAACATCAAAAAGCTCTCAGTCTCTTAAAAACTGGTTAGAAATCATACAGTGGGACATATATTTGATCCTCAAATAATCAATCATTCACGTGTATTTCTTCTACTTGCTGAAGAAAGTTATGGAGTGAGCATAAAGTATATTTGCTTTGAAGCAGAAATTTGATATAGCTGAAAAGATAACAAAAAGCAGATGAAAAAGTCTAGCAATATCAGAATGTTTGCACAAGCTAAAATCTCATTAGGAATGGGAATAGGGACCCCTATAGCAGTGAAATTAATATGTTGTGCTTGAATGTTATGAAATGTGGAAAAGCTCTGAAGATCTGGGACAAAATCTTATTGTTGTTTTGGTTTGGTTTTTTCCTGTTTAGAACATTTTCATTTTGTTACTGAGACAAGCATCCAAGTTAGTTTAAATACTTATTGGATGATATAACAGTCTACTTTTTCTATCCCCTACCCCTTATGTTTTACTGAATCAAATCTTTACGAAAGTTAGATTCCTTACATCCAAATTTGTTTACTGATGTGTGACTTTTAACTGCTGTGAAATTTCATAGTGCTGCAATATTTTCTAAGCAAGGCTTTATTTTCCTGATCTGAAATGTGGGTCCTGTTCCAATCTGGGGAATATAAAATACATTTTACATTGTACCTAATTGTCTGCAAGTATTCAGACACTCTTTCCTGTTTATGCCATTAGAGCTATGTATGTTTATATGGTTTAGCCACAACCCTGAGCCCTACTGTTCTGTGCAATATATTGAGATTCACTTTTAAAAAAATATAATATCCCCAGAGATATTTTCTTCTAATAGCAAGTATTTAACAAAATATTTATAAAAGACCAAACTAATATCGCCATATCTTTCTAGATAAAATATGCAGGGTTACAAGTCTGCCCTGCCTGCACAGTTCAATGTTCACCGATTTTGCTTCCATATTCTTTTAGGAATTTCACAGAGAACAAAGCTTCAAATGTAAAACAAAGCGCTCAAGACTATTTTGTACAGCACCCACCCAAAATTGCTATCACAATATACATACTTCATCCCTCATGTAAGGTTGTTCACGAGGAAATCCACTTGGACTTCCAATGCTTTTTCTCTCAGAATTCAGCCCAATATTAAAGGACGGTATCTGCACTATGACTGATTCCCATTTAGTATTTTATATGCCTGACAGGACTTTTGAGTGCAGATCAAAACTAAGGGAACTTTTCAACAACTTGGCGGTGATAAGAAGCCTAAAAATGAATACAAATGTGATGTGTCCACTTCATGCTTCAGAGAGATATAAAGTGGTCTCAGCATAAATAAGAAACCCTCAGCGGACAGTAGCTCAGACGCCAGCAGTTAAGTATTTCTCTGCATATCAAAGCATTTATAAAGAGAGTAGCATTATAATACAAAAAAACTGCAGTGTTTGGGTGAAAGTCTGTGATGAATAAAGGTTTAACTACCTACAGTGAGTCTGAAGGATTAATTTTTTTCTTTTAGTATCTGCTAGATAAAGAGAGAGCGATTGAATATATTTTGTAAGGGGTTTTGTCACACCAAACAATAAAAAATTAATAAAAGAGTAGACAAAATATTATATCATTCATGATCTAAAGAAGAAGCCATATGTTAAGCAGTTTTTATTACAAAAATCTATTAGTTTCTTACAAACTAGAACTTGAGTACTTATGATGCACGCAACAAATCTGTCTTGACAACATCAAAATTCCTCAGAGATCTCATTTACAGAAAAACTACTTTAACTCCCCAGTATGCTATTTATAATCATCTCAGTTGCTGGTTCATTATAATCTATTTGAATGATCCCATTTTATTTTCTAATATTCTACTCTCATTAAACTCACACGCTATCATAGAAATTGTGATGACACAGTATTGTCACAGAGTCACTGAAATTAGGAGACCTATGGGGTCCACTTGGTCAAAACCCCTTGCTCAAGCAGTACCACCTAGGAATGATTGCCCAGGACCATGTCCAAGTGGCTTTTGAAGATCTCCAGGGGCAGAGACTGCACAACCTGCTGAGCAGTCTGTGCAAGTGCTCAGTCATGCTCGGAGTAAAAAAGTGTTTCCTGATGTTAGTTGGGAATATCCAGTGTATTTGTAATTTGTGCCCATTACCTGTTGTCCTGTCACTGGGAAGCACTGAAAGAGTTTAACTTTGTCCTCTTTGCATCCTCCTAATCAGGTTATCTAAGTATATTGCTAAGTTCCCCTCTGAGGCTTGTCTTCTCCAGTCTAAATGGTTCCAGCTCTCTCAGTCTTTCCTCATAGGAAGGATGATCCAATCTTTTCATTATTTGTGTGGTCTTTTGTTGGATTCTCTCCAGTATGTCCATGTCTCTCTCATACTGGGGAGCCAAGAATTGAACACAGTACACCAGGTGTGGCCTCACCAATGCCCAGTAGAGGGGAAGGCTCACCACTCTCAACCTGATGACAACACTTTTTTTAATGCAGCCCAAGATATCTCCCACCTTTTTTGTGGTAAGAGTACATTGCTGACTGATGTGCAGCCTCGTGTCCACCAGGACCCCCAGTGTCTTTTCTATGAAGCTGATTCCCAGCTGCATGGTCTCCATAATTTATTGGTGCCTGGCATTGTTTCCTACCAAGTGCAGGACTTCATACTTCTTCTGGTTGAAGTACATGAGGTTCCTTTCAGCCCGTTTCTCCAGACTGTCAAGGTCCCGCTGGATGGCAGCATGACCCTCTGGCTTATCATCCTTTAATTCCAGCTCTATGTCATCAGCATGATGACCCAGATGAAGATATTAAACAGGATTGGGCCCAACACTGACCCCTGGATGCACCACTAGTAACTGGCCTCCAGGTAGTCTTTGTGCCACCATTCTCTGGACTCGGACATTCAGGTAATTTTCAATCACCTCACTCTCTCCTCATCCAGACCATACTTTGACAGCTTGTCTGAGAGCGACAGTGTCAAAGGCCTTACTGAAGTCCAGGTAGTCAATATCCATTGCTCCCCACTCATTTACCAGTTGAGTCATTTCATTGTAGAAGTTTACTGAATTGCAACACTCCAGTCATGGGAGTCATCCCACCATATGTCTGTGATCCCAAAAAATCCGTAGCCCTGCAACTGCACACTCCTCTTTAACTCAGTGTGTTTATTCCCCAAACTGCCTGTATTAGGGTACAGGCACTTTAGAAAAGCACCTCAGCATGTTGAGTTCCTGGAGAGGGTCTTGGGGATTTCTGTATAATTGTAGGCACTTCCTTGCTTATATGCAAGCATTGGGGGTGACTTGATTTATGAAATACTAAATTTTCACAGTTCACAAGTTATGTGATCTCCATGCAGCTTCATCTCACATTGTTTCATTCAAAATACCAAAATATGCTAATATTTTATCTACTTTGTAATACGTAACATTACCAAATATACTGCAAAATTATTTTTATTACATTTACACAAACTATTTATCCTTTGCTAAGTTAAATACGAGGCATTATAATTCTACTAAGTTTAAAATCTATTTTCTATTTTAAATGCTCCTTAATCATAGATATTATGAAAGTTATCCAAGCTTCTCCAGATATTCTCATGCATTTCTAAACCTCCTTTTGTTTATAACACCAGTGTGAAGAAAAATTGCCTCAAGATAATTAAAAGCCTGTGTGTAAGGTTTAGATACCACCAACTTAGGAAGCATTGAGCTAGATCATTCCTAAATCAAAGCAGATCCCCAAAGCTGCTGCTGAACCATAGATGAAGGTTAAACATTTTCCTACCATAATTTTTCTTTGGGCAAATTACAGGTGTCTCCATGCTTAGTGAGAAATTAACAGCATTGATATCTTTGAAGTATCTGTGCCATATATGCTGTGGCAGTTGGCAGATTTTCTGACTCAGACAAGAGGAGACCTATTTAGCAAACATAGTGAATTTTCACAGCTTACACCCTTTGGATGTTCTAGCACAGTTTTGCCAAATATTTCTGCTGTTTCGGTAGAGTTCCTTGCTTCAATAGAGCACAAAGTTATTCTCACACACTGCTGGATAGCAGCCCAAGGTGATGACATCCTTAAGAGAGCATGAATGTGCACAAAGGTTGGTAAGAGCTCCCAGAGGCTGCTTGCAGCCCCATTTCATAAATAGACTGCTTAGTATAATCTAGAGATTATTCACTAGAGAAATCTCATCATTACAAGTAGTTTACCCCACATTGCAATTCAGAATATAGGAATAAAATATTTACAGCTGAACACTCAGTACTACATGATTGATGTCCACTTCAAACTCCCTTGGCTGCTATCACCCATGTCTTTACCACATTCTGTAGTCAGTTTTTGTTTAAGTTAATAGTTCTCAGTGAAAGTAGGCCCACCCTATCCTCCATATAAGCTTTTAAAAGTTAATCCCACCATCATATTTGATCCCTATTCAGTGTGATTCTTCCCTCCCATGCTGACAAAACCTGACTTAAAGGCAACATTAGGAATATCTTGTTACTGGAAGCCATTATATCAGAAGGAGTTAGGTCTGGATTCAGAAAGAGGATTGAGACACTACCTCTAAACTATACCTTGTGAAATCTCCCATGAAGAGTAATATAAATGTTGGTATTTTTTTCTCTGAGTCTGAAGATGCTCACCAGATTTTAGGAGGGAATTTGTGGTGCTCATATCATTTGAATCTTACCCACTCCTTCAAGAATAAGTGTATTCTTGTAAGTGTGTAAGCTCCAGTGTCTTAATCAAAATTCTGTTCACCATTGCTATTTTTATTCCTCAAATCAGGAGTACTTAAACCAAAGTTAAAGGCGTCAGACCAACACTGGCATATTCTTCTTGAATTCCAGTTAAAAGTTGAGCTGTTTCTCCTTTTTAAAGTAAATGTACTGATGAAAAATAGACATTTTCTAAACTCTGCTGGAAATTTCTGAGATATAATACTACCTAAAAAGAGCTTGTATACACTAGACTTTAATTTGTAAATCATTTTCTTTTTAATGTTCTTAATTTCTCACAACCTTCTCTTTCAGACATGCGAGCTGCCCTTCAGTACTCATCTCTCCATTGTTTACTTCAAACTATTCTTCACTGCGTAAAAGAGTCACATAGAACTCTCTTTTAATAATTACTTCACATAAAATCACCAATGCTTCCAGTGCTATATTGCAGAAACCATTCAAACTAGACAAAGCAACTGGACCACTCTCAATTGGAAGGTTTAAACATGTCACAATTTTTTTAAAAATATGAAATATTTTTGTCCCTAACCTTTCTTTTCCTTTTTTTTTTTTTTTTTTAACAAACATTGTTCAACACTAGGCAATTGCAGTAAAATTAGGTAAGGTGTCTTAAGCATAACCTTAATATGGAGAAGGATAGTTATTCAGTTAGCAACAAACAATAGTTTTTAAAGGAACCAATCAGATGTATCCTGAGAATTTGATCTAGAAAGGATTTGGATCAAACTTTCCTGCTTGATAAGACTGAAAATGTGCTACTGGTTGTTGAACACTGGTGGAGTATTTAAATAGAAATGTATCTTCTAAATAGAAAGAATTAATGAAAACTAGATTAAGAAATATAGATCAATAATTAGACTTTAATTTGGAGACTATGCTGAGATATACCTACACTGTCTTTCTGGCATTTTATCTAGTCTTTGAAATTTCTCTAGCTTTCATCCTAAAATAGTACAACATGCTACACAGACACACAGTATTAACAGTCCTTGCTCAGCCAGGAAAAAACCCCACCCCATGAATTCCAGTTACAATTCCTACTAGAGAGACCCCAGTGTTGCCACAAGTCCAGGAAGAGCAATATCCTGATTGCTTCCCATAGTCTTCATCTTACTGCTCCAACCTCGCTTCCTCACTCTGGCTGCCTCCTATCAGCTCCTCAGCAGGCTGTGGGAAAGATGAACTCCTGCAGAGATTACAGCTCAGTTCAGGGTTTCTGAAGGAGGTCATACAGCCTGCATAATTCCCACAGCTAGGCTGAACAGCCAGCATGCTTCCTTCTACCTTCAGAGTATTATCTACACATAAAACCCTATGCATAGCAGAAAGGCAAATTTCCAGGTGTCTTTACTAGTGTTACCATTTATACCAATAGTGATGTTTGGAAAACAAAAACCTAACACATTTAGATTAGAAAATCATCTTATATTAAAAAAAATCTTCTATTGACTGAAATACAAATTGAGATAAGACTAATACCACATGTGAATACAAAAAGTAAGTATGAAGTATTTTAAGCTATCAGATATTTTAATAGATACACGATGTTGTCTGTGTAATTTTCACAGAAAAAGAATGCAGATTGTTCCAAAACAGATATAGATTTTTCTGACAATGATCAAGATTTTTTGCAGCTTTATTTAAAATAATTCTTCCCATTTGCTTTCTTTGTGTGTGTAGTTGCACTGTACATCTGTTTCATGATGCTTTGAAAAATTATTGATCTTACCTCTGAACTGCAAAACCTGTTATAAGTGAATTTGATTCCCTTATCGAGAATGCATCGCTTGAAATGATGCATCATTAGTGGGGACCCAAATTTCTAATGATACAGTGTGACTGCCATAACTAGAAAAGAAATATTCTCAGATTTTGTTGAACATATTCATATCTCTGTGGTGGATTTTACAAGATCAAAGAAGCAACAGCAAACATCAAACACAGTTGTTTACAAAATGCTACAGGCACAAGACAGATATTGCATACGTGTTAGTGCTTCAGAAGCTTGTTATGAGTTAGCTAGTTCCATACTGTGTTGCATTGAAGAGGATTTTCATATTGCTATAAAAAGAAAGGAACCAGTAGATCTTCAGAGCTTATGGATGTGTGCATGGGGTTTCAGAGACTGAATTTTTTTTCCCTAGTAGCTTTTTACTTTAAATTTTTAACAATATTTTAAGCAAGCTTATTTAAATGGCCCATAGAATTCAGTGAATAATATCCACTCTTAATGATTTTATCTAAGCTGATCTGTTTTAAGGTTTTATATAGTCTATTAAAAGCAAACAAACAAATGAACAAACAAACAAACAAAAAGAAAGGGGGGAAAAGGAAGTTCCTATTAAGAATAAGAAAGCAAAGATCTAATCACAATAATAGTCGACATCTTCAAGGGGTCATAAACCCTCTAATTAAACCTAGTTAGGGAAGGATCTGATCATCTATGCCTCCATTTTTAGTCAAGTATTGTTTAGGAAAGACTGAAATCTCTGAAGTGGGAGGATGGAGAAAGCACAGTAGTGACTCACAACGGGCTCATAGGGGGAGAAGTGTGTAGGTACACACAAAAACAAAGAACCTTTCTTGCTAGAGAAATAGCCCTGGAAGTTGCTGCTGTGGTACTATCTCCTCCTAGATTTAGAAGGCAGGATGGTAACATAAACAAATAAGCAACCTAAGAACTAAACCAAACAAAAAAACCTGCCAACACTAACAGAGGACCCAAAATGCAACACTGCAGAGAAGGTTATTTAGTGAACAAACTACAAAATGCTTCATTTTACTCTACTGGGAGAAGAGGATAAAGATTCTAAAGCAAATATTGAAGTGCACTGAAGAGAATATGAGAGAAAAAGGCATCACTTATCCTAAGAAGTTTTAGATGGAGCATAAGAGTTTGTTAGTTATTATCATAATGCAACAATAGCTACAAAATAACCTTGTCAACCTTGTCATTTCAATTTTTTATGCATTTGGTTTCTTTTCCTGGATATGTCAGTGAATTCTTCTCTCCATAACATATTGCCATAGGCTAAAAGCACATAAAAGAGGTCTGTCAAAGACATGTCACATGTAATTACATTATACCATAAACAACACTGTCCTTGGTCGCTTTTGAAGGTCTACATTTCAAAGGTGTTGCCGCACCTGAAATACTCCATCTCAGACTCAGCTGGAAGTACATGGTGTTTGTTCCCACCTTTAGTGAAAAACAGTGCATAGAAAATGACCTTCACAAGGTCTGGATAAAATTCAAATTATGCTGGAAGAAAGGTGAAGGGGAGGAAAAATAAAACCTGCTGGCCTTCCCTGTTCACACAGGGATTTGTTCTTGATCTCCAGGTTTTAGAGGGGCCCCTGCTCCTTTAACAATGCAGTTAGTCAATGGTGAGACCAGTGTTGAAGCTGGGAGGATGATAAGCGGCTAAAGCACATCCCAAAAAATCTTTTGGAAGTGATCAGGACTTCCAGCACTTTGGGTGGCATTACCTCTAACTCAGAGCAACTAGTTGCTCTTTTCCATGCTCCCTTACAATTGAGTTTCTTTAGGTTTATTGCTCATCTGACCATCTTACCTCCTCTGTTCTCTTCAACCCTTCAGTTTATTCTTTGTTATAAAAAATCAGCAAAATTAGGTTGGTCTTTGCTGAAGAGCCATCTGCATTCTGCTTTTGTATTAAGTATGCTTTTTCACTTCACTATTTCTATTTAGCTCTAAATGTTACAAGCCAGCTAATACTGTGTGGCTTTAAAGCATCACACTCACAAAAATATACAAACAGCTTGCTTGAGTGCTAATTTCAGTATGTCATACATGCATGCCAGTTTCATTTGTGGAGTAAAGAATATTTCCTACTTTACTCAAGTTTTAATTTAAAAATTTAAATAATGTAAGTATGAAGGATTTCTATCCTGTATATCAACTAAGATTGTCTCAAATGGGGTGACATCAGACCTGTCACTAGTGAGGTTCGGCAAACCCTGTGCTCTTCAACATCTTCATAAACAATGTGTATGCAGGAGTGAAAGGGATACTAGATCAAACACACAGATGATACAAAACTGGGAGTGCTGTAGATTCCTTTGAAGGCAGAAAGTACCTGCAGAGAGACCTTGACAAATTAGAGGACTGTGCAATCACCAACCATATGAAGTTTAACAAGGGAAGGTGCTGGATTCTGCACCTGGGATGGGGCAACCCTGGATCTACAGACAGACTGGGGAATGAGAGCCTGGAGAGCAGTGCTGTGGAAACGGACCTGGGGGTCCTGGCCAGTGACAAGTTGAACATGAGTCAGCAGTGCCCTGGCAGCCAGGAGGGTTAAGCGTGTCCTGGGGTGCATCAGGCACAGCATCGCCAGCTGGGCAAGAGAGGGGATTGTCCTGCTCTGGTCTGTGCTGGGGCGGCCTCACCTCGAGTGCTGGGGGCAGTTTTGGCTGCCGTGGTATAAGACATTAAACTGTTGGAGAGTGTCCAGAGGAGGGCAACAAAGACGGTGAAGGATCTTGAAGGGAAGCTGTATGAGTGGCTGCAGTCGCTTGGTTCATCCTGTAGAGGAGGAGACTGAGGGGAGACCTCATTGCAGTTACAACTTCCTGTTGAGGGGAAGAGGAAGGGCAAGCAAATTAATTGGGTTGAAGGGGGTTGGACACTGGAACAGGCTCCCCAGGGAAGTGGTCACAGCACCAAGCCTGACAGAGTTCAAGAAGTGTTTGGACAATACCCTCAGGCACATGGTGTGACTCTTGCGGACGGTGCTGTGTAGCGTTAAGAGTTGGATTCAGTGTTCCTTGAGGGTCCCTCCCAAATCAGCTTGTTCTCTGATTCTGTGATAAAAGCTTCACCAAAATTGCCAAAGACAGGGAGAAAAAAAAAAAAAGGCAGGGAATGATAGAGAAAAAGAAAAAAAGATAAGAAAAGAAATCAACTATTCACAGCATCAGTGGAATGAAGAAGTTCCAGTTCATTGGAACTTCATGTTCTTCATGCTTCAAGGGCTTTTGGAATAACAAAAAATTGTGCATGCTTCCTTTGCCAAAGCAAGTTGAAAAGACAGATGTTATCCTAACTTACAACCAGGGAGCCTGGCTGCCCATTCCAGTGGCATACTCTGGCCAATTAAAAGCTGACATCTTTAGAAGTGAGAAGCAATAACACAAGCATGAGTCCAGTGCTGATTCTGACTGCAAATTCTGTATTTTCCATCTGAAAAAACACACTATTTTGAGCACAAAGGAATGTTTCATTGGTGACGTTCTGCAGGGTGCATTTGGAATAAATCATGGTTTTAAAGACTGACTGATATAATTGCTTGGCCTGGAGAGTAGGATAGATCCAGATCCCTTTGAAATTAATGGAAAGGCTCATATTGAGGCAATTGTGTTGGGGACAGCATTAACTCTGGAATTTTTGTTTTCTTTATAATAGAAAATCAAATTCAGCAGTCTTCCTTAGCACATTCCCATTAAACCATCATATGGGCACATTTTACTGTTTTTTAATACTTGACCTTTATATTAAATGTTAAATACTTCTTATAATTTTAGCCTTACCATTCACAGAGACACATTCGCAGACACTTTAGAAGTGTTTTTTCAGCTCACTTGCCCCTCTTTGAAAAGGCAGACAGTAAAAGAAGTCCACTTCTAACTTTGCGGGTTAGATGGAGGAAGGTATTTTTCTTCTTCTTCCCACTTGTGTACTACTTTGTTTATAAGCAATATTTAATGTTTGTCTTACACTTTTAAAGTTTAAAAGAAAACTTCCTTGATAATGGTTTTAATGAGAATCTCTCTAGAAAGATTTTTCTGTCACAACACTTCCATAGTCATACCTGAAACTACTTTTAAACCAGCTAGCTTGAACATTGTAAGGAGTACAGCTATTTAAACCCAGAACTGAAAAAAACAAGCAAGACATCCCCCAAAAGCTGGATTAGCCTACCATTCAACACTGCTGTCTAAAGTGCTTCATCTAAGGGTGCATATGTGTATTGCAGTTACACTGGCAGATAGAGCACAGAAGAGCTCCTGTATTACTTGCAGATGTAAAGATTCTTTCTCTGTATCTTTGCTTAAAACTTGATTGAGTTTCTTCTGCCTCGACTGCTACACCCATCTCAATTGTTCTTATTTGTCATGGACTGTGCAGGTTAACAAGCTTGTCACTTGTACTGGCATTTAAATTGCTGTTTTCATCTCCCTCCTCCTGTTTAATAATCTTCTCCTTTTTTTTGATAGGACCTGACATTTTTCTGACTTCTCCTTCCTACCATTTACAGAAATGCTTCCGGAATAAAAGTAAAGAAATCAAAATTAACGATGACATGAATGTGACAGCTTCCAAAATTTACAACTACTGTTTTCCATTTCCTCCTATTACTCTAATAACAGAGAACAGTTTGACATGGACATGGAAACAGTGTGCTTCAAAACAGCAGTGGACTTAGCAAGGGAGTCAGCAAATTTGTTGAAAATCTTTTAGGCAGCAGCAGTAACCATTTCGAAGCTGTAAGACAATGTCTGAACCTGAAAAGAAATTAAAGGTTGCACCTTCAGGCCTCTCTAAAGATCTATAAATCAGCCACAATTCACTTGTCTTCTTGCTAGAAACATGAGAATTGATGAGCAATAAGAATAGTGAAAACAAACTGCCACCACTCTGCCTACCAGGAAAAATGCCCAGAAAATGCACTTGCACAAAATCTTTAGTTTAATTCACCTTCTACTCTGACCATGCTGATGAATCTGCATTTCAGTCATTCGCACTTTCACTCACTGCAGTCATTTAAACCACAAAGCCAGACATCCTGAGTGTGTCAGAAAAAACAAACAAAAAACCCACAAAGCAAGTATTCACTTATGGGGAAGTCCTCCTGATGCCCCTACTAATTTTCAGTCAGCTGTCATTCATATGGACAGTGACCTAACACAGTAACCTGACCAGCAGGATAGGCCAGCTCAGAACAGCCAGCCCCCTGAGAAACAAATCAAGAGACCAGTGATGAGAGGTGACTCTGTCTAGTCAGAGATTTTGTTGCTAGTCCTTCTTAGCATCCATTTGTTCTATAGATACATAATTAACTCTGAGAAGAACTAAGAACATACTAAGAACCAAGGCTATAACATGTTGAGAAAAAGACTGCAGAGGTATAAAAGGTATGTTCTTCCATTGCCCAGAGTGAATTTTCCCTGACTTCCCACCATGACATTTATATCACATAGTTCAACCAGTTTGTCCACACACACTTCAAACTTGGGAAGACAGCTGTTGACACTAATTTCACAAAGATAATTCTGCTGTTATGTCTTGCTATCACCTGCCCAGTATTTCTCACACTGTTTTGTTTTCAAAGGATTCCTCAGTATCCAGTACAAAAACTTTCTGATGAACGACAGAAACCTTTCCAGTGCTGTTAATAAAGGCAGAGTATTCTGTAGAATCCTCAGACTTTTAAATGTGTGGTCTCAACCTCATGACACATGTACTCAACTCATTTCATATACCCTTCACTAGCAGGCTTGTGGAAGTTATAGTATGAACAGAGAAAATTTATAAATGTTTTTATAAATTCCTGTGAACTGCTGTTTTTGCAGTTCACAGGAATGTTCTAAATATGAAATAATATTTCACTATGGCACCGAGGGTGGCCCTTTTTTAATACTCATAGAAGCCAGAGATAAATCAGAGGTATAAGCAAACAAACCAAAAAGAATTACAGTTCTAAAGACAAATTATCTAAGCCAAATACCTGAGAGACTCAAAGAGAGTCCAGGACTATGCACCACAGGAGGAAATCCTGTACTAAGTGGATACATGAATTGGATCATGAGCCAATGTTACCCCTTTCATGTAAAGTGTATAAATTTAACCCCAATCCCAAACTATTTAGTCATTATTTAACTAAAACTAAAGCATTACTTCCAAATTATGAAAGGCTTCAAAACAAACCATGATTTATGGGAAATACATCTTGAGGTTAAAATTTCTTGCAGAACCTCGAAATTGTAACTCAGCAGTTTTAATCTGGTTTTCACTTTAGCCAGGATTTTCCCACCAAGCATTCAAACTTGGGGATCTGGTTTATAGGTCATTATAGTGGTGCTAGGTTGGTGGTTGGACTAGATGATATTGAAGGTCTCTTTCCAGCCTTGATGATTCCATGATTCTGTGATTCTTTCAGACAAGCAAGTGTTGAAGCTGTACTTCCTTTCAGCATTAGCTCCAATGACGTTGATTTCTTTGGAGGTTTTCTGGTTTTATTCTTTTTGGTTTTTTGGGATATTCTTGTTTTAATTCAGGTGTACTGGTGTGCTACAGCACAGGGAGAGGCAAGAGCTAGCTACTTCCTCCAGAGTGGGAACCTGAGGTCAGGCTGTGCTAGGACAGCAGAGCTGACTGTGAGTGAGGCTCTCTCTACAGTCCTAGATGTGGCAATATATTGGTCCAACATCCAAACAGAGAGCCCAGCCAGGAGCAGAGGGATGTAGGACCAAATAGAGGATGGCATTCAGCTATTCTAAGAGGAAGGTCAGGCCTGAGACTGGAGGTGATATGGCCACCAGCAGGGTGTGCGGAGCCTCTGGGCAGGCTGATCAGAGCCATCAGCTTTAGTGTCCTTAGGGGCCTGGTATAACTTGAATTGCCAAATCCTGAGATCACAGAATAAGCTCATTTAGAAGGGACCCACAAGGAACTTCAAGTCCAACTCCTGGCCCTGCACAGGACCATCCCCAAGAATCACATCTTGTGCCTGAGACAGGCTTGGTGCATTGACTACTTCCCTGGGGAGCCTGTTCCAGTGCCCTCTCTAGGTTAAGAACCTTTACCTAATATGCAGCCGAAACCTCCCCTGGCACAAGGCTAGGCCATTATCTTGGCTCCTGTGAGTAGTCACCACAGAGAAGAGAGTAGCATCTGCCCCGCCTCTTCCCCTCACAAGGAAGTTGCAGACTGCAATGAGGTCGTCGCCTCTCAGCATCCTCCAGGCTGAACAGACCAAGTGACCTCAGCTGCTCCTCATACGGCTTCCTCTCAAGGCCCTTCACCATTTTTGTTGCTCTCCTTTGGCCACTTTCTAATAGTTTAGTATCTTTCTGTGCTCAAATCAGCGATCTCTCTATAGGCTGAGTAATGGACTGCACTTCTGAAAATTGGGAATATGTACCTTCTACCACAGTTAGATTTGTTATGAGGCTATTAAGATTTTAGTCTTTCACTTCAAATCCTTGTCAAATGCTGACCTTTGTAAAATAACTTACACTGAAATAAAGCCATCTATACCAAACTTGACCTGGAGGTGTCTCTATTTTTATTATTTGGTGAACTTTTCCTGAATTATCCAAGCATTCTCAATAGATCAATTACTAATTTTTCAAGGTAAGTTGTAGCTTTTTTCAATTCAACTGGACTGTGAATTATATGTGATTTTAATAAAAGCCTGACCTTTGTTGCTGAAACATCTAGTCTTTCAAGAAGATTCAGGATTTTTGATGTAATTGAAACACCATGGAGAGAGCTAAAATCAGCTGCTGTTCCATAGGCTCAGTTCCTCCTTTCTCCTTTGTTTATTACATCCTATGCATCCTTACAGGTCTAAGCTTACCTGTAGATGTTGATAAGAGTTCATCTGAAATGAGAAGGCTACTGGTTAACCAGAGATGGGTTTTTTTGTTGTAGGAATCTTTTGCTTCATATACTACAGCATCGTTGCAATTTGTTCCCAAGGCTTCTGTTACCTCATTTCGGATAACAAGACATGTGAATTGTCTTTGATTCATTCTCAAGTACCTTAAGATATTCGCAATATTTTCCAGGTGCAGTGCACATATTGCTGAATAAAGATGAAGTCATCTTTGACGTAGAAGAATATATTTTCCAACTTTCTCAAAATACAAAAGTGTGACTGGGAGAGTTATCCTTAATCATCACATCTAATAATTTGTTTCTCCAGAATGTTGGTCTATAAAATTATCAATTTAAAAATCTTAGCTTGAAAGCCAATCTTCTCATTTGTCTGGTTTTTTCATTCTAATTACTTTCTAGTACTTCCATAAAAGAAGATGAAACTATATAACTGTTTTAAGAATCTGATGGGTCTTTTTAGCTTATCTTTATTCCTGCATAGTTTATATCCATTTATATATCATTTATACTTCTCTGTTTGCACTGTATATCTCTGGATTTCTATGATTACATTTTTCCTTTTTCTGTCCATATTGTACCAGTAGCTTCAACTTTGTCACTAGTCATATTAAATTTCCTCTTTTATGTGATATCAATATGAAGAGGCTTTCCTATGATGAGGTTTGTATCAGAAACTCTTCTTGGCACAAAAATCTTCATGCAAAAGGCACTGCATTTTTATTATTACTCTATTCAAATTTCCTAGTACTACTAATCCTTATTAAAATTTATCTTCTTTCAGTTATTCCATTCCTTAATGTCATGTGATTCTTTCTGCATTACATTCTGTACACAAATCTTTCAGCACAAAGTTTGTTTGGTTAATATAATGCATACTACTTCCCACTTCCAGGATCATTTGCCATTCTCCCTTTCCTTTTTCTCTTTTTCTTTCTTTTTTTTTATTTTCCCTGAAAGAATCAAAAGTGCTGGCATGATGCCCTGCTGGTACATTACTGAGATTCTCTACTTTGTGTTTTTCCAGCTAGGAGAGTCTGTCTTGTGGAACAACTTATCTGTTAGAAATACTTAATACCTCAATACCATTAAAAACAAAGTACACTACTAAGATAGAGAATAATGGAGTCATTAAATCTGCAGGTATCTAAGCACTTTTCATCTAAGCACATTCATTTTCTGAATTTAAAATACATATACTTTAGTGTTGGTGGTTAACAAATACTATTGAATTATGGAATTTCACTGCAGTAGATGTGTGGGAGAGCTAGGACTTACCTCTGTGCAAACTGCAAGATGAATGCTGCCTGCAATATACATTTAGCAAAAAGTACTGGTTGGTGATTGACATATACATGACTGGAATTCTTCTGCAAACAAGCCCTGTCAAGTGTTGTTTTCCCTTTATTATCACCAGTATTCCCCTATGGAATACACTGACTGTTTGTATTAGTCAAGAGGAAAAGTACCTTTATACACCATTATGAAATACCTTGTATCACAGTCTTGTGCACATGTATCATCTCTGGCTGGCAGCATTTTTATTGTCAGAATAGAAGCAGAGCTGTAAGAATTGCTCCTGGCACTCTGCCCTCCTTCCCCCAGCATTAGGTGGAAACATGAACTTTAGATATGTGTTGCCATTCCAACAGGGGCAAGTTCTTCCTACCACTTTTCATTAGCACAGATGCATGTGATACACTTCATATCACAAGAGGCTCTACTCATCAAGGTAGGTGGTCAACTGCCTGCTGACCTGGGTGAAGCTATTTAAAGGTTTATGCTGGCCTGCATCTTTATTAGTGGGAAGTTTTCAGCTGATCCCTGGATGTTGCTAACCTGCTGCCTGCATCAGGAAGGGTGGAGACAAAAGTCAGTCCCCTCGTTATCCCATACAGCTGGTATCTCTAATTCTCTGCAGAGATTTTCTTTAATCTCGTTCACTGTGTCCCACTGTGAATATTAACTGAACATCTAGCAGAGTAACCATTACTAAAAATAAACTATTGCCACTAAATTCTATGTGGGATTTGCAAAAATTCCTTTTACGGTTTCCAAAGGGAAATTGCTGATTTATGACAGTAATTAAAATTACCAGCTTAATTTAAGCCAGCCAGCTAAGGCAGTGGTTAGGATAAAGAGAAAAGAATTAACCTCACTATAAAATAGGTGTATAAGGCAGGTGGGATGTATATGCTGCCAGAGCTGACTGCACTGAGCTCAGAAAGAGGCATGACTTAGTCTGGATACCTAATTTTTAAACAGCTAAAACTAGGGTAAGCCCCAGCCAATATTTACATATTTAAAATTCAGTACATATTAGTCGTATGGTGTTCCTGTGACTTTACAAGATGGAATTTATATTTCTATGCATACAGCTCAGTGTATATATATCTGATGCTTAGGCAGCAGCATAGGCACCAGATATTGCAGACTTTGTGTGTGTGTTTACAGTTATAAAGCCTGCGTTTCTTACATGATTGGTATCGATCACCCATCGATTTTCTGGCACACTTCCCAATCAGATTCTTATATTAAATAGGAATAAAAAGCTGAAAGCGATTTCACAGATCAAAGAGCATTTCTTTCAGTTGTACACAATCCAGGTAAGAAAAATACCAAAGATAAACTGTAAAATTCATCAGCTATTTTCTCCCACTATGCCTGCAGGAAAGCTAGCTTAGAAATTTTTTCCTTTCATAACTGGAACATGCTTTTGATTTACAGCTTAAGATTTTTTAAAATCAACAGTTTCTTCCTATTTTTGTGTCACCATTAATCTAGAGAATATTTATTCTCCTTCTTTCTCATTAATCTCTCACTCCAAATTTTTCTGTAAAGAATAAATATATATCTTTGGAGCACTGGTTTTTATTGGCTAACGAAACCAAGATTTTCCTATATGTATTGGCATAGGTTTTTGTACCTCCTGAACTGGACTTATCATACACATGGTATTTAAAATACTATTTTATCAGTGCCAAGTAGAGTGGCAGTAGTTTTTTTTCCTCTGTCTTGTAGAAATACTGAATACAGGTGCAATTGTATATGGCTAAGATGAAATTTATAGATCTGTTTTGTAGGTTCGCGGCTGTGTTGCTTATATCATGCCTTTAGAAAACAATAGCTATTCCAGCTGACAAAAAGAAATGAATTAGATATTAACAAGTCATTTATTTGTACTTGTCAGGAGACTATACTAATTGTAAGAATACAAAGGAAATATATATATATATACACACATACATATATAATGGTTTATCCTTATCATAAGATGGCATATCATTAACATGCTTGTGTTTTTGGAGTATGTGTAAATGCAGTAGTAAATATTTTTAATAATAAGTGCTTTCATAAAAAATTCAGGGATTTAAGCAGTATTGCTGCTAACATTAACCTACCTGTAAGGTCAGACTGTGATAATAAAACATCCAATGACCCCATTCCTGATGGTACTGAAGGGATGAAATATATTACTTAACCAAAAGCCTTCAGTCCTCTAAAAAAACATAGGTAATCAGGTGTTTATTTAGCAGAATGTGCTTAACAAACTGGTAAGTGTTTAAGTGTCCTATCTTTGCATTATGTTCAACAAATAAACAAGGAGGTTGGAAAGTGAAGAGAGCATGTGACAACAAAAAACCAACCACTTACAATCAGCCATACTCTCTTGGTAAGCAAGGGCTCTTTTATTTACTGCACTGCTATACTGCTTGGTTCTTATTTGCACCTCATCTGTGGATGCATGCCCTGTCTCCCAGCTTTCTGTAGCTGATGGTTTCTGGCTATGTTGTTTACAGCCTCCTTGTTTCCACTGCTCTCCTTTGCAAATTGTTTCCACGTTCCTTCTCTTACTTTCCTTTTCCCTCACCTATTCTCCAAAAGTACTTTCCGACTTTGTTGTTCTCTTCCTCCCTTATCATGAATCCAGCTGTTTCCACTGAGAGCACAGTAGTCGGACAAAAATGTTGTGGGTCTCGATGAGATGTCAGGGTATGATGCTAATTTTTCATATTTTCCCTAATTTCTATGGAGCACATTTCCAGTGACAAAATGTTGACTCAACGTATGTGTATGGATACTCCTTTCTAGCTCCTGGAGCCAGAGAATTATTTTGAAAAGCATTGAACAGCTTTGTCTGGGATTTTATTATTATTGTATTTAACTCCTGAAGGAAAGACAAGCAGAAATTGACCTTCCATATTCAGAGTGACAGGGTTTTATATTTCAAATAAGACTTATTTTTTTTCCCTGTCGATCTTTTCTACTATTGTTGTGACTTAGTCATTTTACCCCCTGAGCAGAAATGCCTGCGAGGCTGGTTCTCACAAAGGGATTTGTCTTGTTCTCTGAATTCACAGTGTAGCCCTGAACAGCAGTAGTTATTTGTTGGGGTTTTTTCCCCGCCTCTATGTTCCAATCATTTTATTGTTAGTGAGTTTCAAAAATAAACATGTTTTATCCCCTTGAGCAACTCACAATATGCAGCTGAATTGAATAATATATTGTTTTCAACTTGTTATACATGTGCCAATTTAAATTTTCAGGAACAAAACTGCTCAGGAATATGCAGGGTTAGATATCTATGTATCTTTCAATAAAGTGTAATCAGATTTCTTTTGATCCTGAATCATTGCTAAAAAAACCAGATGTGTGGTTACTAGTGAGCATGCTTGCTTCAAGAATACTGCATTTCTACATGCTCAGAATAATTTTATATTCATTTTGATTAGAGCAAACTGCTTACTCTCAAGAGGCTGACAAACACTAAAAATTTCCACTTTAGTGGTTTACAGTGACATCAAAGTGGCCTTATATCTTTGCAAAGATCTGTTTCCTTGGTAACATGAAGCAAACTGTTCATTTCAGAGGTGCCTATAGAGAGAAACTGAGATTTATTTTCATGTTAAATATCAAAACTTAATATGGATAATGAGATTGTATAAAATATATTATTGAGCTTAAAAGATTTTCAATCTTCAAATAAATGATACAAATGGTCACATTGGAATATCAATAATTTCTAATTATATTTAGATAATATTATTTGTTGGAAGTCAAAGTGCAATATGTTTTCATGCTTATGAAATGGATTTTACTTTAATGTAATTAAATAAATATGATATTTTCTTTAAGGGCACACAAAAAAACCCAGAACAATGACTGTTGAAAAAGCACACATATTAAGAAATATTTCATGGAAAAGTATTCCCCAGCAAGTAAATTTTAAAGAGTTTGCAAGTACTGTTTAGTTAACAATGAATGATTTCTCTGTCAGGAATACATTTCTCTGCTGAACACAAGCTTTATGCACACAGAATTGCCATGAAAAATAGCTCAAGTTTCATACAATCAATAAATTATTAAAACCCCCCATCCTGCCTCCATTTATTTATTAGACTCTTTTGCTGTATCTTAACTAAGGACCTAAACAGGACATACATCTAAGCATGAGCTTAGCTTTGAAGTGTAGACATTTGTATGGAAGCCATCTGAGTCTAAGTAAGATTTGAGGAACAGAGGCAAAACTTACAAATTCTCATGAACACCATGAAGCCATTACAGCGAAATTACCACACATGTCTACATGAAAATGAGTACTCGTTTTCTGACATATCATCTAAACATCTGTCAGAACATCTCCACAAAACAAACTGACACTCCTGTTATGATCAATAATCACTCTGTTCAGGGGCTCATTAGAGATGGGAAAAAAACTATCTCCTTTTTGTCTTGATGGAAAGGAAAGAAATGTGAAGTAGGGGTTGGACAGAGCAACAAGAGGAGTGGTGAAAAAGAAATTCAGGAGGACCCAGAGAAACTTTATGGAGAAACATGAGGACCTCTCTTGGGAGAAAGCAGGGGTGTGCTTTTATAATCAAGGAGGCAGTATACTACAAAGCCGAAGTATAATTTATGGGTGCTGAATAAAACTCCTGCAAAGAATTCAGCTCCTACCATCTTCCTAGACACTACTCCCATAAATTATTGTAAATTATTATGGTGTAGATCTTACAGGGAAACTGGGATTATTCAAATGAGCCCTTTTTGTAGCAGCAACATATTGTCAGTCTTTTTTTTACCATTTCCTTGAAAGTCAGGCTGTGAGGACACAAAATAATCTCATGTTTCAAATTATTTAAAGGTGCATTTAGTTTGCAGAACATATCTAGTCTTCTTCAAGAGTAGGTTGGAAGAGGCAGCCCAACAACCTTCCTGATAACCACACAAAAAGAATGGTACCAGATCTCTGACAGGGCATCATGTTCAACTCTATAATGTGCAAGAAGGTACCTCTAGTTCTAAACAGTAAACATTTTTAACAGCAACTATGCAGTGCTATATGGGCTAATATTGTGCTATTCTGCAAATTAATAGACAGAGTGGGGATACAAAACCCCATTTACAGGGAGACATTAGAGAACAATAACTTTTTTTTTCTTCCACTAGATTCCATGCCACTATTCTAGGTAAAGTCAAGACTCCTGTGAAAACTGAAGCCCTACCCCATGAAGCATTGTGTTGACAATACACTCATGTTCTTGGGTACTTCTGGTCTGGATTCTTCTTCTGGGTCAGAGGAACTGAGGGTGGTAGTATTTGTTTTTCTAAACTATAGTTGAAAGATTTAAAAACGAAAAATCAGTGTGGTCCAGTCTGGCATCACGGTTATAACATAGAAGCTAATTAAGTTCCCATTGTACCATCATTATTATAGTTGATATGTTTTGTTAAATTATTTGTTTACTATTTGCTTTTGTTGGAGCAATTAAATTTAGCTACACATTTGACCATCAGGTGGCCAAAATATCTGTCAGATAATCTATTCTCTGTTGTTCTCAGCTTTGAACCCATAGCACCATAGACTGTAATTAAGCACTACAGGTGTGAACAATCAGCACCAAAAGGTGACAGGTGGACAGCATAGTGCACCAGGAAGAGTCATCCAGCAGGAAAGATCTAACACTTTCAGGGAAGGTTTATATCACCAAAGAGGTGATGCATGCTGTTAAGAGGAATCACTGAGATGTAACCTGAGGTGCTATGGATAACACAGATGTGAGGAGGAGTTACCTAATCTTACAGCTCGGAAAAAAATTAAACATAACAGAACACTAATGTCAAGCCAAAGTAACAGGAGAAAAATGACAATAACCAGTCTTCACATTTCATAAGAGCTCTTCTGGCAGATGGCCCTTGAGGCATTAATTTAAAGTAGGGCTACTTTTTGACAAGTATTTCTATTTTTACCATCTTCTTTTTCTTGCATTCAGAAGAAAATGGCACATGACAACTTGCAAATTGTAAAACCAAGACTCCTGGAAATTTTGCCCATCCCAGAAACTTCAGCAAGGAACAATCAACGTAAGTTATTTACATGTGGTGCTAGTGCTATCAATTTGTTTAAACTCTTGTAAAGGGAGAGAGATGACAAAAACGACTGTGATATGAATCTCGGTGCTCAGCACATGGCCTTCCCATTGGCTTCCCATGGAGCTTTTGCAGCTCCTCTTGCTTCAGAGTTCAAACAATTCTTTCTACAGGATTTATATCTAGAAACTGATACATGAATGTTACTTTCCAGTAGTTTTGTACACTAGACGGGAACCAGAATTGTATAATGCTTCCAAGCTAAGTGGGAGTGAAAGGGGAGATTTCCACTCCTTGGGTGACCGGGGTGAGGAGAGAGACCTTCCTGATGAGCTGAACAAAGACAGTATGGAACCTCTACAGTGGTACGGAGTAGTTTCCAGGCAGCACTCAGGAAAAGACACAATTTGGCAATAGGCTCTATCATCACAGAGTTAACTGCCTCCAGCAAAGACCTGGATTTCCAGTCATAGTTATAAAAATGAAGCCGTCTCCTGAACTTACAACTTTGTGTATCCAGGAGAAAAGGAATAGTTATATGACGAGACCACAGCAATGGTGATGGCCGTGAAAAAAACACCTATAAGTAATAAGAAAGCTGAATTTCCATAATAGTCTTTCAAAGATGTTTTCCTTCCAAGTTTACCAAGTAACGGAAAGTTGCAATACTTTTTCCTCTCCACAAGTAAACACGGCTTTTCAGGGAAGGCACCTATTCTGGTGTGAAAATAACATGAAAAAGATTGGAAGATGAAGAAATCTTAACAAAATAATTTTGAGCTGTACAAGATTTTGTAATCATTTAACAAATGTGATTAAAGCTGGTAAAGCCACACCTTTACGAAATGAGGATTTAAAGTTGATTTCTATAGCTCAGACAAAACCTTTATGTTTTTGTGTGCAAATAAGAGTTAAACACAGGAAAGTTTTTTAAAAAATAATAGAATCCATGAATAATGCAGATGTATTTTTACTGATCACTAGAGGAAAATTAATTCAATCCAAAAGAGGTAACAAAATTAAATAATAACAAAATGTAATAGAGCATTAAAAAGACAGAACTATTTAATTATGGAATAACAGATTGATATTCACAAACACTTCATAAACAGAATAATGTGTGTAAGAACCTTGACTCATGCTAATACTCCTATTTATTTTTTGTTTGTTTTTTTAAACTGGCAATCATAGCTGAACAGAATTCAAGACAAAGGCTTGATTTATGATTTTTACAGATCCTTTCATTTTATTAAACCAGATTATATTCACTTTCACTGGTTTAATTCTATTAGCAAATTAATATTATTTTTTAGTTTTAAGATTCATTTTTTCCTATTTTCTTTCTGTATTATCTGTTCCTTCTTTTTATATAATAGGGAATTTTTTTTCTCTAATATAACTGTTTATTTCTATCTAAACATCTTATTTAGTTATTTTCACTCTTGAAACATGTTAAGAAAGCTACCACCTGGCAGAAAACATAGCCACAGCAACAAGTAGAATTATTTTCTGGAAATTAAATCCATAAAATATCACGATCAATCAGACCTTTGAGGCTAAATCTTTAGTGCCATGCAGACAATTCAGATTCTCCTACCTACCTTGCCATGTAGATTTATTTTATTCTTCTTTGGCTGTTAGTGCATTAGTGATATATTTCATTTTGTTATTGAGAAATGGTGTAATACAACTCCACATAAATCTTGAGACATGTGTGTTATCCTTTCAGTAGTATACACACACATCTTTGGACAATATCCTCAACAGGAAGTTTCAGAGATTTCACAGTAACCCCGGGT
Organism: Machaerirhynchus nigripectus; assembly: GCA_013397975.1. Classification (NCBI taxonomy): domain Eukaryota; kingdom Metazoa; phylum Chordata; class Aves; order Passeriformes; family Dicruridae; genus Machaerirhynchus; species Machaerirhynchus nigripectus. Next base: position 1,735,996 of record VZRQ01007229.1, read on the forward strand.
CAGTCTTTGTCTTATGAGTGTCTCCAAGAAGGCTATCATCCAGCTTAAGTTCCTTCCCTCAGGAAAACATTAGCTTCATTGTAGGAAATCTATGAAAATAAAATGCTTTTATAACCTTATGAGTTCTGTTATGAGCATACCATTGCTGCTGGACATGTTGCCTTTTTCTTTCAGTGTATTAGATAAATACTCATTTGAACTTGTGCAGCATTTTTTGAAGGTGCATTTGTTGAAGGTGAAGACAGTACATCTTCACAGGCATACAGTTCAGTAGCAGAAAAGAAAGTTCCACCACCAGCACAAATCCTTTCTTTTCTGATAGTTCAGGTTATTTTTTTTCTTCTTTTTTCCCCTTTTTTTAAATCAAGTTTTTCTTGTTTTAATACAATTGCCTGATTGTGCTACATATTTGATGATATCTCTGACAAAGTTTTCAGTCTACAGTGACATTTCCTCTCACCTTCAAAAACTCTTTTCTTGGCAATTCCCAAAACACTTGAGGAAGTTTACCATTCACTGCCTAATTTCCTGTCTTTACGCCAAAGAGAATTCAAATTCTGGTAGAAAACTCGGAATACAGAATGATCCTTTTACTCTCCCTTTTTGATTCTTTTGTTCCAACTGCAATTCGTCGCTACAGTGCAAGGACCATTTTTCTTGTCTGTTCCTGTCATCTCCTATATAGCTCCAAGGATGCAACCTGAGGAAGCTGGTGTGCTTGTGGTGCAAAAGAACTGTTAAACAAATAATAGTTTCCCTGTTTTTCAGTTTCCACCTACAAATTCAGAAAAATCCTTTGTTCTAGTCTTTGGCATTCATCTGCTTTAAGAGTTTAGGTTAATAGTGGTAAAAACTGTGCCTCTCAGTTTGTAGAGATCTGCTTGTGTATGCGTATGCCATCCAACATACAACAAATACACAGAGATACAAATGAAATCTAGTGGAGTTACCAATTTAAGTTTCCAAGTATAAAGAACGTCTAGACAAACTATATATTTTTCTTCCACAGAGTTTCAACTTGTCTAGGCATTTAGAATTTAAGAAAATACTGATATAACTCAGCAATATTGCTAGAGCAGTTTATGTAGAGAACGGTCTATGTGTTGAATGCATACATTACCACCAAGAAAGAGAAAACCAATTAGCCCCTAGATAAACAGATTATGGTTATGATGTGGGACATAAAGAGCAGTGGTGAAGAAAATTAAGAAGTCTCCTAGCTCTAGAAACTGTATCAAAACTTGGTATTTTCAAGTGGAAAGAATAACCTTAGCTCCATGCATTTCATGGCTGCATAGGGAATATGTCCTCTACTGACAAATCAAGACAGGGAAGAGTTTCAAAATGAAAAGTGTATGAATGCATCAATTACATGACAATATTTTACAAGTTTATTTGCTAAAATATTGATAACAGAATACAAATTAATTATGTGACTTTGGAAAAGGATATGTGTGATGTTAAATTATTGAATGGCTTCAACAAATACGGATTTTTTTAAAAAATCATTATGCACGTAGGTAAATCAGACAAAAGTAAAACGTAATATTGCACTAGCAGAGCAAGAAAAATCCCTTCCTTCCAAAGCTGAAAGGTAAAGTGTTTCAGAAGCTGGGAACAGCACTTTAAATCAGAAGTGACCGAGATGATGCCCTGCCAAAAGAATCTCAGCCGTGCTAGGGCTGATGGCTGAGCTTAAGAGTGAGCAGCTGGCCAGCCTTGTCCATGGCTGGGACGGGGACAGAGCTTGTCTACCCTGGTGTACTGGGTGTGTCTGAGACAGTTATATTCCCCACAGCAGCCCTCACAGAGCTGCTTTGCATTGGTAGCTGTAAAGGTGTTGATAACACACCAGTGTTTTGGCTACTGCTGAGCAGAGCTGGCACAGCACCAGTGCTCACTCTCCAACATTCCAGCCACCCATCAGCAGACTGGAGGTGGGCAAAATCTTGGGAGGGATCACGACCAAAACAGCTGACCCAAACAGACCAAAGGGATATTCCATACCATAAAATGTCTACTCAGATATAAAAGCTAAAAAAGAAGGAAGAAGTGGGGGCATTCATTATTTTTGTCTTCCAGAGTAGTTGCTACGGATGCTGAAGTCCTGTTTCCTGAGAGGTAGCCTGACATTGCTTGTGGATGGGAAATAGAGAATAAATCCTACTTTTTTCCCTTGTGTGTGCATGTCCAAGCTTCCATTTTTGCTCTAGTAAACGGAGTTTCTTGACCTACGAGTTCTTCTCCATCTTATTTTTTCTCCCCTGTCCACATGAGAAGGGGAAGTGATAGAGTGACTTGGTGGACACCTGGCATCCAAGCAAAATCAACCCATCACACATGACAAGAGAACAAATGCCAGAGCCTTATTCATCTGATTTTCCAGAGACCAAGTTACTCAAACACAATTTAGTGTTTCAGTAACTTGAATGATCATAGCCAGACAGCTCCAATAAGATGTGCCTCCATCAGTAAGAGAAAGAGAATTTTCATTGAATGCAGTTTCCCTTTCCTTAGGCTGCTATCCCAGCACAAGTCACAGTCTACTTTAAATCATTCCAGTTTGCTGTCTGTTCACAGATTAGAGTGGGAAAGAAAATAGTAGAATGAAATATTCAGTATTTAATACCAAGTAAGAGAAATGCAAACAGAAAAAATATTTAAGATATATATACCAAGGTAGTACACATACCAAGGCAGGCTAGGCAAAGGAATAAAATACATCTGAACTGATTAAAGAAAGCTGATCATTTTTTCCTAAGGAAAAATTATTCACTACAGAAACAGAAGCAGATGGCTTGACTCTATAGAAATGTACAAAATTCTCAAGCTGCTTCCCCCTGCCCAAGGAAATAAAACCAATAAAATATAAAATAATTCTTGATACACTTTTAAAGAAACATCAAACATAGTGGTACATACTGGTATTGATTTGGAAATAGATTTCAATTGCACCATTTCCTGTTATTTGTTAAACTATTTTAGAAACTATCCTCTCCAAGTGCCAAGAACAGTCAAACTGATTTTTTTTACCCGTATATGAATGAGTTGCTTTCAATATGTCTTAAAACCAGACTCTATTTTCTTACCATATAAAACAGCAAACTGAAATCCAAGCATCCCTTTCCAAAGTCATTTGTGATCAGGACAAAATCTTCAGAACACAGATAACTTCTGGAAATCCAGCAGGCTGATGTCTGCACCAGTCTAAGCAGTGGACTTCGTCTCCCAGTGTTCTCATATCTGCCTCTGTTAATGAAAGTAAATCCTTTGTAGGAGATTATTTTTCAAGTGCCTGGCCTCATTTTAGAATTCTGAACAAAAAGCATTTTAACTATGGCAACTTTTTAAGTTAGTGAGGAAATGAATCTCACAAAAATGCACCAAACAACCTAACCAACACTGTATAAAACCAGGGTTTAAAATCAGTCATACAGGAGAAATGAGGAAAAGACAAAGTTCAAAATACCAGTCAAGACATCAAACACTTTGTCAAGTATATTCATATGTTCACACTTGAATTATAAGTATCCATTTACAGAGTGTGAGAGCCTTATCCTGGTGAATAGGTGAATACTGGACCCACCCATAAATTCTCTCAGTTGTGAACAAATGGAGTCTCTCTTTGCTGGCATCTTTACAACAAGCTTGATGAACAATAGCATATCCATTCCCAAATAATAACTTGTGGGTGGGTTTCTATGACTTTGCATCTGTTTCCACAGATGAAGACAAGGATAAGGAAAATTAATCTCCAGTCTGTACCAGTTGAATTAATAGTGTGGTTTCAGTGCTTCTTCCATTATGAACTCTTAAAACTCAGTGCAGAATCCCCTTATAGAGAAGTACAAAGCAAGACAGAACCCTTAGACAAAGCCCTTGCGCACAGGGAGAGACCTTTTTTTACCTAAGGTGCCTTTCCCCAAAAAAAGCCCATTCCTCTAGATCTCCAGGTATCTCTTGTTTAGGGCTTTTTCTGTAGAATTCCAGATGTTCTTTTCAGAAACACAGTACTAGTCAGTGTAAGCAGAAAGAGGGAATGGCACGAAGAGATTAAAGGCCTTTTATAGTAGCTTTAGAAGAAAATTTCCCAGATTAATCACCTCAAGCCCACTGTCATTCTGAGCAGGCTACCTACCATAATGCCTGTTTTTTAATTAAAATCTATTAATGAGCTACATCCATTCACCCAATTAGATTTCTGTGTCAAGTATTTTCATTAAAGTACAGATTACTATAAAACATACGTTTCAGCAGAAAAGACACTTCACACTGAAAGATACGTCTTGAGTTTTTAAAGAAGGGAGGTGATCCCTTCTGAGACAAAAGGCTGTTAATTCATCAGTCACACACAGGAAATGATATCTGGCTTTAGAAAAATGCTGAAGCCTATAAGGAAAAGAACTGGCAGTAACTGAGAGGAATGACAAAACTGTCTTGTGAGTAAGAAAGAAAAGTTTCATGGAGAAAGATTAAACTTACCTGAAGGGATTTCAAGAATGAGATCTTCTTCTTGTGCAAATACAAAGTGGTTTTTTTTAAATTTAGGGTTGGCCTACTTCATGAAGTTCCTTACTGGACACAATCAGAGATCTAAGGCCTGCAGAAAGATAGAATCCTCGATGAAACGGAAGTAGAAAAGACGTTGTGAAGTCACATGGATAAAGAAGTAAGAATTTTCCTTCCACCACCTCTGACTTTTATAAATGTTTGTAGCAAGTCTGTCTATTCAGCTATTGTGATCTTAAAAATTTTGTCATGCATATTACCTTGAAGGCAGTTTGAATTAAGAGTGATTTCAAGATAACTGAAAAACATTCCTCTCCTGGGAGTGTGATAGTTTATCTAGCACTAGAAATATCTTTAATAAAACCTCAGAAATAATATATATGCATACAGTGCCATTCTGTGCAGTGTTCATGCCCACAATAGACAGGAAACATCCATGTAAAGCTGAGATGTCTTCTTTCTGCAGTGAGGTGCTGGAGTACCTGGGCAAGCTGCCAATAGAATCTCAGCTCCATGGAGAACAATTCCTTGCATGCCAGCTCTTAACAATCATAAAATACAGAGTGTTCCAACACTGAACTCATTCCAACTGGTTAACTGCTCTAGATACATCGTCATTAGTGGGGTTTAACCTAATTCTGACTCTCTGCAAAACTGCTTTGTAGAAAACAAAGATAAAAGCTAAGCAAGAAAAAGACAAAAATAATACTGTACAGAAGCAAGAGCTGAAGCAAAGACTTTATACAGTTGTTATGTATTTAATCTGAGAGGCCCTTCATAAGTTCCTGATCAATCTACCATTAGGAAGAAAGGGAACTTTGCTATTGAAGTTGTAATGTATTTTAATTAGTAGAGAGATTCCAAACAGATTTAGAATTTGATTTCCTCAGATTTCCTCAGAGTTTCACTAATATATGATAGCCTTATAAAGTATGCTTGAGTTTCTGGTGTTTCAGCTCCATTTAGACTTGATTATTTCTTTTTGACTACTTTGGGTAGTGTCTTGGTGATAAATCATCTAGCATATGCTTTGGCACAGCAACATATATTTTGAGAAAGTTAATTCCCTGGTGTCACTGAGACCCTTCTGACTATCTTGGACTTGCAGAGAGACATTCACAGTTACGTTACTTTGAATGACTGATCCTAAAGAAAGTTTGCCTTTGTGAGGACATAGAGGGCCTGGACATGAATCTTAAGAAAATTTGGTTAATTGCAGTATCTGAAACATTCCTCTATAAATCAGCTGAGAACACAGTTCATTCTGACATTTACAGTCAAGCAGAGTGTTAAAGCATTTTTTAAGATTCCCATATATGATCTCAATTGAAATTAAGAGCAGGAACTCACAGAGTGTAATATGTTAGAAGTTTAGATTTGTCCATATGTTTTGCTCAAGTTTTATGGGGAAAATGAAAGCAGAAGTCAATAAACAGGAATGACATGAACAGTGATGTTTTTCCTTTTTTTTCATCCTTACTTGAAAATTACATTTCCCATTCCTGTCTCGGATCTCAGTTTAATGACTGAACATCACTTAAGGTAAGTCATATATAACTTAGTGATGGCAGGACCTGCGACATTAGAAGTAAGAGCAAACTAAATTTCTATTTGTAATATTTTTTTGTTGTTGTTTTCCAAGAAAGTTATCAACACTGCACTAATTCTGCTTACTCGGAGTATACACCACTTTGGAACTGACTATAGCACTGGCAGAATTGGGGAAAGGGCCAAATGTGCCTCAGGAGCCAACACTAGAGTTTAAATGAGAGCATAAAATTTGCTCTTTTTTCTCCTAAAATTTCATACTTGCCATACAGTTGACATATCATAATTAACATGAAACAAATCAATTCACCAACAAAATAAAAAATAAAAATCAGAGTATTTAATGATCTGAGCCCATGACATTTAAATGATGACTTACAACTCCAAGACTGCTTAAATTTATGACATAACCAAAAGTCATGGGTTGTCAGGTAAATTGAAAAATACAGTACATCTACATATATGGAGTCTTCTTCCTTGCAATACTTTCTAATACTGTAGAAAATCTCCCATATCAAATAAAAACATACCAGCACTTTTTAGTCTTACTTGCAAAGATGATTTTGTCCTTGCCTCCAGTGATGTAGAAACATGAAACAGAATACAGACACTTTAGGTGAACAGTCAAAAAATTCATCCTCCCAGAAACAGTCCACTGACCACACTGATTCCTTTCTCCTAGAGAAGAGAAGAGACATCAGGAAGAAATGCCGTAAGACAGATGTTAGTCATGGAGAAAAATACACCACTGGAAAATTTTCAGGTCTGTGAAGTGGTGTAAAGAACCTATATAGAAGAGGTTCTCAGTCTTCTGGGAAAAGCAGGTGAGCTCCAGAAAATTGCTTTGTCATTTTTGTAGGTTTTGCAGTGAATCACAGTCTAGCTTCCGTAGGACACAGGGCAACACTGTCCATGAATCTCATTATAATGTTATTGAGCCTGTTAAAAAAAAAAATGGCCCTGGTTATGCCCTCATGCCAGAATTCTGAGCAGACAGTATGGGAGAATATTCTATTTTGCACAACTAAAATCACTTAACAAAATATACTGCTACTGGGGGTCATGGTGTTGTGCAGAGCAATTCCCCATGTAGCAAATAAAGTATGATGATCATTGGACCACTTTCTGTGTCAAACATAAGGTCAAATAGCACTAGTAACTGATGAGCCACAATACAGCTTTTAACAACAACAAAAAAGTATTGATGGTAATAGTGATTTGTGGAGAAATCTCCTCCCTCCTCCTTGTTAGGAGGAGAGTTACTTTAGGAACACACTATTCTCTGGCTTTAGGAACACACCATTCTCTGGAAACCACCAGTGGGCTTAGTTGGAAGATTTTTCTTTGTACAAAACTTTTCAAAAATTTCTTTCCAATTAAGTTAAGGTTATGAAAATACTAATGAAGATACTAAAGCGTGAAGATTTTTTCCTGTTCAAACCATGCCTCTTGTATGGACAGCTAAATAGAATTTGAAGCAGAGATTCAGCCTGACCTTCTTTCATCTGAAGAAAGGGCCTTAGCCAGGAAAAAGTGCCATTGATTTATTCATCTTTAGTATTTCCCCTGAACAGCATTTGTACATGGCAAGTTACTATACAGCCTTATCTGAAGTATCACTCTTTGCAGTTGAAATTAAGGAGGATTCCAGACTGCTTATGATTCAACAGACCTAGATGTGCCATGGTCTCTATATAGTTATTGAATCTGATATTTTTAATGGAAAAACAGCAATTTTAGTGAGACTTCCATCAGAAACTAGGCCCGTTGCATGGATCTCAAGCCTTTTCTCCTATACCTCAGTGGGCTGTCGCAGAGCTCAGAAAAGTCAAAGCTTGTGTGTTAATGCTAACTCAGTTCTTCTCGGGCACAGGAGATAGGATTAGATTTTTTTTTCTCTTTACTGTTGGAAATACCTTTATTTTAGCTGTATGTTTTGAAACTGCACTTACCCTATCAGTGGAAAAAACAATAATTATTAAGAAATTAGTTGCTATAATTGCTGTTGTCCTAGTACATAAAGTATTAAAATATGTCCAGCCTATGTTATTAAGTACAGGTGAACAAGTAATAATATTACTTGCCGTGACTGGTTGATTACTTTAAAAAATAGTGACATAGTAATTGTATTATAAAAAGGTGTGTTGAAAATAAATGGCTTGAAATTTGGCAGAATTTCCTTGGTTGCAAATGAGGTGAGCAGGCTGTTCTATCCACAAATCAATGCCAAAGAAGAGTGACTTTGCTTCTAGATAATTGTCCAACTAATGATCTGCTTAAGACAGCAAAGTACAGTGTACATAAGTTAAGAGTTGCTCTTGAAAACGGAATTTTTTGTTATACAATAACTTTTCTTAGTCATCAGAAGACTTTCAAAATTACAGAAAATATTTCAGTTCTGCCAGCACAGAACGGGCAGGCTCTATGGCTAGTACTTTGTAACTAAAGAACACTAAAACGTTTTCCAGTTGTTAGAAATTACTTTGAATATCAAGTGAGTCCAAGTAAGATTTTCTTAATTTTTTTAAAGGAAAGATAATTATGAAGGATGGAGACTTTCAGGTTCTGAAAGCAAGTACCTTTAATGCAGTAATCTCATAACTCTGATAATCTGATCTTGCTGCGTATGAAATTTGGGACAAGAATGCGTATATAAAATGGCAAATTACAGCTCAGAAATGAAGAGACGTAATGTGTTCATAAATATGTCACCTAAAATGAATTGTGACAGAGCAGAAAAAAATCAGAAGAGATTTTTTTCATTGGTATATAAGAGCTTTCAGATACCCAACTTACTATCTTGATCTAAGGAAAAAAGCAATCACTTTAATCAAATTCAGCCACAATCTTTGACTAAGAAAAAAAAATCAACTTTACAAGATATTTTCAGCCTGGACTCTAGACAAAAGGCTGAATATGACTGGTTTTAAGAATTATACACTGAGAGTTTTATTACAATGATGGTGTATAGTTAAAGAATTTTACATTAGTGAGATAGTACTGATTTTAACCTGTTAACTTTTCTTTATTGTGCTACATTTTCTGGAGCATATTATTTCCAATACTGCCTCAAATGCAGTATCAGAATATTTCTTTTTTTAGAAAAGGGGCAGAGAGTTTTCTAAACATTGATTTTCCTAAAGCAAAACTTCAGATGAAGATTATTTTATTTCATATTTTGTGAGTTTTTACTTTTTTAGTGCTAGACATATTAAAGATAATCATAAATAAGTTCATAATAACTCAATTCAACATTTGAAAGAAAATCTATACTTGGCAGAAAACTTAATAATATTCTAGGCACTTACCTAAACTGTGATTCAGAAGAAAAACCACATTGCAAACTCTCTTCTTGCCTTTTTCTCTTTTTCCAGCAGGAAAAAAAATGTCACTTACTGATTAAAGAAATACTACTGGCCTTAGAATTGAGAGATGAAAATACCATTGATGTCAAAATGGAAGACTTCTGCGAATGAACAGAAATATTCTCAGATACCAAAATAAAACCTACTCAGGAAAAAAAGTATGGAAAGGCACATCTAAAGTTTGGTGGCACATCTGAGATGTCAAGATCATAAGATTGAACAAAAGCACAGAAATTAAATCAATGTTTCATAGTAAGCTGTTTCATAAGTAAGTTAATGTTTCATAAGTAAGTTAATATCTTCAAATATATGTTCTGATTTTAATCATGCTGTCTGAACACAATATTTGCTTTAATTTAATTTTTTCACATGTGCCAAGTGACTCAAATATAGGCAACTGGAGATCAGTTCAAACGCATTGCACATCCAAATAGCAAAATTACTGATGCTGCTCCTGCCTGGCAATAGGAATCTCTTTACTCCAGAAAAGGACCCTCTAACCTTAAAAACTGAAAAATAATACAAAAGAAAAACAAAAAAACCTGTTTATTTCCACAACCATAGTTTGAATGATATGTTTGTTAATTCAATTAAAGTTAAGTAGATTCGTGGTGTCCTGGGGTAAGGTCACAAAGAACTCACATGAAATATAATGTTGTCGTAACAGTCATATCACATCAAACACACAAAATAAAATTATAAAAAGAAATTTACATTTCAGTAGCAACTGCAAATTTTCCCAGGATTACAGAAATTCAGAGGAAGTTCTTCTAACCAGTTTACCAGAAAATCAGAAGTTGTGCAGTAAAAGCCTAATTCTAATGTCAGTCACCCAAATTTTTCCCTAATTTAATAACATGAAGTGCAATTCTTGTTTACCTCAGTTTAACCAATATCCAAATTAAATTTTGTGGTGAATTTAAGAAGTTGCTGACTGACCCAAGTAAAGAAAGTTTCATAAGGAAATGGGGCCAAAGATGTGCGGACACAGAAAACTCTTCCGTTTGTTCTTGAGTTTTCTGATCCAGAGTTTACTAAACAGCCTGTTCCCTCCATTTTTTCCCACTGTAGCTTTCATGAGGTGAAAGAAGAGAAAAATTAGCTGAAGATATTAGCAGTGAAGAAAGAAGGAAAGAGAACGAAGGAGATGTATTAGAAATCATCTTCTTCAGCAGCCTGCAGACAAGAAAAATACGTCCTTCCTCTGCTGGAACCTTCCTAGATCACTATAATAAAATAATTAATCTCAGATTGGTAAGAAAAAGCAATAAAGTGGCTTTGAGCTTGGTAATAATTACTTGACAAATGCAGTGGTCACAGGCTTCTCCCATCTGCAGGGCTGTCTCCCATCTCCTCAATCTCACCAAAAGGAAATTCTGATTTCTTAGTACACATTGATGGGAGTAGGGCATTACTCATTGCAGGAATTTTATTTTTTTTTATTTTCCTCGATGAGAAATCAAGAAGGAACTCATTGTGAGGAATAGTAAATGTAAGGACACAGGGAGGAACATCTACTGCAAATCCTGCTGAAGGAAGCATTTATGTCCAGCGTACTGAGAAATCTAAGGGAACAAAAAAAAGGTGTGATGGGAGACACTGAAAGAAGGAAGAGGATGAGAGTCTTGTGGGAGGAGAAAATTAAAACATCTAGAGAAAGTATTTTAATGAGAAAGAAAACCAGCCTTTGAAGTTCATGAAGAGGACAGAAGTCTTTTGGGGACAGCCTAGGGACAGAGAGGAAGAAAAGCAGAGGGCCCACCTCCTTTTATCTGTTCTTACAGGAAAGCAAGCATGATTAGTACAAGCTTACTAAAGGAAAGGAGGGACTATTTACTTTACATCTTTAGATATAAAAAAAAATTCAGACTAACAGAATGGAAGAGAACTTGTGTCTGACAGAGGTGGAATGGCTCTTACCAGAATGTTGGCATCACTAACCTGGCACCTATGTGAGTTTTTGCTGCCAGGATCAGCCATAAGAGATACAGGGAGAGATAGAGGAAGAAAGGAATGGCTCAGAGAGTTACGCCGGAGGGGAAAGAGGAAAGCCTAAGAATTCTTGAAAACACAAACCCTTCTAAACGAATTCTTTTGTTGGCTGTGAATGCTTCACTTTGTTTAAATATGAATCTTATCATTCAGTGTTTCAACTAAAATGTTAGCACAGCATTGTGAGAGCACATAGATGATTACGAAAGGTGTACCTGACAGCTGTGGAGAAATATTCTTTAAAAGTGAGGCAGAAGAGCACAACCCAAAAGTATGCTACTGCATTTGAAGTATACTCACTGAATTAACAGAGCAGCTATTACATATAAACTGTTCAGGCAAAACAAAGGGTGGTAGCAGCATAAATAGTAGTAGGGGAAAGTCGAAAGGGCAGGGCAATATTCCTGTAGTGATAAACAAGGTTCAATCACAGTGAATGCCGTTTTTCCAGCTGCAGACAAAACTACACATAAACAGTAGGAAATGCTGAATATGTATTGAAAAAATGTGAAAAGCATGTGCTTGTAATGCATCTTTAAATGATTTTGAAAGAAGAAATGTAACTGGGATTACAGAGCAACAACAGCAAAGTCATTTTCACTTCTCCTTAAGTAATGAAAAGACCAGCATAAGCATAACGAGTAGAAATAGGGGTTCATGCTACACAAAAACATTACTGAGAAATCACAATGAGTGCAGAAAACTATTCAGAGGCCAAAGAAAATGCTATCCTGAGGGAGATACAAAGAATTCAATCACTACAGTTTATGCAAAAGAAAGTTAATGACAGTTAATGTGAGTGTCTTCACAATGTCCTACAGAGAAAATCTCTGTTGAGACACTTGGTGAGCTATAAGAGAAAGAAAGGCAAAAACCAGTGTTTGGAAGCTAAAACCAGACAAATCCAATATGAAAACACAGAGTTTTAATACTGATTAATGAGTGGAAAGACAATTATCAGAGGAAGTGATAGATTTCCTCTTTCTGTCTTGATTCTTTCCCATTAAGACTGGCTCTCTGGAAGTTAAACAGTAGCCAAACCAGTTAATGGGCACAGGAAAGGGATAGCTGGAGATTAGCTGCATAACAATTTCCTGCTTCTTCTAGTTTTAGGTATTCTAAGTCCCTGAACGCATCTCAAATTGCGGAGATTAGCAGAGCGTGCCTAGAAGGCATTCTCTAGGTCTTTGGGGGAGGGCGACAGGAGGGTTAATTTGTCCCAAGAACAGACACAAACCTTTCTCCCATTTGTATTTCAAATGTCAGCAATCTGTAATGCTCTTGTGCTTGGCAGCAAGCTGTAAGGCTCTTGTGCTTGACAAGTAGATCAGATCCACTTGGAAAATAATGACAGTTTGGGGAAAGTTGTTCTGCTTAGGAAGCTTACCACTGCTTTAGATGCAGAAGTCACCATACAACTTGACAGTGATGGGAGAAGCCCATTTCTTGCTGACCTGCATCTTATATTGCTGCAACAAAAGCAAAAGTTGTCCCTATATATTTGTCTTCCAGAGTTAGCCCAGACTGAAAAATCCTTTAGTTTGTACAAAGGTAGGGAACACATGAATTATATAAAGTATGTATTCTTCTGAGTAATGTGCCTATCTGACATGACCCATCTCCAGATTCTTGTCCCTCATGAAATCTAGCACACAGGCAGCTAGAAGATAATTAAGGACAACAGTTGCTTTAATTATTAATGCCTTTGCCTTTATCCATCTTAGCAAAGCAACCTTAATAAACTGTCAAGTGTTTGTTAAAGTGTCCCTCAATGTCAAATGTCGACAGATATTTGTTGTTACAATCTCTAATCACATAGCTGTAGCTTTTCCATACAGATAGTAGACAATGAAGATGTGTCTGTTATTTCTTTATGGTTTATCAAATTGATAATTGCCATCCAGCTTGGGCTTACTTGGGATATAAGATATTCTGGGCTTTTTTCTCAAGATAAGCTTCATTTGAGAAGAAGAGATATGTGAGTGATGGTTTTGCTACCATTTTTCTTATTATTATCTGTAATTGTAACTGCTACCATTTATGCTGTCAGAAAGGGCAGAATATATAAAAGTTTCAAAAATATTTTTTGTACTGGTCATGCTACTGATTGCTCACTATAGAACTGGATGGATAGCCACTTTCAAAGGAAGAAAAAGGAAACTTTCATTGCAGAATAAGTGATAGAAGGCACCTGCCCTTCTAAAGGACTTCATGGGATTGAAACATTGATTGTTAAAAATATACTTAACACAAAATGTTGAAAATGAAGCATTTTAACAGTTGCTGCATATTTTATAACTGATTTAATTGACTACGCCATTTGAAACATGAATGACATTTTAGCTGACAAAGTTCACGATAAATTCAGCTGCTGGCAATGTAATTATCCCCAGTCATTTATTCATCTGTGTGTTTCCGAGCAGCAAGATTTCTGCTTTTACAGATGTGATAGATAACTGTGTCTCCTTTTTACAGGATGATATCTATGTTTCTTTTCATCTGTTTATTTCTGACCATTACAGAGGTGCACCTGAAGGCCAGGGTGACTCAGGTTCTTGTAAATACATCCCTTGGAGCAGATAAGAGTGAAAAAACAGTAGATGACCAGTGTTTATAAATATATACATGTGTGGGGTTTATTTTAGAACAATTTGGTTGCAGTGGAAAGGAGGTATGTAGCCATTTTGGTTATTATTATCTATCGTAATATAACAATATAAAAGCATATTTAGGAAAATGTATAAGGAAAAGAAAAAAATAGAAAGAAACGATAAGAATAGAAAGATATTACCACTCAGGGATCCAGCAACAAGACTTGATTTTTGCAATTTCGATGTCTGTTTGCCAAAAGTGGTTGTTGCAGTCTTGATCCGTCGGCTGTGGGGGAAGCCTGTGAAACACGAAGTTCACTGGGTTACTATATGCTCAGGCTATGTGGGAACACACAGGTACCTCCCCAGGGAGGGAGTTTTACACTGTCTTTTGCAACCCCGTGGCTGTGTTGCAACACCGTGGATCATGGGCAGTCCTGCCAGAACTTAGTTTGGGCATGCTTCTGGGGTCCTAAATGGTTTATGGCACCTTCTAAAATGTGATACTACAGCTGCCTCTCATGTCAGCATAGCTGAACCAGTTATGCCCCATCAGATGCGATGAATCATGTGAATATTCCAGAACTTCCCCAGTTGACAGTGCGGGGGGTGAACTGAGCCACTTGTGTAAGAGACAGTGGCATGGTAAAAAGTATTATCCCACCTTGCAGGATCTGCTTCTTATGAGCCTCTTCCCGTATCTACCTCAAAACCCAGCTTCTTGCTAAATAAATGTTGATTTGTCATGGTTAATCCCTAGTGCTCACACCCTGTGCACCTGAGCTCTTACTGTGCTCATCCTCAGCAAAGCACCCACTGCTTTTGCAAATGGCTGATCAAGTCATTGACCATTAACATTTCAGTCTCTCGCAATGACAAAGTAATGATTGAACTTGGTGTAATAGGGATAGTCCTCCCAAGAAGTGAAGAGTGGAAACTGAAACAACTACATTTTACAAATAATCCAAATGGTAAAGGAGAAAGTTGAGTATCGCCTGTCATAGTTTCTCATAACAACATACAAATTCTCTGGCATAATCAGTGAAAAATACGTCAACTTGAATTTCAAGGGATAGTTTTAAATAAGAATTTGCCTTTTTGGATGAAAATTAAATATAGATTTGTAAATACCTGTGTTCATGGCCCAATAAGTGCATCATGATTACACCACAGTAATTTCTTCATTCTAACTCCAGGACTGGAAAAGGTCATTCTATGATGCGGGGTCCCATGCTGAGTCCCACTCTAGATAAAGTTATCTCCTTTCTGTGAGTTTAGAGAAGCCTTGGGAGGTTAACCTTGCTAGACTGAAGCTAACCTTTGTGAGTCCAATCTACAAGCGTTTTTCTGATGTAATTTAGAAGTTGACCAGAAAGGAAGTGGTGCTTTTAATTATTTCCCTCCTTTTTTGTGGATTAACTGTCTGTAAACACAAACTGTAAGTCACCTGGGTACTTCTGAAATTTATACTCACATTTTTTAGCTTCCAGGAACTACCACTTTCTTGCCATACTCAGGCATAACAATCAAAGTCTCAACCTTGGCCAGAGTAGAAAAAGCAGCAGTTACTCAAAATCAACCAGTAGAAATACTCAAAGTCAGAAAATCTCAATTAGAGGAATTTACTTTCTAAGAAACCCTTGAAGGTTCCTGTTGTTCTCTAGTGCTAGCCACAGAGGCAGTAATCACCAAAAGACACCTG
This sequence comes from Machaerirhynchus nigripectus, assembly GCA_013397975.1. Lineage (NCBI taxonomy): Eukaryota > Metazoa > Chordata > Aves > Passeriformes > Dicruridae > Machaerirhynchus > Machaerirhynchus nigripectus. The sequence continues at coordinate 1,751,703 of VZRQ01007229.1, forward strand.
TAGTTCATGACAAGTCTTTACACTAGGCAATCCTGCATTTCATAAGACATTTTTACTGGGCAACTGGACTTAATATGGACCTTCTACTAGCAAAAAAGGACTGATTGTGGATGTGAAGGTTGGAGGCAGTCTTGCTCGCAGTGACCATTTGATGGTGGACTTCAGGATCCTGCATGGAAGAAGCAAGGCAGTAATTAGGATTACAACCCCAGACATCAGGAGAGCTAACTTTGTTTTCTTAAAGGTCTTACTTGGAGAAATTCCATGGGTTAGGGCTCTGGAAGAGAGCTAGTCAATATTCAGGCTTCACTTCCTCCAAGCTCAGTATCTGTGTACTTCTGTGAGTAAGAAATCAAGCAAAGGGGTCAGGAGACCTGCACGGATGAGCAAGAAGCTTCTGGCAAAACTCCAACAGAAGAAGAAAGACTATAGAATGTGGAAAAAGGGACAGGTCACTTTGAAGGCATATGGGAACGTTGTCAGAGTATGCAGGGGTGTGACAAAGAAAGGCTAAGTTCTATTTGGAATAAAAGCTGGCAAGGAATGTCAAGGACAATCAGAAGGATTTATTCAATTGTATCAGTAAGAAAGGGAAGACTAGAGAAAATGTCAGCCCACTGCTGAATGAGGTTGGTGTCCTGGTGACAGTGGAAACAGAAGGTGGTTACTGAATGTCTTCCTAGTCTGAGCCTTTACTGCTAAGTCTGGACCCCAAGAATCCCTGCCCCAGGAGACCGGGAAGCTCTGGAGGAAGGAAGAATTTCCTTCAGTAGAGTAGGATTGTTAGCGTAGAAACACATAATCATGGTATGATTATAAGCAGGTGCTTTTATTGGAGAGCTCTGGGAATCAGGGTACAGACCCAAGTCTGATTCCAGCAAGGATTCGAGATGGATACATTTTATACCCTTTCCTTACATAACTGTTGTTTAATCATATGTTAATCATTATCTTTGCATTGTTCTATTGTTTTCTCCAGAGCATGAGCTTTAAGCCCCCTCCTCACAATCTTTCCCATGTTTGTTGTTCCTTTCCTGTGATTCTGGTTGTGATTAAACAATCACNAAGGGTTAGAGATCAATTAGGCAAATTTGATAAGGGCAAATCCATGGGCCCTGATGGAATACATACATGGGTGCTACTGACAAGCCACTCTCCATCCTTTTTGAAAGGTCATGGAGAACTGTAAAGGTGCCTGAGAACTGAAGGAAAGCCAATGTCACTTCAGTCTTCAAAAGGGCAGAAAGGAGGACCCAGGGACTTATGGGACAGTCAGCCTCACCTCAATAACTGGTAAAGGGATGGAACAGCTGCTCGTTCTGGATGTCACTGAGCATGTGGAAGAAAAGAAGGTTAGCAGGAGTATTCAACCTGAATTCAGCAAGGGGAAATATTGTTTGACCTATCCAACAGCCTGGAATGACTGCCCGGTAGATGAGGAGAAAGCCGTGAATGTTCACCCTGAGTTCAGCAAGGCTTTTGATTCTGTGTGCCACAAGGTACTCGTAGGCAAACTTAGGAAGTGTGATCTGAGTGAGTGGAGAGTGCAGTGGATTGAGAAATAGCTGAAGGGCAGGTCCCAGAATGTTATGTTCAGCTGTGTAGTGTCTAGCTGGAGGCCTGTAACTCGTGGTGTATCTCAGGGATCAGTACTGCCAGTTGTAGATGTGATTTTGGATTTTTTATTCTCCAAAGAATGTTGGACAAATTTTATCAGGACATTTCAAAGTTTGTGCAGTGACTTTTATACCTCAGATTAAAGATCACTATATCTCATTTGAATTACTATTTAACTTTAGCAGTATTTATTAACAAGAAATTATATGTGTAATCAGATGGATTAGCAAAATCAATAAATTCCAGTAGTCCTTTTTTAACACTCTTTTGACATTGCTCTTTTGACATTGCTTGATACTAAGAAAACTGAATGCAATTCTAATTCATTATATATGACACTTCTGATCTAAATACAGAATTTTCTTTGATCTATATAGCTGCTATTCAGGCTAATTTATACATGACAGATTTTTTATGTGATAACTCTAAGTGTAAAACTTTTCACAAATTCTCTGAAAGGACATAGGAAAGGGAAGGTAGAAGAAAATAAAGTGGCCAACCCATTATAGTTGTTACTGGCAGGTGCTTTAATTCAAACTTATAGATCCAGGTCTGACCTTTAGAAAACTTGATAAGCTTAGAGGTATCCCTGCTGACTTCATAATTAGCATGTGCAAGATAAAAGCAAATGCAGTTCTTAAACTATTACCATAGCAACATTATTAAAGTTATGTTAGTTAAGACTGCAACAATGTTTCTATTTAAAAAAACCCAAAACAACAGTGCTTCTGTTTTCTTTAGTAGTCCGTATAAAATGAACTGTTACAGAAATATTCACTTCAAGTCTGCCTCACAATTCGAGATTATCTCAAGTAATGTTCAATCAACACTGAAATAGTCTAAAATCTTTGGTGACTGATACATTGTATTAAAAATTTAACATCTTAAAATAACAGATCTAACTATTTCACTTACAACTGATCCACAAGCAATACTGAAAATTCCAGTAAATAATCCCATTTGGCATGTAAAGCCAATATACTTTCCACCTATTCCAGCAGCTGCTACATAAGGATACATTCTTGTCCGTATGCACACTGAGTTTGCTGGGCAAAACTTTCAGTATTATTTGCAGTCTGCTGTTACTTAAATATACCCAGTACAATCCTATTTCTATATGTAGCAGTGCATGACAGGTACATTTTCTCGTTATTCTAGATTATCAGAACTTTGTTTTTCACTTTGCCTAAATGTCTCCTAATATTAATGCCTCTTTCTTTTCCCATTAGATAATATCCTAAAATATAAACATGTATTTGTTAATCATGAAAGGAGCAAGAACAGAAAAGTATTATTCAGGAGACTCCTGAGCGAAAACAAGATAGATATGGTCTTCTGAACTGTCATCCTTTAAATATTACACCTACATTTTAATGGGTGAAAAAATAATTTACATCAGGTTAGTTAGGCAGCTGCTTGGGAGTAGAAATGCACACAAAACTCACAGTGAACTGGAATCACAGGTGTCTCCAATGCTCTCATTTGCACAATGCTTGGATATCTTTCCTGTGCCTTTGCAGATACCACTAATGGAAAATGCAGTGGGAGAAGTAAATTCCCATTAAGTTGCTGTGTCAGCCAGAATGATTGGCACATGATGCACTCTGCCTTTCTTCTCACATATACTTGCTTCATCCTGGAAGGCATTCTAGGCTGCAAGGGACCTGGAAACAAGGTATTACTTGTAATCAGTCACGAATCCTTGGCAAAAAAAAGAGAACAGTGAGTTTCTTGCTTCTAGACAGCTTTAACTTTTTTTCTTTTGGTGCTGTGTGTCTTTGTGGTGCTGTGTGTCTTTGTGCTGCTGTGTTTGGAAGGGACAAGCATTCATTCAGGCCTTGCATAGAATAAATACAAAGTGCTTCTTATTCCCAGAAGTAATAAATGCTCATTCTGAACCAATTTATTTTAGTCAGCCTGAAATGAATAGCTTCTTCTTAATGCCAAAATCTTCATTTCTGAAATCAACTCCACACCCTCGAGAAGAGATCCTTTTGCTGCAGTGAGATGTTGATCTGCATGCTCTCATTTGAAGTGACATTGCTTCTAAACATGTCCAAATTTCCAGAATTTAGAATCACATCCAAAGATGAATTTTTTGCTTGTTGCTTTGACCTAATGTCCTGGTTTCACCTGGAATAGGGTTAATTTTTGCTCTAGTAGCTGGTACGGGGCTGCGTTTTGGATTTAGTATGAGTGAGCAGGTGGACAAGAAGCTGTGAGGGAGCATGGACAGGACAGACGACCCAAACTGGCCAAAGAGATACTCCATACCATAGAATGTCATGCTTAGTATATAAAATGTGAAGAATGGCCAGAAGCTACTGATCAATCACTGCTTGGGGATGGACCAGGCATCAGCCTCCAGGTTCTGGGTGACTGTATTGTGCACTGCTTGTCTTTCAAGGACTGAGATGTCTCAGAAAACAATATCATATTTAAGCCTTATACATGTGATTTAAACATGCTCCTGATTACTAATAAACCACAAAAATTGTGTAATACTGACTCGTTTCACAGTCTCATAATTTACCTGAAGTATTAAATTATTAATAATTGCTTCTCAATTGTAATTATGAACTTAGGAGAGCTGTTGGATTAGCATTTCTAGTCTGATGTCCTATTTTCCCCTTTCCTTCAGAATTGCGAGGCAGATAATGAAGCACATAGTAACTTGGCAACCTTAAAGGAATACTGAGGCAGTGTTCTCAGAGCTTTGTTTCTCCTAGTCTCAGGAAGGGACTTGGGTGACAGCAAGTTGAACATGAGTCAGCAGTGCCCTGGCAGCCAGGAGGGCCAACCCTGTCCTGGGGTGCATCAGGCACAGCATCGCCAGCCGGGCAAGGGAGGGGATTGTCCTGCTCTGCTCTGCACTGGGGCAGCCTCATCTGAAGTCTTGTGTGCAGTTGTGGTGACTGCACTTAGGTTTGCTATCAGAAAGATAAAAAAATAATAGACAAATTGTTGCCCAAAGTAGGGTAACAAAGGTGGTGAAAGCCTTGAGGGGAAGCTGTATGAAGAGCAGCTGAGGTTGCTTTGTCTGTTCATCCTGTAGAAGACGAGGCTGAGGGGAGACCTCATTGCAGTTACAACTTCCTTGTGAGGGGAAGAGGGGCAGGCACTGATCTCCGGTCTGTGGTGACCAGTGACAGGACCTGAGAGATTAACCCAAATTTGTGTCAGGGGAGATTTAGTTTGGATATTAGGAAAAGGTTCTTGTCCCAGAGGGTGGCTGGGCACTGGAACAGGCTCCCCATGGAAGTGGTCAAAGCACCAAGCCTGTCTGAATCTAAGAAATGTTTGGACAACGCTCTCAGGCACATGGTGTGACTCTTGGCAATGTCCTATACAGGACCAGGAGTTGGACTTTGAACATCCTTTTGGGATCTTCCAACTCAGGATATTCTATGATTGTAGCATTTTTTATAGTTTTTTAATCCCAAAAAGATTTCTTGCAACAGGATTACTGTTTTAAATGGGAATGGCTGTCAGCATCCAAAGAAAGTCCCTCTGCTTAGTATTTCTTATCCGACATAGTGGTCAAGAGCAGATGTTGGGGGAAAATACTAGGACCAACCAAGTGGGCAGCAATGCTTTCCCAGAACTCTCTCACAGCCTCTGCTATTATCAGCTCAAGGACTTACTCTATGAAAATTTATATGCTTGAATTTAATAATCTTTTTAGATTTCATTGATTTTTCCTAATGGCTTTTTGAACTCATGTAAACTTTTAACAGTCACCGCGTGTCATATCATGGAGTTCCACAGCTCACCTACATATCGTGGACAGACCACTTCCTTTTGTTCCTTTTGCATGACTCTAAATAGTTTCATCTGGCTCCTTGCTCTTTTACCAGAAGACATTTTGAGCTGCATCTTTTCCATAATGTGTATGTTTTTACAGGTCATTACCTTGTTTCTTACACTATTTCTATTCTAAGCAAGGAGTCCTACTTTTCCAACCTATTCCTTGTAGAAAAGAATTCCCCAGATTTGATCACTGTCTGAATTTTTTTTGCCCCTCTCTGAACTTTTTCTAGCTTTATCATTGTCTTTTTGAAAAGGGAGGAGTGTGGGAGAGGCAGATGTTCAGAACAATGCAAGTCATCTAAGAGGAAGGAGTACCTTGGATTAGAACAGTAAGATAAAATATTTTAATTAAATTAATACCAAGATTTCACTTTAGATTACTAGTGGCCATCTTACAGCCTAGTAGTAATTTCTAAATTTCCAGCCAATTTCCTTGCCAGCAATGAAATCTAAATTCATTTTGCTTATTGCAATAGAGCACTATGGCAATGAAGTCCTCCCACATGCTTCTGGAATCACAGGTAGAGTATATAATCAATACTGCTTGGTGTCTTTAGTAACACCTCCCTTAGGTCTGTGCTACCCACTGCTCAGCCAAGAAGAATGCATAATTGTTCCAGATGTTCACAAGTTAATGTTAGTGGTGTAACTGAGCTGCAACCAAAAGTGACCTGGTAAGATTATTTCTATTTAAAGGAAATGCTGGCTTCTCATAGGGAAAATAAAGTTTCTTCTCAGAATCAAAAGGCTTTCAGATTATTTCAACTTTGTTAATGTTATCAAATCTACATGGCCCAAATTATCAGCAGCATTTTCTGCTTAATTTAACTTGCTTTTATCACTCAGTTCTATGAGTTTAAATATTTTAAGTTCTGAACTGGCTTGTTCCTAACAAAGAACTGTTTGCTTGTATTTATTTTATGGGGGGAAAAAAAATGATAAATTATGTTTTCTGGGAGGCGTAACAATTCTGCCTCAAATGTTAAGCAGCCAGAAACCAGAGCTTACACACTGACTCACTGTCATTCCTAATGATATACCATGTCTACAAATTATTATCTTCCTCAGATCAGTCAGCAGCCACACATGAGCTCCATGACAGCTGCCAAGCATAAAAAAATGTTTCCTTTCTCTCAAAAATATGTTCAAAATCAAGCCAGAGGAAACTGTAGCCCAAAACTACTTCTAGTTTTGAGCACAGCTCTTCCAGTATCCTATTAAAATGCCTGTTTTTAACTGTTTCCCATGGTGGCTGACAGTGTCCGCAGTCAGCCCTAGTTTGATGAGGGCAGTTCCTGGTGGTTTTGGGGGGTTGTTTCCTTTTTGTTTTGTTTGTTTTTTAATGTGAATGTAACAAAGGTTAGAATGGCATTCAAAATTAAATTCTGCCACTCCATATTAATCGTGTCACAGTGCTTTTTAGCTCAATTTCCCCAACTGCAATGTAAAGGTAATTTCCCCTGCCTGGAAGCCCTGTAAACACATGCAAGGATATGTGGGTCACTGTACAGCCATGTACTTGAAAATGCACTCATGGTGGCACTGCATAGATAAGTGGCAACCCTTTATAAATACTCTGTCTTTATACCTGTAGTAGAGTTAAATATAATGCATTATGTTTGAATATTAATGTTACTTATAATAGTGTGACACACCAAAGGAAGGCATTTGAATAAAAATAATTCCTCTATTAGTGTGAACTATCATTTAAAAATACCATTATACAGAATCAAAAAGCTACACAGTGGTACCTTACTGCATAATTATGTCTTTCAGCCAGATTTGTGTTGCAGACAGAAACAATTAAAACTTTACAGAAAGAAAGATGTTTTTAAAAAAATTATCCAACTCTGGCAACAAGTTCCCATTAGTTTCAATAAATGAAAGAATCTTTTTTTCACCTTGCAAACTCCTATAAGTCATTGTTACTCAAACCCTGAGGCACACTCTGACGTATAATTGAAAAAGAAAAGCCACTGGCAAAAAGCATATCATGGGGAGACCTGTGGCGTTTTGTGCATCCAATTTTTTTTCAAAGGGTAATTCCATTCAACAAATTCAAGCAGCAGTAGGAAACTTTTATTCTGCATGATTTTTATTGCAATCTTTTATTGGTTTTGTTAAAACTGAAAAACCAGAAAGTTATTTTATTACAGGTTTCATCTAAGAATAACTGATTTGATCATTACCCAAGGTGTAAATGACAGCAAAAGCTGAATTAATTGGTGCAATTTACCAACCTTAGTTATCACAAAACAAAAATTTCAAACCTCAGATTTTGATAGTCAAGTTTCAAGATGCAATTACAGCTTATAATTCTGAATGCTTCTCTCCAGAATGAACAAAATAACTGGAATAATTATTTTCTTTAAGCCCTGTGTCAGTGCTCTCAGCACATTAGCGAGTGATACCAACACCTGGGAACAATACCCAATTCAAAATGTCAGGTTTTCTACAGGCCAAAATTTTGTTTTGGGGTAATTACTGACACAAACATTTTAACTGACATTTTAACTGCTCTGTTAGGAGCACCATAGCAATAAAATTTCTATGTGATACTGCTTTCCTGTATGCCAATGTCCAGTCATGGCTTTGTGATACTCAAGAAGTCCTGGAATCCTGGAGGGTACAAGGTTCCTTCAGAATCACCAACAACCTTCAAACCACGACACTGACCCAGGTAGAATAGCAGTGTATGTATCAAATCACCCTAGAATAAAGTGATTGAATAGAGCTAAGAAGAAATAAACTCGCCTCATTTAATCCAGAAGAGCCATGGTGAGAGAGTGGGCTGGCTAGTTGAATGTTTCAGATGTGTGCTGAAGGTTACACCTTCTACCATCTTACCTTCTTGGATTTCAGGAAAGATGTAAAGAAATCAAATAACAATAAGTAGGACAAAGAAGAAGTGGTAGCAGAAAAATCAGTAGTGTTGCTGCATTAAATTTCTTTAGTATCTTTAATATCCATTAGAGATTTACAAATTCCAGAGATTATACAAGGAGATTCTACACTTTTTTCAACTCATTTGACAGGTAACATGTTAATAAATGAATTCAGGTGAAATAATTTGTCCATGAAAGAGTAAAATTATGTGATATGTCATGAGCTGAGCAAAAATGTAGATGCATTATGAGAAAAAGTTCATGAAGTGACCCTACTAAAATGCTTTAACTGCCTAAATCGTAACTGTGTAATTGCTGCAAGCTAAATTTACTGAGTCATCCTTCAGCTGTCTAATAGAAGAGAAAATGCACTGTACCAGGGGTTAATCACAGAATCAGAGGATATGCTGAGTTGGAAGGGACCCACAAGGATCATTGAATCCAATTCTTGAACTGCATATTCTCTTCAGGGCCTTCCTGCCTTCAAGGGAGTCAATGTAACATGTATCTTTCTGTGGCATCCTTAAGCCTTAAGAATAAATGACAAAGGTCAAAGTCAAAAAGTCATCTTTTTGTCTTCCTCCAAGAAAAAACACTAAAAAAACTCAATTGACAATAATAAAATTATTAAAGATTTAAAAAATAACACAATTTTCAAAAAACCCTCTTCTCAATTTTTACATTCTTTCCGAATTAGAAAAAATATTAATCAGAGAAAGACAAGAAGAAAGTCCTCTGTAAAATAATGAGATATACACCTTGTAAGGAAACCAAAGTTTGCAAGTTCTAACAGGTGTAATAGTGGCTTTGTCCTGGCAAAGCTTGCCATTTAGGCTAGAAATAATCTTGCGATTCCTTTTAGAGCTGCACAGATTGTTAGCATGCTGGCAAAGTATCAGCTATCAACCTTGAGTACAGTAAGTAAGGGACCATGGGGAAAAAGGACAATTTTTGCATTGTATACGAGCCAAGTCAGAGCTAAGCCTTGATATTCTGTGATAGGAGGGAAGGTCTAAGCCCTATGTTCTGCAAACTTGATAAGTTAGAAATCTCTCTGAAACGATTTTTTCTAATTAAATACAGATATGATTAGGAATCTTTTTCTGTGGATCACATATAATAAATAAGATTAAATTTGGATGTGACAGTTCTGAGAAGTTGATAAAGCAATAGCCATAGCTTTGGTCTCTTACCACAAGTTAGTTTTTATTCAGTGCTTGCTCTTTCTATTACTAGTGTTGGTCTTAGACATTATTATTAGTTGTCTGTTATTTAACGTATCAGATCCCTCCCAGAATTCAATTATTCTTTTATTGAATAACTTTTCTTTTTCATTAAATTAATCTCCTCAATATTCTAATCGATCATAACAACAAAAATAATCACTCATAATCAGAGAGGAAGGAGGCATAACTTCCATAAAAGTATTAAAATTACCCACATCGAGGTATTTTCAAATTCTTAGGAAAGGCTTTTTTTTTTAGACACATTATATGTTCATCTCTGAATGAATGAGAAGGAAAGCAAAGTGAAACGTGAAGTCACTGAGGTAAACATTGACACATTACCAGAGCAAAGTAAGTTCCTTTAAAAAAGGGTATAGTCTTTGTTCTTTAAAGAAGAGCCATTAAGGACTAGCTTTCATTTTCCCTGGGGCCATTTCCAAGGGTGGTCAACCAACAATTATCATTATTTATTTTTAATACTGAGTAACTGTACTAATACTGGGGTAAAAGCATGTTACAATTTTTTTTTAAGATCTTATTATTCATGAGCAGCAAACAATCCAAAATGGCTATCTCTGCATATCACATCCTGATGAATGAGCAAGATATTCAGCCACCAGTTATTAATTTTCTGTTGCTGCAGTGTCAGTCATGAGCAAATCAGATTACTATGTCAGACAGCACACTGGAGGAGACTGCATCACCTCTTCCTTATCTTTCAGTGGGAAAGAGTTCTTAATCATTCATTGCCAGCACTGACAACCACTTCTCATCTCTTCACATTTCCACCCACCTCCCCTCAAAAATACTTTAAAGTTTACAAAAGCAATTATGGAGTCAGCATGGGATTAATTTCTTCACATAAAAAGATGTAAGAAGGTGTTATGCCTACTAGATTGTATACTTTGGAGACAAGTGTTGCATTGAAGTCTATGTGCAGCTCAAAAAGTTTCAAAACAGACACTTTTGCATACCCAAGTAAAGATATCTTAGGAAAAAAAAAAGCCCAAACACCACAAACTAAAACAAACAAACCACCAACCAACCACAAAAAAACTATACAAATCTTGAGGTTTTGCAGCATACTGAGTGCATAATTGTCAGGACACTAATAATGTGGTGCTTAGGAACATGGTTTACTGGAGCACCTGGCAGCATGAGGTTCATGGTTGAGCTCAGTGATCTTACAGATCTTTACCAAACTCAGCAATTTTATGATTCTATGATCAGATGCTACACTTTCCTTGACAGTTTCTGGCAAAGAGTAAGAATTGTAAAATAAGTAAACGCAAAAGGAGGAATTTAAGGATAATGAGATACCAAGATACGTGTCAGGAATCTAAAGGTTGCTTGAAGAGAAGTGAATGAATGAACCTGAGTATGCTGGGACACCGGGAAGACATTCAAAGCAGTATTTCTTCAGCTACAGAAAAGTGAGGTGGTAAAGTGCTGATGAGGTAGTCACCACAGGTCTAAGAAAGCTTGATAGGTTAGATCAGCCATAAAACCGAAAGAATGTAATGCAAAATTCCTCATTTAATTTCTCCCTGAGACTGAAGCAAATAACTTTGAAAATGGTACCGATTTTTAATGGTTTTAAATACCTGTTTAAACTTTTTCATACATGATCTTCAGTGAGTTCCAAAATGTTTCTGGAGGAACAAAGTAATTCATTATTTTGCTATTAATTCATTCAGTAATTCAGTATTAATTCTTAATATTTGAAAAAGTTTTAAAGTTAAATGGAAACAAATGTGAATATAATTGCTGAGCAGTATCTATTCTACACTAATTTAATAGCTCAGGAACTTAAATAACCCAGCAATCAATCTGAACTAGCATTTTCCCAGGGATTACTGAAAACAAAAAGAACTGTAATAGAATCTTTCCCAGACATCTGAGAAGACCCTTATTTTAAAATAAGATTTTTTATCAAGAATCCTTTCATTTTCCTGGGACAGATTTTTCTTTTCGCAAAAGTTGGACTCTGAAAGATCATACAAGAGTCTTTTAAATTATGTGAAAAGCCTTCAATGATACTTAAAAGGTCAACAAAAGACAGAAAGAACTTAAAGAAACAAAACACCTTTTTTAGATACATTAAAATGAAGTTTGATAAAAATTTTACAGGTCCTGGTAATAGAAAAAAAAGATAGAGCCACTTCACAGCAAACAGCATTCATATACTCCTTGGACTTCTGTTACCAAAAAAAATGTAATCCTGCTACAGTGGGAAAAACCTACAGCTAACATATGTGTATCTCACATGAATCATAGATTCATAGAATGTCCTGAGTTGGAAGGAACCCAAAAGGATCATCACAGTTCAAATCTTAACTCCAAGAGTTACACCATGTGCCAGAGAACATAGTCCAAACACTTCTTAAGTCTGGCAGGCTCGATGCTTTGATCACTTCCCTGGGGAGACTGTTCCACTACTCAACTGAAAAAACTTCACCCTTTGGGTGAAGAACCTTTTACTTCATATCCAACTTAAATGTCCCCTGACTCAGCTCCATGCTGTCCTTTCAGATCTTGAGGGATCCTGATCACCAGATAGAAATTCTCAGTGCCTGCCCCTTGGCTTCCCCGCATGAGGAAGTTGTAGAGTGCGATGAGGTCAACCCTCAGTCCCCTCCAGACTGAAGAATCCAGGTGACCTCAGCCACTCCTCATATGGCTTCCCCTTTCAGATTCCTTGCTATCTTTGTTGCTCTCCTATGGATGCTGCCTAATAACATTTTGACTATTTTTATTGTGATGCCCAAAACTGCCCCCAACACTCGAGGTGAAGCTGCCCCAGTGCAGAGCAGAGCAGAGCAGGACAATCCCCTCCCTTGCCCAGCTGATGATGCTGTGCCTGATGCCCCCAGGACACGCTTGGCCCTCCTGGCTGCCAGGGCACTGCTGACTCATGATCAACTTGCCATCAACCTGGACCCCCAGATCCCTTCCTGCAGCACTGCCCTCCAGCCTCTCATTCCCCGGTCTGTCTGTACATCCAGGGTTGCCCCATGCCAGGTGCAGAACACGGCAAATACCCTTGTTAGACTTCACTCCGTGGTGAATTCCCAGCCTTCTAATTTGTCAAGATCTCTCTGCAGGGCCTCTCTGCTCTCAAGGGAGTCAACAGCTCCTCTCACGTTACCATTGTTGGCAAATTTACTTCAAAAAGCTTTGAGTCCTGTGTCCAACTAATCTACAAAGAGGTTGAGGAGCACTGGTCATAAACTGGAAGCCTGCAGAACCAAACTAACAACCAGTTACAAGGCTGATATAACCCCATGAGCTCCTCATTAATATTTAAGTGCAATATACATTATCATGACAAAATATTTGCTATGAAAAAGCTGATGAAGGAAGTCTCCAAAAAGGAAACGTGTCTTTAATAAAAAATACATGTTCAAGTTTATCTGCAAGCCATGTTGTATTATATTAGAACTAGGAACTGCCCAAGCACATGGTAAATGTACAGGGAGTCCAAAGGCTCCACCAGCAGAAAAGCTTCCAGGTGATATTTCTGAATTTCTGTACACAATGTTGCTTACATAGTGCAAACTCTACTGCATTGAATATATACCAGACTGGCAGTCCTTGGACATATTTTTGCTCACCAGGAGCATCTCCTTTATTGTCTGGAACTTCTTTGTTTTTTAACTCCAGACCGTGTGTGTGTAACCTTGGATTCTGAAGAAGGAATCACTCAAAAGATACTTAACAACCAAAATCCCAGCCACGAAGAAGACAAAACTGATGAAGCCTCATCTAACAGCAGACTCCCTGTCTGAAAGCACTGAAAGTCTCCCAGCACTGAAAGGCTACCTCCTCATCATGAGCATTTGAATGGGAGGCACTCTTGCATTACCAAAAGCAGTCTTAAATTTACACAAATAGCAAATTGTAATTCCACAAATTATACACTACTCCTGAAACTCACATGCTATTTCTAAATTGGAGTTGGTTGAATGGTAAAACTGCTACATCAAAAGAACACTGCTCTGACCCCCACTGTAAAACCTTATCTTTTTTTCCATAGGATTCAAAGAGAGAAAATAGATTTTTGGGGATGCAAAGTCTTACTTTGAATGAGGCAATGAAGTGTGAATTATTCAAGCTTGCTAACAAAAATTTCAGTTGCATATATAGTAGGGAAATATTGATTCCTCCACACAAATCTTGGAGAAAGCAAGCTTCTAATGTGGATGTAAATTTCCTGTTATCTGTCTCTAGTTCACACAAATACCTTTAGTAGGTTTCTCTAATCCAATTTTATTCTCCACGCAACTAGGATGAAAAAAGCAACAGAAGGCGCAGTTTACGAAGTTAAAAAATATAATTTGCACTTATTCATTTGACCAGATATTCAGAATTTCGAATTAGAACTCGGTTACTTAACAGGGCATTTGAATGGGAATTTCATATAGGTAAGTTGAAAAGTAAGACCATGAGAATTTTGGTATTTCTTCTTCGATTTCCCTTCATGCCTTTGTCTGTTTGTGCTTATCAATGCATTGTAACACAGCTTCAGACAACAGGGACAAATGCACCTTTGCTAAAGTTCGTGGACTGTGTCCCTCTTCCACCAGCTACAAATTGGGCCCATAATTCACTGATTTGCTGAAATATTCCAAATAGTGAAGTGAGTAAATGAAATTTATACACTAAGGCTTAAAACTAGGCTTTGGACAACGAGCAAGATCAGAACTCATGACAAGCCATCTTCAAATCACTGGAATGCTGTTCAGTCCCTGAACATTCCTCTTCCAAAATGCAGTCTGGACTATTTGCCACTTTGTCTCTTAAGATTGCGGTGATGCTTCCCCCTCACCATCAGGCGTGCTCTGCAGTCTCAGGAGCACTTGACAAGCCTTGACTGAATCAGGTGAGTGTTGAACTGCCCCTTTACTGTACCAATTGGGTGGTGAAGCGTCTCTGACCAACCAGCTGGTCTTACATAATGTAGGTGGGCACACTGACCATAACAGGAACATCAGCTGCCCAGCCAAGGTTGTGAACTAAGGATAGTCAGCCATGCACTAACAGCATTGGAACATTCCTTACCTGGAAAGTGGCCTAAGTGGAAAAGCAGCATCCCTGCTGGAGTTTTGGAAATTATTTCCAAATGTTTTGGAAACTACAGTAGTTACCAACTTGGGTTATGCCCTGAATGGAAAATTACTGATGACTGAAGCCAATCATCTAGCAACCCTATGAGCAGTGGTCCTAAGTGCAGCCCTTTGAGCTCTCCTGGACTGCAGTGGGCTGCACTCCCTCTGAATGGGACACCTCTCAGAGCTCATGAACATTCAAGTTTGCCATACTCGAAAGACTGTTGTTGATTATGAGGCCTAGTCTGATGGAATACACAGACACACTTGACGTGCAACCCATACCTGTTGAGAAATGCTAAGAGGTCTGATGTATTTCACTGAACACAAGGAGACTTCTTTGTCAGTACCTTTGCACACATAAATATAGATGTATACTTGTTTTTGCCTGTGGATGCACATCTATTTATTATGGTATGAAGGTTATCATGAGTCTCTAATTTATTAACTGTTATAATTGTAGCAAATTCTACTGATTCACCTCGTAAATGTTAAATTAGTCAATGATTAAGTGCTGCTAAACCGTTCAGCACCCTTACTACTTTTTATCCATATCCTTTGTACCCTTCCTCTCTTGCATCACCAGTCTCTGTGAAAATCTTTCTAAACTGATTTGAATCTGATTTTCTTATGTATACTTCATCTATGTAGTAAGTTACAGAGTGAAACTTGCCACAAAATTCTCTTAAAGTTTGCCTTAATTGGTGATTCTTTAAGTGGCCTAACCACTTACTGGCAACAAACCTTCTCCGTAGCTGATATATAAAACAGAAAAAATTAAGCTTTCCCTCAGACACAGCAGTAGTGTATCCAAGTAGATACTAACAGGTGCATGTCATCTTAATGTTAGAACAGTAAGCGTAGGCTTAAAAATAAGTGTCAGCTATTTTACTAGGACACCTGTTACTCGATTTTCTCCATTTTGACAGGTGCCAGTGGGAATGTTTGTCCAGGCATCAATTAATAGAAGGAGACTTAGATTTGTTAACACTCAGAGAAAATCCTTTTTTTTATCAGTATTTCTAGTTCTCAAAAGGAAAAGTGAAAATAAAAAGCATTTGCTTCCCCATAGCTTCCTCTGCGCTGTAGTTAAAACAATGAATTTGGTTGTCAATCATACCAACAATGTGAGTGTATCACATTTAAACATAAAAAGCTGTAAATAAACCCAAACATCTAGTATGAGTGTTAAACACAGTGAATTTTTAATGAAGTAGAGAGAAACACACTTGTAAGCTCAGTTCTTAGGTGACAAAGGAGAGAAGGTTCTTTGCACTGAATGTTGTAGAAGGGCAAGTTGCCAAGCTGAAATCGGGGTAGGTTCTCTCTTTTTAATTTCATTTTTGCTGCCTTCTTGGCTTGGCTTTTGCTGCCTACTTGGACTTTCTGTTCTTACTGATGGTGCTGGATCTCACATCGCCTGTCTTCTGGGAAGTGCCAGGAATGATCCCCAGGAAGATCCATAAAATGTTCTGCAAGTATGGGAAAGACAAAACATAACTGTGCTCATCTGAACTTCTGTCTTCCTGGGCGTCAGTCGTCACTTGTACTTGCCACCCATTGCTGCCAGGCACAAACTGCTCTTTTGGAAAGATCTCCAGGCACTTAATAAATGAAAACAAATGGAACTTAAGTTAATTAAATCTAAGGTCTTAATAAAAAATGGTTCATTTAAGTATTCTGATAGTAATGACCCAAAAGAAGAGCATTTACCTGTCTTACTGAAATTCAATCTTTATTCTTAAAACATAATCATTTTTAAAGTTCTAATCAAAAGGAAATAATAGCATTCATGTCTATAAGGGTGGACAAATACCTGGTAAGTACTGGTAACAGCAGTTATACTCCCCACCTCAATTATTTTTATCTAAAATATGTCAGATTGATCACTAGCTCAAGGTTATTTTAGCTAATTTAATTAATACTGTACTAGCATCTAAAAATCCAATCCACAACTGGATTTCTGTCATATCTGGTTTTGCACATACAAAAAAAACCATAAAGACCAAAAGAGCCCTTGCAGGCTCTGCAGTTGTGAGGAAAACATTCAGGTAGTGTGTACCAGGAAACAAGCTATTCCCACGTCCATTATGCCAAGCTATTTTCCCCTTCTTTTATCTACAGAGTTCTGCACCATAGAAACACAGAAAAGTCAGATTATTTTCCAAAGTTACCATCTACTGTTGCTGATTAATTTTCTCTTATTCATTCTCATAATGTACTCAGCAGTTTTAAATGGACTGGAAACAGTATTTCTATTGTTTGTCTAAGGGACTTATATTACCACAAATGGTTCTAAAAGTGAAAAGATTTAACTTCATCATTATCTTTTACAGAGCATCATTATAGAAAACATCAGTACCTACAAATGATAGCTATTCAAAGTTTACACGCTGTAAGACCATTAAGGTAAGACAGCTTTATTATGCGCATGGAGTGCAACTACTGTCTGTGGAGCCCAGTATGAAACAGTGGCTTCTGTGCAATAAGTAATGCCTTCTGCCTCACCTGCTTGGCTCCCAGCATTTGGGAACTGCCTGCTCCTGTGCCCTTGGAAGGTGATGTTTAAAAATTGACCAGCACTGCTAGACCCCAGCACCTACTATATATATATAATGCCTGTGCATATATGTGTGCGTATGTATATGTATATATTTACAGATTTGCATTCTTTCCCTTATATGGAACTCTGAGCAACAAGGAACCAGATCAACAGATCTCTGATCAACAGATCAACCAGATCAACAACCTCTGATGCCAGATGGATGAAGTCCAAGTGAATTTATACTAAAAAGAACTGCAGACTTCTAAATTTTCAATAAACAGTACTTTTTTTTTCTTTTTTAATGGACATACTGTTGTCAATAAAAATTTGGACTAAATATTGAGAATACAAACATCATACTTTTTTTTTTTTCCCAGCCACAAACTAGTAACATACAGAGAACAACTAGAATAAAAGGATGAAAAATATAGCAGGTTTACGGAAGGATGCTTAGAAGGAGCAGATAAACCTGTTTTCTTGAGCACTAAAAAAATATTAAATTCTATATCTAAAAAAGCCATGTTCTCACCTATATATACACATACATGATACACATTTGTAACTATATATATATATACACATAGAAATACAAGAGACTAATACTGAGTTATTTTCATCTGCTATAAATGAATTACCTTCAAACACACAAACTGACTTTTCAGGCCTGCCTTCACATTCAGAGACATACATATACCATTTTTGAACTCAAACTTCACTATTCAAATTACTTTCTGTAATGCATAGGAAAGCCCTAAACTTCTCCTGACTGGTACAGGACTCAGTTACAGCTCACAGACAAAGCAATATTGATTTTTTCAAAATTATTTCCTTTCTGAATGTTACCAAAGGAAGAAGTACTGATGGAAAAATCACACATTTCTATAAAGGTATGCACAGTTTTCAAGTTAGTACCATGTCAAATGCCTGTAGAACACCTCAGATCCTATTTGCAGAGTAATAATATTTTAAAAAATATTTTATATCGCTAACATAAAAGAGAACAAAAATAGCATATCAACAAAGAGAATTAAAAAGGACTTTCAAGTGAAAGTGATTAATGTTGCCCTTATGTCTATTTTTTTACCATCCTTTGACACTTTCAAGTTCAAAAACGATAAAACATCTATTACATAACTTAGAATTGACTAATGTCTTCCAAGATGCATATCTGAAATCTTCCAGCTCCCTTTCTTCTCAAAGGTGATGAACTATTTTCAAAGACTTAATCTATAATCAGTTTATTACATCTTTAAGTACTTCTTGAAATCAGTTCATAGTTTTTGCAAACAACTTATATTATTAGTCTTAATTTCCACTACTTTCTGTAAAGGTATCCCTTTGTTTGTCCTACATATCAAGATGAATTAAAAATAGAGTTAAATTCCACTTTAAATTGAGAGTGGAACAACAACAACAACAACCACCAAATGAAAATTGATAATTATGACAGTGAAGATGAAATAGTAGTAATAACAGTAATAATGAAAATCCTGCTACCCACCACATTGGAATCAGGACTGATCTCCTTCTCCACCTTGATTAGGAAATCATCTGTATCAAATTCAATGTCTTCTTTAGGTGCATTTGGGTTGGCAGTTACATTATGGATATCATATTTAATCTTTCCTGGTTCCCTGAACTTCTTGACAGTCTTCATTCGTCCAGCAGGTGTGGTGTCGAAAAGCACAATGCAGAACAAAGCAATCAAGCCACAAATGACGATTACTCCAGGCAACGAGGCAACCAGAGAATCGAGGCAATTGCCCATGACTGTAAGTGCCCTGATGTACTAACAGCAAAACGAACCCCTTCAGAGAGTGCTGCATGTCCATGCCGGCATTCTGGTGACCTGTTCTTAAGCCAAAGGCAGCAGTTTCAGCTTGAACATGTAGCAAGCTCTACTATGTCACAATTGGTGACATAGGCAAAAAAAACAACCTTGCATGTTGGCTGTGTCCCCGGGTAGTTCCAGCTCTTACACATCACAGAGCCATAGAACCAGAGAATCATAGACAGTCTTGAGCTGGACATTGCCTTAAAGGTATTCTGGTTCCAACCACCCTGTAATGGCTGAACAGTCCCAGCTCTCTCAGCCTCTCCTTATAGGAGTGATGTTCCAGTCCCTAATGAAATCAGCTGTACTCCAAAGTTATGATAAACTTTACAATTTCCACATCACACAAAGCAAATCAGCCAGCTTAGCCAGCTTGCTGGAATGTAACATAAATTGGAAATACACCAAATTTAGCTTTCTTTTGAAGAAACACATAGTTCATCAAAACAATATTATGCCTTATTTTTAGTATATCTAGTAATCTTTTTTCTAATACAGTCAGTAGGAAAAAAACAGAAAAATAATTTACTAATATTGCCACTTAAATTGTAGCATTGTACCAAGAATCCATATAAATATTTATGAAGCTTTTATTTGTTATTTGTTGAGAATGTTTTGCTAAGTTTTCAACAAGAAAACCATATCAGTTTTGTAGATACAACACCATATACCTTTGGTTTTGTGCTTGAAAACATATATCTTTAACATACCTTTTACTGAGTCTACTTGCCAAGGAAGCCTCTGTGAAAAAACGAAGTTTAAAACAGTTTTCAAATAAATTATACATAACAGTTTTCATTCTCTGAGTATGAAATGTATAGTCTTGGTTTAGGCAGTTTTGTTTGCTTGCTTTTAATCGCCAGCTGATCTTTCTGGGTATAGACAAGGCCTCTGAAGGCATCATAGTAAATGGGACTGGCACTGACTCAAGCATGCTGAGCCCAAGGTTTGTATTTCATTTGGAAAGATGTAGCTTTTTCCAAGAAAGCAGAAGACTTTCATTTTGAGAACTGCTTTAGTCAGAATCCCACATCTAAAAATCAACTTTTGGCATTTTTCTGTGGCTTTAGAAGGCAAGCTACTTTGCCTAGAGTGACGTAGAAAATTCAAGACATGAGCTTTTGGGGGCTTTCTAGTAGTAGGAGAAAGGAGCAAAAATCAGCCTTAGAAACATGTATGTCTTATCTGTAGAAGACCTTTAACAGTTTTAAGACATCCTGAGGGTCCAGATGTTTAATCATACTGTTGTGTTTAGAGTAGAGAAATTTGGCAGAAAATAAACCCTCTTGCTTTCCAGGTAGTCCTCAGAGATCAGAGGGGCTGGGTGCAGCTAGGCCTAATTTCCGATTAGAAAAATTCAACACTGTAAATTCTGGTTGCATTCAATAAGATCTCAGGTGCAGAAATAGTGTGGGATACACTGTAAGTCTGGTCTCATCCACAAATAGCACAGTTCACTGTTTCAACACTTAAAGTATGAGTTCAGTAGGAATTTTCACAAACACAGATTCAAAAATAGTGGGGTTTGCTGGAGCAACAGACTATAGATTCTCTTTGATTGCCAGTGATAAGTTCATTAAATCTGAAAAATATAAGGATAGATTCCAAACCACTGTATTTTACATCTTTGGCAGTTACACAGTAAATTAACCTTTTACAGAGAAAAACTGAACCTTTAATTTTATTGGGCTTTCTTTGCCTTCTCATAAAATTATGAAAGGATTAGCAGATTTTTTTCCTGGTAAATTAACACTCACATGTCCCAGTTTTATCATTAACCAGATCTAGTCAGCACACAGTCAATTTTGAAACATAATGCATCTATACTAGCATTTTAGAGAATTTGAGGACTGCAGTTTGGAATTGAACCTTGTGCTTACTAACACCTGCTTCACTTCGATGAGCATTGTGGAGAGGCATGAAAGTGGCTTCAATGCGCTTCTTTTGTATAAAACTAAACTGGAAAATAGAGTCCAGGAGTATATGAGACAAGAGCTATTTTGTATCACACCTAAGGTGATTAGAATATGGCTGACAGGTCCTCAGGGCCAGCTCTTTCTCAGACCACTTCTATTAACCTAAAACTACTCTTTAATGGAGACGTAGCCTTACAAAACCCATCTTTCCCCCTGTATATGTTATTTTATCTCCGAGTGAGATCTGTTAACCTGAAAATTTCCTTGAACTGAACCGGCACCTGCTCTGCCTAATATTAAGAACTACAGCTGGTATTAAAGCCAAGAATAAATGTTTCTGGTACTATGGTAGCTCGTAAAAATCTGTAGACAAAAATATCACTGCAACGGATGCTTGGTTAGCTGGTTTTTACAACCATTTGTATGTTTTAATAACTACAAATTTAGGCAAAGATGCATTGAAAGTTTTTGCAAGCTCAATTCTAGTCTTCTGCTGTTAGGTACAAACCTATTCTCTTTCGCTGTAGTGTTTCATCTCACTTTTTCAACTTAAAGGGGTAAATCAGGTACATCAACCTTTCGCATGGGAGGTGTTTTCATGCAGCAAAAATAAAATAGAAAAAAATCTTACAGAGAAAAATACTGATGCATTTTGTTTAGACTCATGAGGGAAAACAATTTTATCATTTTCTTTCCTGTATGACTTCTTGATATAAATATGTATATAGACACATTTATTTTAAAAAATCCCATTCTCTGCACATTTAATTTTTAGAGTGTTCTAGATAATACATAATGCATAGTTTAATGAAATTCAAATACTGCATCTATCATGATAAACCTAATTATTGCGATCGGCTTGGGTGATTTAACCTTCTAAGGACAGCCATTTTCTAGCAAAGCAGGTAAGTAATATTATTGTTGGTTTCCCCTTCATAATGAATAAAAAAAGACAGTATATGTTTTTACCTAGATTAACTCCTGTCATGGTTGCTTGTGGAAAAAATATTGTTTGAGAAAAATCTGCATTTCTAGAGTGGGGTAAGTGGAAACTATTAAGTGACTGCAGTAATTTTTTTTCCAAGGTAGTATACAGCTTCTACCTCAGAAGTAAAAAGTAAACTATAGCTCTGTGGAGATGAGCTCTAACATGAACAATCGGAATGAAACATTTTTATCTTAGGTTTCAAATCCCCATTATAGAGGTTCGTAAAAGAAAGGTCATTTTGTATTCACCAGCCGTGTGTCTTCCAACAAGAGAAGAACAGTTCTGAAGTATTAAGAAGAAAAATTTGCATTTGCTTTTATAAAGACCTTTTGATTTATCTATGATTTCTTTTCAGGATAACATCTCCTAAAGACATCTTGTGAATGCATAATATTTAGACATATATATCCATAGATCTGTGAAGGGACACGATAAGGATGAAAAAATGGTTTATATTTTGTACATACTGACAATCTATGTCCTTGCTACAATAACCTGAACAACAAAGTTTGGAGTCTCTGCAGGTGCCAAAGAGCAAGAATTCAGAAATTCTTGGTTTCTCCCTATAGAAGGTCAAAAAGAAGTCCAATTTACTATTGGAAAGGTTCCCCTCCTTTACAAGTCTCGAGCATTTGGAAACAATTCTTCCATGGCCCATTTTTGTACTACATAAAAAAATGAATCCTGGATCTTTTTCCATTTTAAAAATTAACATACTGCAAACAATTACCACACTGCTCACAAGTCGAGTAGGTCTAAACACAACTTTAACTTTGATATTCTAGAATACTGATGCCCATTCCTCGGAAGTTCAAACCTGTTTATTCCCAACTTCAGATTTCTATAGATTTTCAATGACCGGGTGTCATGGTTTAGTAATGGTATTCTCCAATTTAGTACTCACAGTAAAACCACTCCACACTTCCCTTTCCCCCTCCAACTGGAAGCACAGAAGATCATGGGTTCAGAGAAGAACAATATATTGGAAACAGAAATGAGATTTTAAAAATGAACATAACAGAAAAAATATTAATAACGAAATGTGTAAAGACAAAGAAATTATTTATACAACCCCCCCCCCAAAATGAAAAAATACCCATCAGCTCTCTCCCACCACATTTTCTCCACCTGAAGGAACACCCTTCTTCCCTGAAGTGAGAGTTCCTTTCCCCCACCCTGGAAATGATGTGAGGTCCAACAACATCAGGATCTTGGCCACAAACCTTCATGTCTATTGCAAAAAATTAGCCCTGTCCTGGCTGAAACCAGGACATAAAAACATCATTCCAGTTCTTTTCCTTACTTTGTCATCCAAGCAATGTCATGCAATTAACCTAGGAGAATTGTTATTCAAGACCTCACAAAAAAGGGCAATGAACTTCTGGCTCCCAGTGTGGTTTTCAGGTTTTTCTAATTCTTTCAGCTGTCTTCATGCTTGTTCTCTGCTTTTTCCTATACTTATAGGTATTAATGAAAACATGAAAAAGTTGCCCTTAATGTTTGCACACGATGAAGATTGGTGTGCTTTTTCATCAGGTTGGCCATGAAATGTGAAGAAAAGCCAAGTTTCACTCTTTTCAGCTTCTCAGTAAGAAGCACAGAAAACATTAGAACATCTTCTCCACACCTGCAGCCTCCCAGAAATGACCATTATCTATTCTTTGCAGCATATTCTAGTTATCTTAATGAGATGCCACTTTATTCCTGAAAAGACCATGAAAAAAGATGTTGAAATGTCATCCCTCATAAGCTCCAGGCAGTGAAACTGAAATGGAGTATGAGCTTTAGGAAAGCCACTTTTGCTGACTATTGTTAGATCTATCTCCATTTAAATGACTTGTGAGTTGGAAAATTGTTATTTCTACACTAAATGTGTCATGTTCTTTCCACAAACTACATAATATACTTCAATAAAATAAAATAGTTTAAATCTATGGAGTTTAATTGTCCCTGCTTGTATTACATAATTGTTGGTGTGTAATCAATGGGATATGCTCACTTAACAAAGGCAAATTATTTCACTTGATGTTCTTTTGGCCTTATCAGGATAAACTACACCTCTAGCTATATAAGCTATATTTAAAGATATAATATTTAAGTCCAAAACAATAATAACTTTCTAAAAATAGCTCTTTATTCCTTATAAAATTTTTTCTCAATTTTTTCTCAATTTCTCAAAGTTTTCTCAACTTACTGCCACCTTAATGACAGGTATCTGGACTAGCCCACCTTATGTTGTCCACTTCTAGAGTGCATAACAACAGAGAAACAGTTTCACTTGTACAGGGTCACTCCTGACCTTTTCAGAGGAACAAGACCAACCATATTTATGCTTATTTTGATTGTAATTGTAATATAATTGAATGCAGATTGACAATGGCCTTTCTATCAGCCAAGTCACAATATTAACAGTAAAACCTGAAATTCCTTAATTACAGGGAAACCTAGGAGAACTAGCAACAAAATACAAGAAAGCAAGAGATTATGCTGTGCTACCTAAAAGTACTTCAAAATTTTATTTTCTACATATGGATGATTTCAGACCTACCTTTTCTCTTTGAATTTGTGGCTTACAGAGTGGCTTAATGCAAACTGAGTCAGAGACAAATATGTTTCAGACACTTGCTGGAACATACGTAGGTCTTGGCATGCCCCTGACTATGTGTCTGCTAGCAAGTTGACTTTAATCAGGCTAATATTAATACAGGAAACTTTAATTAGGCATTTCATGCATTGGGCAGCATGTAATTGGCATGAATATACCTTCTGCAGAGCAGTCTGATTAGTCATAAATAAGCGTTGCAGTACTGCTGAGGGGAATAGATGCATACTCCTTTTTACTGGTACCAAGGCTTATTGACTCAAAGAGATCACGATGAAAACATTGTTTTTATGAACTGGAGCTGCCAAGGCAAACTAGAAGACAGTTTATATCAGAAGGTTGTAGCCTCAACTTTTCAGATAACAAGCACAGCCTAATTGAACATGACATAAAATACCCTGATTGCAACAGTTCTTTTGCAGTTGTGCAAACAGAAACCCATATACAGTCGTGTAGGTGTAAATGGTGTTTGATAGTTTAACTTTTTCCACAATAATCACAATTATGCATGCAGATACGACTTGCTACGATGAAATTACAGTTGTTGACTAACTATATGTTTATAATGTCATCTGATAGAAACTGAAAGTCAAATAATTTTCTCACTCCATAGAAATGAGAATCTCCATATGAAGATTTTCCTTCATATGAAGAACTACATAGAATCATAGAATTGTGTTTAATGCAATAATTTTTTCTTAAATTATTAAAGACACAGGTTGCTCTTTGTTTCATAATTATATATACATACATATGTAACAGGTGTTTATGAAGCTTTCTCTACACAATTATTTGTAATGATGTAATTAGAGATGTGAATGTACCACATATTCCTATACTCTTAAATGCAGAGGGGGTTAACTGACAAGAGCTTGTGCATCTTGGGATATGAACTTTATATAATAAATGCAGCAGTCACATTCTTTAAAACTCAGTAGAATTACAACTGAAATCCTCTCACTATGACACAATGGTTCTAACAAAGGCAACAAGAGTGAAAAATGTGGAATTCTAGTTAAATATGCTACCTATTATAGGTACTATGAAAATTATAAGGAAAATGACACCCACATAATCAACAGGTGTGTATGGGGTACAACAGCAAACAAGTTTGGGCATGTCTATTAATTATAGACACTTTAATATGGCTGGCTGTTAGCAAATTATCACTATGAACAATAAATACATTTAAAATCTTTATTACGTGTACAACAAGGTGTCAAGAATTGTGCCAGACTGTTTTTAGTGGTGTCCATCAAAAAGACAAGGAGTAATGGCCATAAACTGAAACACAGAAGTTCCACCTCAACTTGAAGAACTTTCCATTGAGGGTGGCAGAGCACTGGAACAGGCTGCTCAGGGAGGTCATCAAGTCTCCCTTCCTGGAGACATTCCAAACCCACCTGGACAAGTTACTGTGTCACCTGCTCCAGGTGACGGGAGTTGGACCAGATAACTCCAGAGAGCCTTTCCAACTCTAATTATTCTGTGATTCCGTCATTCTGTGAAGTTAGTTATTTATGGAATGATGACAGTATATTTTGCCATTTTCCTGAAGATGAAAAAGACAAAAATACCCAAGAAGGGAGAGAAAAGAACAGAAGAGATTTAAAAAAAAATAGTACATTATTTTTTGTTGTACAGACTCATCAATAGCAACTCTTCTGCATAATGAGATATATTTTGTATGTTCTTATGCCTTTCAAAACACTTGACAAGAAACATTATTTTCATTAATCTTTAACTGCAGACAAAAAATTCTTACTGTTTTGATTTCTAGCTTGTGATAAGGTAGTTTCTATAATTTGTTTTTCCTGTCTTGCTCATTTTTCTAAACTTCAAATAATTATTTCTTCTGATTTTACAAAACTCCATGTTTCTTTTCAGTGACTTCTCAGAAAATAATGCATTTGTAAAGATTATTCACAGCAAAATGGGGATTTTTAATTAATCTTAACAGAACTACAAACTAACTGAAATTTGCCTAATTGCAACCTTGTTTCAATCACACTACTAAGTCTGGATCCAAAATTAGGTACGGTCTCTGCAATGGTCTACTCCTTCCCATCCCCAAGGAGACTTCCTTTGCCATTTCCTTTCTATTCCATCACTTCTGAGAAGACCCCATCCCTGTAAGCAGGCTAGATTTGATATCGACCTTTTTTGCCTGCAAAAATGTTTTGTCAATAGATGAGAAATACAGGAAGTACTGTGAAAAATTAGTCTAAGTCTTTTGTTTCCGAGAATATTCACGTCAGTGTTCTGCACAACAATTTTGTAAGCACACGGGACTTCAGACACAGCTTATTGTTGCAGCGCAACCAGCGGCAGTTGCATGTATAAACAGATGAGGTTTGCTTTCCTCATAAGAGAAGAGGAGAGAACTGAGAGAGAACAGGGAGAACTGAGCGTTACTCTAGTATCTGTGGGGGAAACCTTAGTATTGATGAACAATCCAAGCAGAAAACAAAACTAGGGCATGAATTCAAAACAAATCCAAACTCATCTGGGTTCAGCTTTAGCCAGCCGTCACTCATCCATGAGTTGACCATTTATGTGCTCTAGGCCATTTTGCTAGCAAGTCTGGAGTTGCCCATGATCTAGGATAAGATGTGCTGCCCAGCATGCACAGTCTGCCCCCCTCAGCTAATGGCTGTATATAAATTCTGAAAAGGAACAAAGAAAATCAATACCGACTTCAAGTCTGGGAGGCTACACACTGGAAGTACAGAACCTAGGCACTGCTCTTCATATATAGAACCTAAACAATATACCTTTTGGCCCTCTACCCCAAGACACAGCACGTTCTTCAAGTAATACATCAGTAATTTCATGGTCAAGAGTACACTGAAATGATACCAAAGATTAAAATTTAGTGTAAAAAATGCTGTTATAGCATCTAAGGAGAGCTTTCAGTTTCACTGTTTTTTCAGTCATATGGCTAGAACTTTAAAGGTATCTTACCTAGAACTATTTCTGACGTGTGGTTTTATTCTACTGCAAACTCAGCTGCTCAATAACCACTACTTGTGGAACAAGAATAGAATGACAGGCAAAAATCTACACTACTCTGTTTCTCTTTCTCCTTCTAAGCACCCAAATTTCAAGTAAGCTTCTGCAGGAGAATAAGAGGTGATTCAATTTCAAAGTGTAAGTACCATAGCATTATACTTGCCACATACTAAATGCATTTTGCTCATTCTGGGCAGCACTGAATGTTTTTTTTCTTTCTTTTTACTAGATTTCTTAGTGATGAGGTGTTAAATAATGTAATTTCAACCATGATGAATTATTAGAGCTTATTACCAAGTCTACCACTTGCTCTTTGCAAATGTCATGGAGGAAAGAAATTAAGGTACTGAATTTAGAAATTTAAAAACTTTTGTCTCTTTTGCAGACAAAACATTTGCCTTTCTAAAAAGAAAAGGCTCTGTTCTTGCTTTAAAGTATATTTAGAAGACACATTTTTACACCAAATAGTACAAACCACGAATTCTTCTTATTGTTTTATGTCTTTATTCTACATCTACCAATGAAGCACACAAAATTTTACAAGACTTCTTATTCTTTCTTTCCTTCACATGCCTTGCACTTTTGTACACATGTACAAACTACAGAGGAGAAGTTCTAAATAGGTACCAATATACAAGTACTTACTAAGAAGAACTCAAAGCTATAGTGTAAAAGTTCCCCACTTATCTGATGAAGACATTCCAAACAGAAGTGCTGATAGTCACAGGAAGGAATGACAAGTCACATTACTGACTACAGGATGGAGTCAGCTGGCCAGTCTCCAATCAGCTTTGAACAGTCTGCACCCCCATCATCAGATTCAATGAAGAGATGATACTTACTCTATACTGAATTTAATACCATCAATGGTCAAAGTGCTGATCATATTACTAGAGGGCTGAAATACTGATTCTATTGGTGAAAAAATGCTTTCACATATGACAAAATTTGCACAAAGCTTGAGTTTCTTTGAAAGAAACATTGGTCTAGTAAAAAGAAAACAAAACAAATCAAACACCACCAAACAAAATCACAGCCGTCCCCACCTCCCTAAACACACAGTGACAATTTTCCTTTAATCTGAAATTTACTACAAGATTTAACACTTTTCTCTACTACTTTTCCAAATTTTCTAATTAATAGGGTGTCTTACTAGTTTTCCTTAGCACTTTATTATTAAGTATTCCTACCATGAACTGCTCACAATAATTTGCCAGAAAATTTGAAATCAAGGTCCGAGTTTTAACTGCATTCTCCACTTTAATGAGAATTAACTATTATCTACAGTCATTTTCCAAATAAACATATTTTTTTCCTCTTTCAGTCAGGTTTTACTTTGAGCTAACAATGTCTAAGAAGGTTTTTTTTTACTTGTATCACATTGTTAAACAGTCTTCCTTTCCGTTTTTTCTATGGTACCTAATTGATATGAAAGGAAATTTGCTGGTGTATGATTGCTGGTGTATGACCACTGGGAGTATTAAATACCAATACCATTGTCATACCAGCAGTTATCATCTTCTGATTATTATTTTTAATAATTGAAAACAAGCAAGCACACAAAAATAGGCATTTAAATAACATGTCTTCTCTTTTTTCTATCAGTTGTCTTTATCTGTATGCTGGTACATAGACACTTACAAATGAATATCTGTGGAACCGATTGGTCTTTGCAGCAAGGATGTTTCTTCATAATCAGAGAGAGAGAGTAGTTTTGCCCTCCTAGACTTGTGACAGGCAAAGGGAATTCACAGCTGAGGGGAGCTAAATACAGCTTTTCTTATCTCAGTCAGAAACACTCCATTCTAAACAGTCTGACTGAACTTTACCATGCCAACAAATTTCAGGTAACTATACTCCAAAATGAAAGATCAGTTACTGCAGCTGCAGTTTCAAGGTTTGCTTTGCAGTCCCAAATCCACAGCAGAGTTGTGGGCACTATGGGAGTGGCAAAGATAACTTAAAAGTAAAGAAGACTAGGTTTCAAGCCCAGTATGCTGGTCTGGCTCACAGCACCTAAAATGGGCTGAAGAGAACACTTTCATCACTATTTTTCAGAGTCCTTACTCTATTCTTATTACCTTTAATCTCTAGGACTCTCAAATCAACATAAATTAAACCTCCTGAAGAAGAAATACAATTTTAGGACTCTCCAGTATAACAAGTCTCCCCTGACATTACTTTCCTAAATAGAAGTAGCCAATATAATCTGATGGCATTTCATATACACGTCACAGCAACAGAACAAGAGGTGAAAAACAGCAAAAGTACCTTTCTGCTGTGCTGAAATACTGTGGTCCTCTGACATTCTGGTTTTTGAAAATATACCGGGAACAAAATTTGTGGAGCTGCACACATATATCATTGGTCTAAGAATAGATTTGGTACTGACAGAAATTAAGTCTTAGTGATTTCAGACAGCTTCAAGATTAAGGAGATACAATTTGAGGTCACGATTTTGGATTTCATCACTAAATGTCTGCATGAATCCTGCTTTAGGAATTTTAATTCTTTGTAATGTCTGCTCTCTGATCCTGTAAGCCTTGCCAAGAACTGGCAAAATTGTGCCAGTGAAAGATAGTTCCTCTTGCCACCTTTCTAATCAGAAGAGTAAAGCATTTCTGTTAAAGTAACTCAGTCTGCCAGACAAAAAGATTCAGCAAAATGCAAATGGAGATGGGAAACAGAAAATAAATGTGTCTGGGGAAGGAAAAGGAGACACAAGAGAGGAAGGAATCCCTATTTCACATTCAAATCTTCCGTTGTGATGTTCAGCTGTAGAAATACCTCTCTGACTTATTTTGGTCAGGTCATCTTTAGAATGAGGTTGACAGAGATCTACTGGTCATGATGATCAGAGATGGTGGGAGTAGTAGCTAGAAAGGCAAAACGCACTGCCTTCAGTCACCCATCTCTGCAGCATGGTTGTCAGCTGAAGATCTACACGAGGTGTTACATGTTCCTCAGTTTGTCACACGAGCTTCGATATGTGTATGTGTATGTGCAGTTCTTGCTTGTCTGACATCATCCTAAGTACAAAGCTCTGAATGAGCAGATTTAGCCCATGCTTAAATTGTTACGGAATATTGACGTTTGTCCATTGAGCTGAGCTGGATCTTTTTTTCCTAGGACAATTCACTAAGTGTACACATATTTCTGAGCATCTGAGCACATTTCTACCATTAAGTAACATTAGTTGGTACACAGCTTATTTGGAGTCCCTACAGTTCATGCTAGAGCTTCTTAAATATCTTTCCAAGGGTAAACACAGGGGCAAATAATAAAAACAAGACCTGCTCAGTATAAAGCCCCCTGGAAGACAGCAAGATTCCATAGAAAGAAAGGAACAAGGCACTGAAGGAAAAGAAAGATTTTTACCTTCTACTAGATTGTTGAGACTAATGCAAAGCAGAATATGGAAGTCTGGTTAAAGCTCAGCTGGGAGTTCAGTGGGTAGTATTTTTGGGTTTGACCTGATTTATGGCTGAAAGAAGGTATAGCGAACTACAAAAAAAAAGGTGCTGGTTCATTTGAGACCATTTTTATAACTGCACTAGCAGGGAGTTCAGGAAATAACCATTTTGCATGCATGTAAAAAACTCTTCAGGCAGATTTAATCAACTTGAGCAGCTCAGGAAGTAGCTGTGGGCTCTAGTTGAGTTGATGAGACCACTTATCTTTCTGAAATGGTGTCTTCCAGTCTTTATAGACTACATTCCATTCACCCTTTCTCCAACAGCTATCCTAAACCTCAAGGGCCTTTTCTTAGCCATGTCTTTCATTTGGAGCTGCTGTTTTAAATTGTGTACTGTACCTACACAGCTTAGAACTTCTCCAGACCATAATGCTGCTTAATGTAATGCAATGTGATGCAAATGTCAGCTTGAATCACTGCTAAAAAAAAATGGCACGTTTTTGGGGCAATTAGGAATTAGAAATGGTAAATAAATATTCTGCTGTCAGCATGCCTCTGCATCAGGCTGCTCAACAGTCTGGCCTTTCCCTGATGGTGTACTCCAAACAGCAGCAATTTTGCATTTAGGTTTTAACAATACTAGCAAATATTATCAAGGGAGCAAGGACTTCAAAACAGTAAACATTCAGTCTCATGAAAGATGTTATTCGCAGAAAAAAGGGGATAAATACTATGCATCTACATGGAGAAATCAAAACAACATGGTCTGAAAAACTACTTAGGTGATACAAATTGTATTTCTCTTGCCAAAGGAAAATTTAGTTAGTTAGTGGACTTCATTGCAATATTTTGCTAGCAGTAGATTCATATTAATGGCTGTTTTTAACATTGTTCAAGCAGTTACAATGTTCTAATAGTATGAAAAGCATATATAAATTGGTCACAGGGTTGCAGCTTACTGACTGTCAGAATTTACCTCTAAACTCTGAGTTATACTTGCAGAATTTGTAATTCATCACTGACTTAAATAAATGGTTGAAATCACTGAGAGTCAGTGAAAATTATCCATATTGTGATTAAAAACTATGTTTTCATGTCATTCATTAAAATAAGTGATTGAACTTTAACCGCCTATGATGAGGAATGTATGGTTTCTACAACCATCCTTGAGTCCTGGAGGACTTCAATAGGGAGAATGGTCTCAGTACAGTCATGAGTGTTTCACAATACAAAATAAAATGTTTCAAAATACCTTCACAAAGTTTACTTCTCAAAGTATCAGGCATAGCTAAAATTCGTGAAAGATTGCCCACTGGGAAGAGGGTTCAATAGATCTGCCACTGGACACAGCCGAGCCCACAAGACAAGCTGGTGGCCTTTCTCTGAAATTGTATTTTTAAAAGGGCAGAAAACACCACACAGGCAGTGGCAGAGCATAGATAAGAGTGAAACACAGCAATGGGAATACCAAGACAAGAAGAAAAGGAGAAGGTGCTCTGTGGTGAAGTAGATACTCCTGAAGAACTGCAGCCCTTGAAGAGACAAAGCCAGAGCAGAGGAAAAATGGGAGGGGGAAGGAGCAACAGAGGAACCGTGGTCTCCTGATGTAACCACCCACTCCCCACATTCCTGCACCACCTGGTGGGAGAGTAAAGGAAAAGGGGGAAGGAAGATATTAGTTTAATGTTTGTTGTTTCATTTCCTCCTACACAAATCAATAATTTGATATGTATTTTAATTTGCAATAAGCTAGATTTCCCTAGGTTCAGTCAGTTTTGTTTGTGATGGTAACTGCAACGGATTTTGGCCCAGGAGGTTTCTCACCCCTTCCTTTCCTATTTTCTCTCTTCTCTGCTGGCTGAGGAGGAGAAAATGAAAAAGCAGCTGGGTGGAAGTTTAGCTGCTGGCCAAGGCTAACCCACCACGGATACAATCATTTTTTTCCAGAAGCACTAGAAACAGAGGGGGTCATTTTACCTGTCATCTAAGAATAACCAGATAGTTCAACACAACAAAAGAAAAACATTTCAAAGGGGCTTACTAGCATTTCCACTACACAGGTAACAGAAATAGCATGTCAGAAAGGCTGTTCTGCAGATCAATAACAAAGGCTGGCCATGCTGCAATGACAAGAGTCATTGTTTTCCAAAACTATATCCTCACAGCTTGATTCACTTGTGTAAATGTCCCAATGCCTAAATTTCTGTGTTTTATTTTGTTTCCGGCTTCGGTCTCATACAAACTCCTACCAGAAATATGGGAACAATCTGCTAAAGTCAGATGTCTCCATAATGAGATTGCAGCAATTCTCCTAAGTTCCTGTTTCTAGATGTACAGCGTGTTCTTCTTTCTACCTCAGAGAGAGCAAGATTGTTATTCTAGCACAGCCCAAAGAAAAGGTAGTACTCATACCGAATTCCCTCTGGATGGCACTCTGGCTTAGAAACATCTTTTGCTGGCCAGAGGGCAATTCACTAAAAGTATGACTCAGTCATCCTGTCTACTACATAGAGGCAGTCCCAAGTAGCTTCAACCTACTTGACAAACAGGTCACCTACCACTGGAATTAAAAATTTGATTGCTAAGGCATTTTCAGTAGAATTTCATCTACTATCTTGCCAAAGAGAAGCCTCAACAGCAGTTGAGATTTTCTCCCTTCAGGTTTCTGTTTAATGAACTTCTTTACACTTCCAGAGGTTGAAGCAATCTATAGTATGACCCAGAGTCAATGTAAACCAGCTTGGTAATCTTCGGCAGGACTGTACACATGATTATCCAAACACCATAGTTTTAATTGTAAAGTAAGTCTTCCTTAATAATTATAGTCTATTTCCATACTTTTATTTTTCTGTTTGTGAACCACAGAATTAAAAAAAAAAAAAATCATCTAGCACATACAAAGAGACTGCAATTCAATTTAAGTTCAATGTAAACTCTGTAAGGTCCAAAACAGTTCTTGCTGACTCCATTATTTCTTATCTTCTGTTCAAACCATAGACTTAACCTGTTGGAGTCCAAGGCATGCCTCTGGCAGCCTTGTCAGGTCAGGGAGCCCCGGAGCCCCAGCCTTCTTGGTCACCTGGGCACACACTGGCTCATGTTCAGCAGCTGTTGACCAGCACCCCCAGGTCCGTTTCCATTGGGCAGCTTTCCAACCACTCTTCCCACAGCCTGTAGCGCTGCTTGAGGTTGTAAACCAAGTGTAGGACCTGGCACCTGGCCTTCTTGAACCTCATATCATTGACCTTGGTCCATCAATCCAGCCTGTCCAGGTCCCTCTGTAAGCCCTGGGAAACACCACTGGTGAACCACTGCCAACTGGATTTAACTTCATTCGCCATCACTCTGGGTGGTACATCATCTGAGGATGCATTGAAAGGTATAGAGTCTTCCTCTGACATTTAAAGTTTTGTTCACCTCCTCCAGTGTTTGGATCTCGATTTTTCTGCTTTCTATTGCTTCCCCTTTCTAGGGAAATGCCCCTGTAGAAGGAAACTGCAAAGAGACTATTCTTGGAGAGCTCTGTCTGGGTAGAAAAAAGGAGCAAAGAGGAACCCTCAGCTTCCATCTCCCAGTGAAGGTGGCTCCAGGTAAAACATGGCCTTCATACAGCTTTTCCCCAAGGGGATAATGGCTATTAGAATGCAGTTTTGGATTGCCTCACAGGCAACTATAATTTCCCTGCTGGATTATGAATCATGAACTAGTGGTTTATTTTCAGGCTAAATTATCAGCTAATTACTATTTCTCAGGCAAGCAATAATCCATTTCATGAGGGAAAGCCTTCAAAGGGAATATTTTTAATTGAGAACACAAAACGTTTAGAAATACAAAGAAAATAAAGGTTAATCTCAGCTTGGTGAAAGCTTTCTGCCTTCTCTATGCGGTCCAGAGCCTCAAGGGGTGGGAAAGGCCTCGAATACAGAGATTTTCATTTACTCCTCTGTTGTAATCCATTTAAAATGTACAGTTGTGAACCTGTCTGATTGGTATTTTAGGAGCAGTCTGAAAGTGAAATGGTGACAGGCAAGATAAAACACTAAGAGAAGAAACAGCAGTGCTGGTAATACTGAGGCAAACTCATAAGTAAAAACACAACTTGCCCTGGAGAAAGGTAAAATACATGATTTTGTGCTCTCTGATAGCACTGGCAAGGAGATATTCTGCCAAATTAACTCGACAAATTTTTCAGCAAGCAAGAAGAATATAGATATTCTCTCAGATACTCATTTCTGGTTTCATTCTGAAGTACTGCACCAACTAGCCCTGAAAAAAGCCAACATGGACAGTGTGGTTGGTGTGGGGGAAGAAAGATAATACTCTCCTTCCTGCTTGTGAGCCATTAGTGTCTAAGCAGACAGCACCACGTCCTTTTTCACAGAAGACAGGAGACCGGAGCAATAATGGGAAGTCTGCCTGTTGGGTTTTAAAGCTTCCTCTTTCCCTGCTGCATTAAGCAGAGATGCTGGAAAGACTCACATTAACACGTAACATAACAGAGCAGTTATCACTGAGGCTGTGTATGCAGCATGGGGCAGATATGCCTGCAGCACACCACCAGCCTTGGTCTGGACCTCTGAGACCAGGTCGATGGTTCACCTGAGGCTCCTGCCCACAGAAATCACCAGATAAACAGAAGAGTTTATTTGGGTTCTGTCCCAGTCTCCTTGCCCTGCCTGACCACAGAACTGAGTCAGGATGCAACTACACCCAGATCTGGGAAAGAACTATTAGCATAGCTTTACCAAGGATCACGACACTCAAGAAAGCACATCTCAACAGAGCATGGCATAACAATAATTCCAGTGGATCCTGAGGAACTCGCATCAGTTCCTCTAACAACTTCAAATTTTACCTTGAACTCATCCATTTTGTCCCTCATGAGAAGGAACATGCTTTGAGAAGCAAGGACCAAATGAGATTGTGCAGGTGCCTTTTTTGTTTGTTACAAAACAAGATTTCCAAGATTTAAATTTGATTTTAGTGGTATGCCGTAATTTCTTGGTCCAGTCTTGCTTGTTTATCTATCTTTGAACTTTATTAGTGAGCCTGAAATGTTGAGCTCTTTATCTACCAGGCTGATTGTTAAAATGCAGTGCAAGCATCACTGTACAGGTTGATAAGAGTTTTTTGAGTGTTAGTTCAGCTGCTGCACCTGAGTTTTCCCAAAGGGAAAAGTGGTGGTAGGGAGAGGAAGAGGAGACAAGAAAGAATAAAATCATGAAAATTTCTAATGCAAGTGAGAGATGGGAAGCAATGATATCACCAGATGCTAGACCCTGCTGGAATAATGGACTGAAGGTAAGAAAAATACTTATAAAGTCAAAATAGAAACCAATGGAGGAAAAAACATATGAAAAATAATGTGAAAACATTACAAACTTTTACTAAGTTAAATTTTAACTAAGTATCAGAAACTGAATTGTAGCAGGTGCCCCTAATCCCTCAAATGGTACATTTTAGCAATGTAGGCTATTCTACAATAGTGGACCATCAATCGCTTGCAACTCTTTTAAAGTCATTAATTATTTTATGACTTCTAGTTGTTTAACTAAGTAGTTCTTAACATCAATAGTTGTTTAGAAAGAGGGAACTGTATCAGTGAATAAAGAATCTGTGCTAGTTAAACACAGTGGTATAAATATTCTCTAAACAGTGCTTGTAACAGAATAAACATGTCTCTAGCACGGAGTTCATGGGCAAATATGCATTCAGCATTAGCAAACCTATCTTCTAATCTGAAGGAGTTAGCTAAGGATATTTCCGTTGTGTGTTCCCTCCAATAAAATTAAAGCCTAGAATCACAGGATGGTTAGGGTTGGAAAGGACCATAAAGATCATCTAGTTTTAACCTTCTGAAGTAGGCAGGGACTCCTTTAACTGGACCAGGATTCTCAGGGCCACATCCAGCCTGGTTTTGAACACTTCCAGGGACGGGGTATCCAAAATCTCTCTGAGCAGCCTGTTCCAGTCCCTCACCACCCTCTGAGCAAAGAATTTCATTCTAACATCCAATCTAAATCTGTCCTCTTTCAGTTTAAAACCATTGCCCCTTATCCTGTCACTATTTGCCCATGCAAAAAATTGTTCTTCCTCTTTTTATTAAGCCCCCTTTAAGTACTGGGATGTTACAATAGGTGGAAATTACACCGATGTTCTCCATCAAGTTCTGAGAATATTGTCTGGCAAAGTGTTTCCTAAGGCAGCAATAGGATGGTACTGGCTAAACAGAGTGGTCTCTGTGCTAAACAGAGATATTAAGAGGTTTGCTCCTGCAGAGGAGCAAACTGAAATGTTTCAGGACATAAAGGCTGCAGGGTTGTCACTAAAGTACAGAAAAACAACCTCGCAGAGAGAAAAAAGTAGAATGTGCAATTAAAGCCCATGCCCAAAACCAACAAACATGGAGGGGGTCACCAGCAGAGACACTGCAATGTAATTTAACAGGTCAGAGGTTCGGTGTACCCATCAGGAATATTGTTACCACATGGACAAGAACAATGACTCAAAGCATGCGCACGCACGCGCACACACACACACAGAGGCCTCTCATTCCAGGGTTCCCAGAAGATCTGATGGCCTCACCCAAAGGGCTGAAGGATCACTGGGATATCCAGTAGAGAACAGTGAGCGGCTCAGGAGAATTGGGCGGGGGAAGCCTCTGTGGGTGCCCAGGGTCACCTTCCCCTCACAGGGTTCCTCCTCTAAGGGACACAACAGTACATTGTCTTGAGGTGGGACACAAGACCACATATGGCAATGTTCCAGAAACACAACTTCTAATATCTTCACAACTTCCAAGTTTTTGCAAGTTCTGACTGCTGCCTTTGTTACAGGTCACTGCTTCTGACAGCGAGGGCACCAGTCATGTCTGCCTGCACGCTCCTGGCCCTGCTGCCCAGTTATTGACCACTAATCCTCAGCAGTCTGTAGGACACGTCAGCTTTGATGTATCACTTCCCTTAATGTGTTTTTTGGAATGCTGTGGCGATAACACACACATTTATCTTCATTGTTGCTGCTGGGAAATGTGAAGGTTGTCTCTAACAAGATTTTCCCATTTAGTTAAATAATTATGTTAGAATTTTAAAGCACACAGGCTTATCAG
Organism: Machaerirhynchus nigripectus; assembly: GCA_013397975.1. NCBI lineage: Eukaryota > Metazoa > Chordata > Aves > Passeriformes > Dicruridae > Machaerirhynchus > Machaerirhynchus nigripectus. The sequence goes on from VZRQ01007229.1 coordinate 1,789,769, forward strand.
AAGGCAGCAACAAATCTCTAGCCCAAAAAATGCTACATGGGGAAAATATTTTAGCAAATTATATTTCAAAGCCCTTTTGTATGTTGCTGTAGAAATTCCAAATATAGGGAATGAAACTCACTTCTCAGCAGAGATGACTCTGTTCTTAAGCCAGAAATGTACGTACTCAGTGCAAGTGACTGCATGGAATAAGTAGCAGCTTCTGATGGGAACAGTGCTGGATGTTCATTGACAGTCTGAATGATGGCCATGTGATCTCATTGTGACTTTACTACGTGCTGAGAAGGCTGTAATTCCAAACCCAGTACTTTGATGCAAAACACTGCTGATACTTCTCAGTCACATCAGTACAGGTCTTAGTTATAAAATAATTTTGGTCCTACAGCTGAAGCCGTAAATCAGTTCTATTGATTGCAGAGGAGCAACGCTGCCTTACACTGAGACTCTGGTCCTGTCAACTTTTAAATAAAATTAGATCAGCAGTCTCACTACAGCAACTCAACTTTGCTATTAACTTTATTTATTGGCTGACAGATTTTTTCCCACTCATTCAAACCTTGGGCAGTGATGAGATGTACTTGTGACTGCACCTTAATTTACTGCAGCTATTAAGGTCTTAGAGTCTTCCAATATTGCCTGTACGACAAACTACAAATAAGCCCATTATTAAGATAGCATGCTTTGTTATCAGCAACAGACCCCAAACAGGCAACAGATAAGCACGATAAAATTGCTCTTCTGTATTATCATTAATAACAACAGAAAGGTATCAGAGTTCTTAGTTTCACACCTCTTTCCAGAGAGTTTCCAGATTCAGAACTTATTAGCCTGATAGCTCTTCTCCTCATTACTTCTTGAGGGGAACCCTAATTGCTAAGTTCTGAGGATTTATCTTCATTAATTACTGATTTATTTACCTTAGGAAAGTTCCAGGCACAAAAATATCATCCATCTGCTTAATCAGTATACTTGTGACTAAAGAGATGCATCTATTTCCTTCTCAGAACTGAAGTTCAAAAATAAAATTTGTTCTAGTTTTCTGACAAGTCCTTTACAAGAAAAGCCAAGTACTTTGCACTCATTAATTCGGTGTTAATTTTAACAGATTTATGGGTAGTATTATTGACATCTTATAGATAGAAACTGAGACACACAAAATTATTTATCTCAAATAAACCAGAATATAATTGAGTCTTGCAGATTCAGTGTCAGTATAGGAAAAGGACAACTTTAAATTCCAAGTCTGAAGGCTCATATCTAACCTTTGATTCATTCTCTGAGCAGAGACCCCAGTGTTTCTTGTACAGGTCTCCATGGAAAATAATCGTTTGGAGCAGGGAAATAAGGTTAGTGCTGAGGTATTGACAACCCCTTTTCTTTAGGTACTGCTGGCAGGAACCTTGGGAAAGTATCGGAACTTTTTCCAGGTTATCCATCCAAACATCTCATAAGGAATCCCCAGCATTCATGAACCCAACCACTTTTGGAGGCTCTGCTGCTGAGAGCCCACTGACTTCAACAGCAGGACCATGTAATAACACAAACAAAAATTATTCTCAAGGATGTTTGGTCCTTTTTGTCTTATGACATCCTTAAGAGAGTATTAAGAAAGATCTGCTGCTTATTTTCTATTTCTTGTCAGATGACTTACACCAGACAAAATCTCTGAGGTGTTCTTCACACAGCAGGAGGCTGATTTACTGCATTGTCTGACTGATGGTGGCGTGTGAGGAAATGTCTCATTTCTTATGCCAACATCACTTTCACAGTGATCATCTCTCACCCTCCATAGTTCTCACTGTGAATGTGTGAATTAACCCAGTGATAAAAGAAAATGAGAAAAGAACGGTGCAGAAACAGGTAAAAAGATGGACCGTACACTGGAAGTTTAGGAAACGTCAGTGATTAATAATGCAAGGAAAAGAACTGAGAACCAGATTTCCTGAGGAAAGTTATGAGAAGATGGTAGCCAATGCCTGAAACAAGGAGAAGGGATGAAGAAACCTGAAGTGTTTCTCATGGGACAGAACACATGAGAAAACAGAAGAGTAGCACCTGACCTGACAAAATCCATCAGGGACTGGCCACTGATCATGAAAATATTCAGTTGTCGGTATGTACCTAACATTAGCTGGTCAGGTCTGAAAACTGTTACCATATACTGGCTGATCACTGGCCTGTGTGGAATGACTTCAGTGCTCACAGTCCCCTTCCCAAAAGAGAAGTGAGAGCACCACCGATGTCACACTTACCAAGAGAATCTCTGTTGGCAGTCTCAGAGCACGTGGACTGGGTTACTCCCTCACAAAAACCCACTGTGCAGGACCTTAGGGTGTGAGAGGGAATGCAGAGAGCTTTACCTACTACTTTGAAAAGTAGCAGTCAGTTCTTTTGACTAGGATTTTTTAATATCCATAGGTTTTTCACATTTTGAGTTCCTAATACACTCTTTAAAAGACCTCTTCAATTTCTACTGCAGATATTATTAGCAAACAATAAAATTGGATATTACTAAGAAATATTTATTTATTATGACATTTGTTTACTAATTCTTACAAAGTGAAAGGTAATTTTAGATATTAATAAGATGAAGTAGTTGGGAACCCTTAAAAATTTACTTCCTTGTTCTGGCTCTGCACTGACATTTAGTAATTTCAGTCAGCATGGTTTGTGTCACCCCAAGACATAGTAGTCTCTGGTAGAAAATAATAAACTTTGGCTTGTCCATGAGAAATTAAGTCATCTTACCTCCTTACAGCCACATATAGTTGAAATTCACCCTATTGACAATAATAATGAAAAATGTTTACCTTAAAAATATAGATGACAGATTTTACTTTGAAGTCTGTAAATAAAGGCTTTGCCTAATTCCTTCATTCAGCAACAGTACTGTGGAAGCTAGAGGTTTGACCTAAAAAGCCATTCAAAACATTTTGCATTCAGAGGTTTGGTGGTATGAAATACCACAGTTCTTTTTACTGTATGTACAATGGACAGGACATCAACAATCTGTGAACTGTCTGTGAATTTCAATCTGAAGGATACTAATAATTTAAGTAACAGCTGTCAAGACATGGTATCAGAGGTAGTTACTGGGGAAAAAAAGAACATACAATGCTAAAGAGAATGTAGGTAGTTCTGGGATCCCTAAATTTAAACTGAAAATGTTGTGTAAGAGGCTGCAGAAATCTGTGGCATTTTCCAGAACTACCAGAGACTTTACACCTCTTTGACCCCTTTCCCAGGGTTTTTACGTTGACTGAGTCCCTCTTTCATCACCTTTCCAGTCAGTTTAGAATGCATTAAAAACATTTTCTGGGACTGACAACATGAGGAAGATGACACAGGGAGATCCTCTGGTGGGACAGTAAGGCCAGAGAACAGAATGTATTTGAGGAAAATAATAAGGAGTGATTTTTCCCCTGGATATTTGCTTCAGCATGAGCCCTGCTCCTTGACCTGAAGCAGATCTAATAGAGCATTACAACTTTCCCTGAAATGACAGGAAGGAGAAGAAGGAGCCACACATCATGGCCGTGAGGGATTCTGAAAGGGGAAAGAGAGTGGTATTAGCCAAGCACCAGGGCTGGCAGAAGTGAAAGGGTTGTGGGGTGAGCAGGACCACTCCTCTTGGCAGTTATAAGCAGAACATATTTATTAGCTATAAAACTGGTCCCAAACAAAATGTCTGATAAAAGCGTAATTTTAGTTAAATTTAGAGCTTTATTTCTATGGCATAACTGGTGTTGTTTTTACATTATTATCAAAGGAAGGAAAGAGGAGGGAAAAAGAAGGGGGGGAGGAAAAAATTTAAAGGAAATAAGGGATTGCTTATATCAGAGCAGTGCATAAAATTATTTTCACCAGAATAACCATTACTGTCATTGTCTTAAAGAGAAAAGAATGTATGGCACAGAGAAAATAATTAACATAAGAAAGTAAGTAGCCAGGCACTATTTATTTTTTCACAGTGTAACTAATCAACTTCACAGCAGATACAGTAAAAACAATGCATTACAACTGCTTTACAAAATTCAGCGTTGAAACTCTCTTGACACTTATCAATTTAGGAGACATCAGTGCACAAACATCTAATCTATTCATTCTGCACAGAACACATTATTCAATGGTGGGGTATTAATTTATTTTTTTTTTTAAGACTATGGCTTTCAGAGTTTTACATTTAGAAGATTACAGATTACATCTCAGTAACATCTGTAAGAACCATGCACCAGGGTGCAAGCACATTTCTTTTCAATGCACAAGGACTAGTGCAACATTTATATGAAAATTCAGTAGACATTAACATTCACATTAGAGTTATGACTATAAAACCTATTCTTCAAACCACTGTTAGTCTTCTGGCTAAAGGTTTCTGAGATTTTTTTCTCTAGAGGTCCTTATAATCAAACTCTTTCTCATAATCTTACTTTAGGATTTCTGTTTCCAAAGCCTTGTGCCACCAAGCCCTTTCTGATAATGAGGGCCACAAGCATCTCCTTTCTGAGTCTGTTACTAGTATTCCTGTTATCAAAGTCTCGTCTGCACTTCAATAAAATCTGCTTTTAGCAGCTGATGTACTATTCTGCATGAGCTATGCTGCTGAAAACAAAACAAAACCAAGCAGCCGTAGGATGAAATCCCTCTCTTTGCTTGCACATCTTCCCAGATGTCAAGAAAATTAAAAAAAAAAAGAAAGAAAATCCCTCCAAAGGCAAAAAAATTCTAGCCTTGAACCATGTTTGAACTTTCTGCATTATTGTATAGCAATCTAATTTATTTAAAACACTCAGCAATGCCTAGTTACTCATTTTTGAAGTACTTGAAACTGAATGCTCAAGGGATAATTTTTAAAAAGGGCTAAACTTCTGAAAAGCAGATTTTTTTCCTTTCATGTCTTAAACTGCACATCAGAAAATGAGGCATCCAAAAACTAAGGGTACACTAAAAATTGCAAAACTCTGAGTCAATCTTTACCATGGTGCCAACAGAGTTCTGAAAATGGAGAGAAGAATCCATCTACTCTGAGAATGCACTGAAGAAATTTGCTCCCACCTACAGATATATATGAAAACCTACTTTTCACATACAGGGTATTTTCATATTTACCTTTAGTGATATCATTGCCTATCTCTTCTCTTTCATTTTCAGTAAAAAGGAGTAAAATTAAAAATTAATCTGCAAGACCCATCAAACAAAGCCATAATTATTTTAAACTTCTGAACCACTCCTACATTCTAAATGCAAATCTAAATGGGGTTTTTTAGGACCTTTTTGGTCACATTTAGAACATAAATTTTATTGGCAGGAGAAAGCTTGTTAAAATGACAATCATAAACTGTTGTATAAGTTCTCATATCTTGCTTTCCAGTCTACATATAGATAGATATAGATATAGATACACATTGTTGCCATTGTCATTGTATTTTCTGTAACACCCATAAAGTTGTAGCTGTACATGGGATTTAGCCAAGATCATCATCTGATCATCATCTCTGAAGTCTTCTGCTTCAGCCATGCTCATTAGTAATGTTGTCAAAGATAAAAATTGTATCAGTGTTCCATTATAACCCAGCAAAGAGACTTTTTCAAAACTGAGAAGCAAATAAAACTCAGTAACTGAAAATGCTTTAGTTTTGGTATTGCACACAAAAGATTATGGCATTTTAAGAGAGGCTGAAGAAGTCATGGCTTAATCACATTAAAAGACTGTGAGGACACCTGATGTTTCCAGGTAATTGAATATAATAATGGATGAATAGATTCCAAGGCTATTGGAAAAGTACCAAATAACTAAGTAGAACTGTAAATACGAGCACAATAATAATAATAATAACCCAACTGAGGAGGTTTCTGGAAGGAAAACTGAAATGAAAGAATAAATTTGCTTCAGTATCATGTCTTATACACCTTAGAAGCAGAACAGACAGTTACAACATTTATCTTACGTTCCATATTTCTTGCAGTAAGTTATCCACAAGGGCATTAATAAATAACTTTAAAAGGAACACTGATGCATAATATTGCAACATTGTCCACTGGTGCCAAAACACTATCAAATTAAATGCATAGTATAAATACTCAGTTAAAAATATCAGCATTTTTTTTTAAGAATGAATGAAAAACAAGGATGTATTAGTAAGGCTCAAAGTCTGAGTAACTGAAACATTATGTGAACTATAGATGCCAAAACAGAGTTTTGGATTAAGGGTGCGTTTGAATACTGGACCCTCAATATAATAAATACCGAGACACAACATAAATCAACAAGTGTTATTTTTCAAAGGTATTTCTGTAAATTTAGGGTTTAGACCATAAATTGCAATTGTTTGTAAAACTTTAAAGGAGGGGAATATAAATTACAGCAGTATTGTCTGTTTAATTGAAATGGCAAATAAGAAAAACTATTTTTTTTTTTAATATAGGAATCACCATGAGATTCTGAAGTATATTCTATAGCAATTTAAACTGCAATTAAAGGTATCATTACATAACCCTTCATGTTCAGACAAAAAGTCCAAGTGTTCATAATGGACAACAGTGGGAAATACAAAAGATACTCTGAAGGTGCACAAACCATTAAGATTTTTTTTTCAGTGACTAAAGTGTGAACACAGACTGTATATTAATACTGGGCCTATGAATATGTAAATTTCCACATATATCTTTATTGGAAAATCTGAGCTATAGGGCAAGTGCTTTCATTTATACTGCTCTTAGGTCATCACTGGGCAGATGGACTAACGTGACTACTGTTTAAAATGACCATCACCTGTTTTCTGAATATTTCACAAGACTCCTATATACCATCTTCCTAAGGAAGAAAAACAGTTCAAAGGGAAATATGTATCTGTAATAAAATAATGACTCATCCTCATTTCCCACCTACAGTAACAGTTTTGGATTTTGTTTTTAAATATCAAATTGGCAGAAGTAATACATCCTCTGCGGAGGCAGTACTGGTCATTGCTTTTAACAGCCTTCAACCTTCTCAGGTCTAAAAGACATAGGAATCCTAATGCCACCCCAGAGAGCCAGTCTGTCTCCTCAACAGGATCAACTGAAAATTGTTTTTCCAATGTTTGGCAGGAAGACATCTCTTACCTGCAATTCCTGGACAAGGAAACTTCAAGAGGAAAACTTTCCTTTAGAATTCAGCAAGGCTCAAACCCTGATGATAAAGACATTGTGTGAAGCCAGGAACACACAAAAGAATTACTTCCAACCTGAAAAATATTTTGAGTCTCAGGTAGGCTTGCAGTGATGTATGGAGAAGCAGCTACTAAAAAGAATTACAAAAGAGAAGCCTTATTGCTGTGAGCAGAGTCTCATGCCTCAGATCCTGTCAGGACTCAGGCCCTGTTGTCAGCAGCAAGATTGTCCTCATTTCCACATCCCATACAGCTACTCTTCTGGACCTCCTTTTTTGACTAAGAAAAGGAACTGAGAAAGAACAAGGTAGAGCAGTTACAGGCCTTCTGTGTTATGTCCCCCACACCTCTCCTCACACAGCATAAGTTGTGGTTGTGTATGCGGTTGTGTACGTGTGGTTGTGTGTGAGGTTGATGTACCGTAAGCAAAATCTGCAGGCAAAGCAAGATTTGTCACTGAGAAGGAGAAGAAGAATTTTAGATTTTTTTCCCCCCTTAAAATACCAAGAGGGTTTTACACTTTTTTCAGAATCAATATATTACTAGTGAACAGGACCCATCTGCAGTAAAAAGGGCTATATCCTTTGGTCTGCTTCAGTTTTAGCCAATCCCCTGCCTCCAAGGGCCATCTGGGATTTCCTCTAAAGCCCCCGTTAACTCTCTGGCTTTCTCAGTGAACTTTACTAGTAAGTAAAATCAAAAGTTCATTATTTACTGAATTTTCACTAGCACCATAACATCTAAAACTCAGGAACCACAATACTGATCCCTGTGACAAGATTTAAACATCTTGCACAGGAGTGGCACCAAAACTCTTCTATACCACACAGGGAATACCTTGGTGCCTCATAGTAGGACAGCCAACTCAGTGAGACTGCTTTTGTGCAGAGATAAGCATTAAATGCAGGGATGCTTTTCCGTCATTGTGGATATCACAGCACAGATCCATCTTCTGAAGGGAAGCATGTTTCAAATTACAGTCTCAGGCAGAAATCACCCTTCCTTTTAACCAGAAACCAACCTCCTTGAGGCACCCCAGCTATCCTAGTTCATGTCTGGCATGATCACAATTCATCTTTCTCACTTCCTCATGGAAGCAGGGGATAATAACTGAATGCAGTCTAAGTCAGGTTTCTATTCCCAAGTGTTTTATCCCTTGAGGGGACTAACAGCAGTGTAGGCAGCTGGGTACTAGGCCTTTGCCAGTGTCTATTGCACTGATTAATACTCAGTAATTTTAAAAACGGTTTTATCATTAATAATAAATGGAGATTATAAAAAAGAAATTTTTTCTGATTTAACCTGATGTCTGTTTTTCTGTCTGACATTTCACCAGGATGTTCAGTCAAGATAGCTTTCTATTGCTCATTCAGTCTGTAGTTCATGTATAGGAAATACACAGTACTTTTCTTTTTATTTAAAACATCAAAAATATTTACGTATGTTGCAGGGAAATCAAGAGCATTATCACAAGTACCAATGAGAAACCGATGAACTAAATATAAGTTACTCAGATCCATGTAACATGATTATAGGATCACTGCCACCATCAATCTTTCCCTCATACCATTGTTTCCTTTCCTCCCACAAGTTTTCAGTGCAGATTCTCAACTGAATGAAAAATGCCCATCACAAGAAGCCATCCTTTGGCCTCCAGCTGCAAAATCCCACCACCTGTCTTGGAGCAAAACTTGGTCACAGTCTTGTGTGTTCAGTCGGATGATCCCACCCATCTGGGTGAAATATTAACCAGGAGTAAAATAAAGGTAACTTTTCAGGTTTTGTTTCATATGGCAACAGAGCATTAGAACTGCTGTTGCTGATAGAAATGAAGCAGAAACAAGAGATCACTACAAGGGAAGGACAGATCCATCCCTTTCCTCCATTTGAACCACTTGTGTAGCAAATCCATGGCATGCACCAATGCAAAGGCCTTTTCTACAGCCTGGAGACTATTCTGCCTCTCCCTGTGAGTCAGTCTCCCCCTCCAGCACATTCATCAGGGCATGTGGACATCCACTGATCTTTTTCAGGAACAGAACAGAAGCACAGTAATTTTTTCTGATTCCTGGCTTTGTATTTTACAGCTGTGGAATCCTATGTTAGTTTCTATCTTCTGTATCTATTATAATGACTAAAAAATACAGTATTATTTCACAAACATGAAAGATCACATTTAAGGTATAACTGAGAGAAACTACAATTAATTATAAAAAAATAATTATACTGACAAAAAACGTATTTGCACTAGTTCTCAGCTATTTGGAAACAGTAGACAGAAATGATGACTGATAAAATTAAATGAAACGCATCTTACTTTAGGCAAATAGATACTTAAATCCAGACTCCTCCTGTTTGCTTTCAATTGTAAGGTGTTCACAAATTACAAAGCATGGTTCATAGATCAATTTTAAACAAATGTTTTACTACCATACCAAATAAACAACAGGAAGTTATAAAAATACTGTTGGACGTGATTCTCCTTCAAAGTCTTACACAATCCTATATGTCTGAATGCCAGAAAACTGGATAAGGTTAAAGTCTTTGAAGCACATCAACATGTGAATATAAAATACGTTACCCAGAGTTCATGCTTTGGTTGCACTGCCACTACATAAAACAGATTCATTCAGACACGGAAGACATGCACTGAAGATCAGTGAGGTACAATCATAGACAGAACATTACCAAAAAATAACACACTCACCTGTACTCACTAGTAAATAGACAAGTGATAAACACTAATACAGAAATATCAAGGAAAAGTCTCTTTTTTGAAAAATACATTTCAAGAGATGACAAAGACAGGTGCAGTATAAAACAGTTTTCCCAGAATTTTTCCACTCTTTGCCTTTAGGGCAATTTTTCCTCTATGTCCCTCTTTTTAGATGAGAAAATCTCTTATTGAAAAGGCTCTGGCTCACATCCTTAATGTTCAATTATTTGAGCTACTGAACACTCATTATTGAAATTAGTGCAAATTAAACGTATGTTAATGGCATCAATTCATGATAGCATCACTGTTTATGACAGTACATAAGCACTCGCTTTTCTGAATTTTGGTCTAATAACAGTACTAATTAGGAATAGGTTTAAGTGTGTGCTTATGCAGTGATGGTCAGAATAATATGACTCCCAAAAAATGTGATTCCATCTAAGAGTAAACAAACTTTTATCCTGCTAAGTTTGAAAAATGATTGCAGCACCGAACTCCAATTAATTATACTGTCTGTTTCTTGCCAGTTTTTTAAAGCATCACTTAGATTTCTTGAAATCAAATGTTAATATTCAGATTAGAAAGAAAATACATAGGACTAAAATAACACATTTATTACATGCCGAGTTACAGTTCACTGCACTCTCATTCCTATTTGCACTCACAGTGCTATGAGAAACTAAAATTATTCCATCAGAAACAAATGAAGTACACTGGAAAGTTCGTCAACAGACAGAGGCAAGTGTATCCATAAGCCAAACAGTCATAACATTCCATAGGTTTTATACTCCATTACATTATTCCATTGAAATTAGAGATGAAAGACTTCTTATCCATCCCTTGCCAATTCTGAATATTTTCTGTTCTCCAGTTCAGTCACTGGAGGCTGATGGGCAACTGACAACCACACGGATAGAAAAAGCTAACTAGATGAGCCAGAGGAGAGCAGGCCATGAAATTTGTATTTCCTCTTGTAGTGCCAAGTTCTTTTAAGCTTCTTTTGTTTAAAGGTGAATTAATGAAACTCAGGGACTCACTAAATCTGGGCCTTGCACTGTACGGCAAGCTGACTGCTTTTCAAGCACATATCCAACATACTGCTGCTGAAGCCACCTTCATCCCTCCTACAGAGGAATGTGTTCAGCATGCTGTCAAAAAGCACCAACCTACATTATGAAATTTAAACTGACATTTTTCTATTGGACTGAACATTTTCTGAAAATTAGACTCTAAAAAACCCAATAAATTATAGCAGATCAGTGTTGTTAATGATACTACACTTCTGCGCTCAGTCCAACAGTCAGAAGAGCTTGGTACTCAGAAAGGTCATACCACAAACAAGGTCAGTCATCCTCATCATCTGAGCTTTTAGATTCTCTCAACCACTCCTATATTTCATCAGCGAAATACTGAAATAAAGTTTTCATTAAAATTGGATCTTCTGTCACACTTCCTTCCAGTCCAACTGCACATAATCTCACATTCTCTATTAAATTTGGGGCTGAACACTGGAGTAACATTTCTCTGAAATGTGTATTGCATATCATATCTTACTATGCTTGGTACCAACTAGACTATAAATACAGTAATCCTTTCTGAGAAATTCAGAGGAGAGAGCATATTCAACAGAAATATTGAGGGGAGAGGGCCTTCATGTAACATTTTCTATTCTTAGCTATTAATCATGTCTTTATCTTTAGTACTAAAACATCCTTACCTACAGCCAAATGCTAATCCCATTAATCCTCTTTAAAGACCTGGAAGGTCTTCTGTGTAATGCTGACTTTTACTTAATGCATATCTTAATTTTACAGTGATTTCTGCAAGCTCACTTGAGACCAGTTTCTTTGTGAGGAAGGAGGAAAGACTGCACTTTTCCATAATGAAAACAATGGATTTAGAAATAGAAATGAGACACCAAATGCTGCCAACCAGCCATAGCCAACACCAAGAAGTCAGTCCAGAAAGGCAACTACTTAAGGATTTCTACCAAAGCTCTCACCACAGAAAGGATGGAGAACTGGTCCTATGATTTTGGGGGGATGTATCCCATCTTAGAGAAGGTTCTGCAATGCATAAGGATTATTTTAACTCCCCCTCCATAGCATATCTTTCCATTAGAAACAAATACCAAGAAGGTAATTAACCAGCAATCCATACCACATTTTCAGTACATTAATACCACTTGGCTTTGGCTCAGTGAGCAGCGTGTGCAGTAACAAACTGAATCTACAAAACCATCCTGTGGGCAAAGTGGACGAGATCACACACTGCGCTAGGACTGGACACTTAACACAACGACTTTGAGTACAATGATTGTTACAGGCACTGTTACAGGCCTTCCAATTTCTGTTGATACAAATTCTTCTAAATGTAGGGTTATGACTCTTTCTCCAACACTGAATATGTGAAGATCATTATGCTTAATGGCCAGAATCTCAGCCAACACCAGTCTGTTCTCCATGAAGTAAGCCAGCAATGGAGCTGGTAAGAACTTCTGAAAGTTGCAGACCTCTTGGACAGCTTCGGGGAACTCACAACAATGATGTAATAGGAAATGGAGCATGGATATAAAAGTAATCTAAAGTTGAAAGCCAAATGTCTGTATCCATGGTCAGGATAAGACAAGCTCAGAATTATCTTTGGGTGTTTTGGTAGATCCATTCCTTGCTGCTCTAATATCTGCATTCTGTATAAATCTGAATTGATTAATTATGACCTAATCACACTTTTTAACATACTGCAGAGAACAAATGGCTGATTAAAAGAGAAATGTTACAGTTCAACTTTTTAAAATTAAGGATTAATAAAATCATCACCTTACGGATGAAATGGATGATGAGAGTAACTAATCCCATTTTATTAAGGCTTTCTTTGTAAAGATGTACGAGATGCTACAAAATCCTTCTGCATTATCATTTAGGATTAAAATTGAAAGCTTATGTAGGACGGTCCAGTTAAATAACATAGCCTCTTGACTCTGCATTTGCTTAGAGCTGGAAAAAAGTGTATGTATGTGGGTTCAGGAAAAAGAAATCTTAGGGATCTTTATTTTAAAATTTTATCTTCAAAATATCAGTATCAGTTCTACAGCTGATCACAAGAGGGAGACCACATCATCATATTTCCTTTCATTGTTTCAAATTTTCAAAGCATACAAACAATTTGAGTCATTTTCGACCAGCTCTAACCTTTGCTCAGTTAAAAGTATTAATGACTTAGTATTTCTCTTTCTGAGTTTGTCAAACCTCTGAAATTTACAGATAAAGATAGCCAATCCAGTAAACAAGATTGAACAATGCAAAGGCAGTTGGAAAGAAGATTCGAGAATAGGAGTCAATTTTTGCTATACGGATGTGTATTCTTCCTTCTCGCCAAGATCCTGTGCGGCAGTCTTCAAAACAACAAAAGAAACTAGCACAGTCTTTTCCTTCTAGGCACTCATATCCATAATCATCATCACGTTCAGGGAGATGATTAATGCTATTAATTGGAATTAGTGTTGATCCAGGTCGAACAGCAATTGCAGGTGGTTTCTTAAGGAAAAAAAAAAACAAAGGGAAATATAGTTTTGTGTGTTTTTATCCTCACATTAAATAATTCCATAGGCTTTCCCTGGCAATATAATCACCTTCAGTACAATATACAGAAATTCTAATACGAAAGAAAACAGTTTCTGGAGCTTAGAAAATTATGAACTGCTGTATATAATTAGCGCATGCAGGCAAAGACCATGAATGACTTTCACCTGCCACAGTAAAAACTGGGTTGTGCTGGGATTTGGGAATAGTAGATAATTAGTTACACAGACAGGGTTAGCTGATCCCATCTACACAACACAGACAAACATTTTGAAGTCAGTCACTCCTTGACAACTGGGTCACAACCAAGTCCACAAGCAGCCTCTAATCATCACTAACAAAGGAATGATGGTCCTCCCATCATTTGGAGTCTTTAGAATGAGACTGGATGTGTTTCTGGAATCTACATTTTCACAAAAATAAAAAAGCTAATGGGATTAGCACAGCATCACTGGTGAAGTTTAAAAGACTGAGACATGTAAGGCCAGGCTATGCCATCTAACCCTAAGATGTTAAATCCCTAAGCAATATAGCCCCCTTTAGAATCCAAGACATGAGTGCTTAGGGGAATGCCACTCAAGTCACTGATCTATTCAGCTTTTAATTTACTTTCACTTTTCTTAAGTGTAACAACCCTCTCATATCTGATAAAAACTCAGTGTAATATATGTTAACGATTCTCATTGAAAAAACCTAGGTGGCTTATTGCCTAGTATATTTAGTGTTTGCTATTCCCCTGCTTGTGACTTTTGCCTTTTCATCTTCCTTTTACTACACTAAGACAACCCACCTTTCCCCCTTTTACTGCTTTGTTTCTCCACAGTCTTATATGCATCATCCTTGTTTCCTGAATGTTTCAAAAGACATTCTCTTGCTTCATCTGTCCTTTTTCTTCTCTTTCTAAATCTCATGGCCATTTTAAACTACTTCATAATCCTCTTTCAACTTCCCCCACCCCACCTTTGGCAGCTCTTCTAAAGTCTTCAGACAAAAGAGAAGGGTTATATTAACACTGCTCTTATATTGTGCTCTTTTCTACATTCTTCGTATTCTGTCATGTGAGGAATTAAAACAGCAGGAAAGGAAGCAGTGAGAAAATCTAAGTTGATATTTAAGTGTAAAGAATAAGTTCTCTTAACCAATGATACATGATAGGCAGTCATCAAAATGAAAAAAAATATGAAAACTGGGAAGCCATCATTTAGATTCATGTTATGCTTTAAAGTCCTGTTGTCCCACTTCCTGGGAATTACTCTGGCCCGTACACAGATCTCTATATATTGTTAAGGTGACATTCTTTCACTGAAGGGGCATTTTACCCACTATCCCAAGGCATGGTGTTAATGCACTGCAGCATCCACCATGTTTTCAAATAGCTTTATTTAATAAGTGTCTTTACCGGAGAAAGCTTCACACAGACTGCTGTTTCAAAACTTATTATATGTGATGACCAAGGGAGCTAATTATCATCCTAAAGGACCTCATTATTCTTTTCAGCTATGATAAAATACTGACAATACTAAGAAACAGGAGTTACACACTTCTATCCTAATTTGAGGCATTGCAAAGAGGGTTTATTTTTATAAAACATGTAAGTTCAATTTTTTTTAACTTAAAAAAAATCTTTTTTCTGTTGAAGATAAATAGGGAAAGATGCTTATTTCTTATTCACACTTACTCTGGTTTTACAAAAATTTTCTCACTGTTGTTTTTGCCCATGTAACATTCATGGCATGAGTTGTTTCTTCTAGTGGGGTAAAACAGAAATCCCCAACACAGAAACACCATGGGAGGAGGAAAAAATTACAGTACTGCTTTCTACTGCTCACATCACCAGCACAGACTGGAGGTGGCTACTGAATTATAATTTTGAAGAGGTGGCTTGAGAGAGGCAGACACAGTCATCCTATAGGCTTAACTACCTAAAGGAAATACATAAAATGTGTGTAAGAGGCAATGTGGGGGGAAAGACGAAAAAAAGATTAACACCTCACAGGAAAACACCTCTATATAAATTGGCAGAAACTTGAAAAAAACCCAAACCAAAAGAACAAAACACCCACAACATGTAGATAGAGAACTACATGCTGATTTTTTATGGACAATGCCTGGGGACATTGCAGATAAAACTCCATGTATTGTGAGAAGCATTTATAATACACTCTGATAGGATCAAACCCCAATTATTCTGCAATAACAGTAATACAAGTACAAAAGAAAGCCATTGTCTATGGAGATCATGGCACAGGTGATACATTCATTTCAGGTGAAATGATGATCAGAACAAGAGCCACAACTAATTAAGTTTAATCTTTCCTCCCCAAACTCATTATCCTTACTAACGTGGATTTGCATAAGCCAATTCGTACTACCTTTCTTGAATGATGCCAGCACATATTTTGTAAGATAAAACTGCTGTAATCATCTGTAAAATCTCACAATATTTTTTTCACAAGATCATTTCCTGCACCTTATTGGCATCAGTTGCTGGAATAGTAACCATTTACTGCATTTTGCAGTAGAAATGGAAGATCTATGCAAGGTAAGTTTCCCAAGGAAAAAAATCACTTGTAAAGGAGAAGTTTTCAGAAGGAATTAAACTGAATTTTAAAATTAAATTTTTTTTTGAGTTACATATGCGTAACTACAAGACAAAAATAATAGAAGACTTTGACAAAAATAAAGGGGGAAAAAAAGAAAAAAAAAGAAAAAAAAGAAAAGGATTTGCAATGGTATGACTTCCCATTAACTGATTAGATGCCTTCTTTATTTATTTGGAGCCAGAAAAGTCATGGCTTTTTATAAAACATCACCAGAAAAACTCCTATTTATCAAATTAGAATCCTTGCATCTAAGTATATTAAATTTTATTCTCCCTTTTTTTAGCATAATCTCTTTATCTTGTATGGTCTTAAAGCCATAATATGTTTAAAGAATTCTGTGCAAAAAGATTTCTTTTTTCAATGTCTTAGAAATAAAAAGCATTGTTTAAGAACCCAGTAAAACACAATTGAACAGTGTTTTTAGTATTATATTGCTAATTTTAATCTTAGTGCAAATTGCAGCTACTTGTTCAGTAAATTTCATAGTTTCTATCTCATCATTATTCTACATTTTAAATTTTCATATGCATTGAAAATCTCAAAGCACTTGGCAGATTATTGCACACATGGCTGATGTGTGAAGAGACTCTGGAAAGTGTTATTACTTCATTCAATAGCGCACGCTTGCAAACTACTTCAGTGTCTTTTGATTTGTCAGCAGATGATCTTTAATATCTCCCTGGTTTGAATAAAGCAGTACCTCCTGCTATCTTCATCTTCTCTGCGCTGTGCATGCCAAGAGTAGACCTACTCAGCTCCCTGTTCACTCAGCGTTGTTGAGACCTCGCCGCAGCAGCAACCTGAAATTGAATCTGCTGTGCTGGCACTGGGACACCCCCACATTCTGCAGCCTCTGTTACCTTTTACCCTCATCACTCAGCTGTGGCCCTTGCAAAAGCCTGCATTCTGCCCCTTCTCTTGTGCCCACATTTGTCTCTACCACTAGCAGGAAGCAGGTTTGAGGTTTCCATTTTCCAGTTTTCCTGGCTGTGCTGGATTCCCTGTGGGTCAGGGTGATGTCTGACCAAGGCAGCACAGGAAGTATTAACTTTTCACCACTATCCTTGTCCTAAATATACAACTGATCCACTTGGAACAGCTCACCAAGTGAATCATAAGGGCTCTCATTTCCCTGGCATCAAGCCCCAGCAGTCTTGCAGTGCCCCCATAAGAGAGACTCCCACAGCAGTGCTGCTCAGAAAGGGTGCACCAGTTCTTGCTGACATGAGTTGCAGAATGGATATGGTTCATAACAGGATTTCTGCACTTCCATATCTGCAATTCTGTAATTTCATATCAATTTCTGTTTCATCTCATACAGAGCTGGTTTTCAGCCTTCATCCATAAAAGGCAACTGGTATTATGGTTCAGGTATGCTCCTGCATCCTTTGATGAAATGATTTGGAAACAGGCTTTATAACATTGTCCTTGCTCTTGTTCTCTCCAATGCTTTATTTTAAAGACTACCTTTAAATATTCATACCTACTTCCAACAATAAATTCTTTGGAAATTACAGTATTCTTACTACACAAACAGAAAGCCTCTTAAAATTGAGTAATACTTCATCCTGAGATATGGGGAGGTTTACCATAAAAACATCAACTTTTAAAAGCAGAAGGTTCATTTAACCAGAAAGAAACATGGAAGTCAGTTTAGGTAGAATAGTGGAGGGGATTCAGAATACAGGCCAATAATAAGCACTTTTTCCTTTGCAAAGCTTTGTTAGACTCAAGTTAGGTGATGCAGATCCAAAGAAATCCTCATACCCTTCAGTCCATTCACATTATCTTTACTGCTACAGTCTTAGCTGTGGTTCTCTGCCAGGTGCTGTTTTCAGAAGCACTGTGCCCAGACAGAACCATCTCGGTGGGCACACACTTCATGGGCACTTCTAGAAGCACCAAGGGCATGGAATATTATATCAAACCACTCTCCACCTTAGGCTCATGTGTTCTCATTCATGTAAGTGAAATCATCTAAACCCTTTGCTTATTAGTCATATTTACACAAAATTAGTACAAGCCCCCAACTTAAAAAAAATGACAAAATAAATATTAGTGTTTATTATTTTTGAACATTAGCTTTTCTACTTAAGAAGCAGTCTCTCAAAATGAATGCTACAATAAAAATCACTCTGTATTTCTTTTTTATCTTGTTTGACTGAACTTACTGATGGCTTAGATTTTGCCTTCTTTTCTTTTCCTTTGTCCCCTTTTCTGTTGCTGGTAAAGTAATGCAAGGTGCCATATTCCATCAAGGCAGCAAACACAAAAATAAAGCAAACTGAAACAAAAAGGTCCATTGCTGTCACGTAGGAAACCTTAGGGAGTGACTTCCTAGCAATTGTACTCAGTGTTGTCATGGTCAGCACCGTTGTGATCCCTGTTTGCGAAAGAAAGAAAAAAAGACAGAAATAGGGAAATATATAGGTAATCCAATCACATTGTCACAAAAAAAGTCATCATTTTAGCTCCTAATTCACTGATGAGTTGTAAAAGAACTGAGCCAGAGCAGAGTTCATCACTGATCACATACACACGCATTTGTGCTGTTGAAAGAAGCCATCCCTATGGATGCAGCAGCCTCCATGGGATTGTAGAGAAGCAGCACATTTCACCTTTCCTTTAAATCCCTCCTGTTTTCAACACAATGAATAAACAGTGACCCCAAGTTTGTGTAATTTTATAAATCTGACATAAAATGTACACGTAAATAGATAGACCTTGCTTAATTTTGCCTTTCTTGTATTAAGTTCTTCTTCCATAAAAAAAACTGTCTATTTGACAAGTACTCTCCTTCTCCTTCTCCAGAACATTTGCATTTGAGAAAAGTCATCCTACAATCTGTCAAATGATGGCTTTTGCAGGGTCACAAGAAAGGAGTTCAGAGTTACCTGCAGGGAGCTGTAAATAAGATATTACAAATGTTTGTATTTCACCTCAAGTAGATGAATGCTAGTACTGCTGAAGTGGGAGCTTGAAAACTTCAGCTTAACCATGACAACAAAGGCAGATTTCTAGGTTCACGGCATATAAGAAGTACTTTGTTAAAAGAAAAAACTGGACACAAAACTAGCAGGATACCAATAGAACAGTTCTTCCTGTTACAACTATTGTATTATAACTAGTCAGAACCCACAATGATGTCTAATGATTAGTCAGTCAAAGAAATCTGATGAGATTTCTGCATCAAGGTCTAAAACTATCTAAAGTAATTTTCACTTATTTATTCAAGACTTTAGCCTCTCTTCACTAAACTTTGCAGTACTTTTAAATAACATAAAGTTAGGATCCAAGGCTTGGATTTTCTTCCCTTACCTTTTCATTAGGCTACTGAGCCACACTCATTTTTGCTTACTTCTCTCTTGACCCATTAATCTGGCAGGCTTGCAGGTGGTCCAGTTCCAGGGAAAGGCAGGGAGTTAAAGTGTGGACTCACGTTTCTGGTAGTAAATGATCTTGTAGGGTGGGAGTGGCGTGTTCACACTACTATAACTGATGAGGGAAATTAACTCACATATCTCACTTCCTAAGACACAACCCTCAGCTCTTGACCTTTCCCCCAAAATAGGTCAGACTACTGTCACTAGTTCTGCTATAAGCATCTGTCACTGCTAAGCTCAAAGCTGTGTCCTGTGCACTCCATGTACCCCTTTTATCAGGCTTCACGTGGGGACTGCAACTTTTCTCCAAGGCAGCACATGAATCCTAAACAGTCAAACTTAAGAGACTGACACCATGCTAAACAGGTCAGCCAAGATGACACTAACACAGAATTATCCTTGTAGTGGAACTTGAACACACTTCAGTACTGTCTGTAGTAAAAGCGGGAGTTTTTGTGAATTATAGGCTTAACTGCTTGAAGTGCAATTTTGGTTACACATTTTCTGTGTAACCAAATTTTCTGACACCCCCCAAAACAAAAAGAATAATTGAATCATTGTATTAAAAACAAACAAACAACACCCCCCAAAACACAAACAAACAAAAACCAACCAAAAAACCAGTAACAACAACACAAAAATGCCAACAAAAAACCCCAAAACCTGATTTTCACAATTTTTGCTCATGTAGTAATGACTTCATTTGTTCCATGATGCTAAGTGATGCCAAGTGTCAGACTAATGATTGCTACATGGCAGTCCCCGGAGATGATAAAAAAGCATAAAGGAGAATAAATGTATTTATGTGAACAACAGCAGATCCACAAGGCTTGGATGAGGATTTCCATGCTCAGCATTGCCTCCTTAAGCTCTGCTGTGCAACTACATCAAGATTCTCCTACTCCAAATCTTGCAGTTCAAGAGAAAGAATGACCAATGGTCTCAATCTGAAAGGGAATAAACTGTGCTTAATTTAGTCCCTACTGCACATTTGTATTTTTTGGGAGTACCAGATCCTTCAAGGCTGAAAAAAAGACACTCTTACCCAGAGAAGTCCTTGCAGGAACTGCGTCCTTATTGATCCAAAATGACACCCATGAAAGAACAACTGTGAGTATACAAGGAATGTATGTCTGAATAGTAAAATATCCCATACGTCTGCTGAGATCAAAGAATATCGTCATAATAATATAATCACCTAAAAATCAAAAAAAAAAAAAAAGAACATTTACATGACATTTAATATGGTTTTCAGTTGTATCTTCTTCTGTTACTCTTGCTCTACATAGATATTGCACATAATAAAACTCAACACTTTGCCTTACCAGACAAGGTATGAGAAATCTCAGTTGTATTTCGTAGCCCTACAAATGCAAACTGATACAATCTCCAGTATTTTGGATCTGCCACTTCAACAGAGGTTTTCTTCCATTTGTATTCAATTTCATTTCTGGGATATCCATCTAGAATAAAACAAATCAAACATTCAGCCATAGAATGTACCAAAGCATGTTTTCTGATCTCTGAAGTGACTTATAAACTAAACCAGGCCTATATATAAAGTGGATCTGAGACTACCTGTAGTCCTCCTGATACACTTGAAAATTTAACCACAAAATATAGGGCCTCAATTTTAATCCTAGGTAAATGTAAGATCAATCAAAAACTGTGTAAGTACAAATGTTTAGAAAATATCTACATGATATTCTCAAATTCCAGTAATAAAAATTGGCTCAGCATCATCACTGTGAATTGATACATAAATGTAATTACATTACCTTTAAATGATCAAAAAGAGCTTAAAAGGACAGACAGTTATTAGTACATAATTTGATGGCTTAGGGAGGGCATCCTGAAAGAAGGCTGTAGCAAGGTGGGAGTCGCCCTCTTCTCCCAGGCAGCCAGCAACAGGATCAGAGGACATGGCCTCAAGCTGCATCAGGGGAGGTTCAGGTTGGATATCAGGAAGAACTTCTTCACTGAAAGGTTGTGAAGCATTGGAATGGGCTGCCCAGGGAGGTGGTGGAGTCACCATTCCTGGAGGTGCTCAAGAAACAATGGGATGTGGCACATAGTGATATGGCTCGCTTGAGAAGTTGGTGTTCTCAACCTATGACTATAGGTAGGACTTGATGATCCTGGCAGTTTTCTCCAACTTTAATGATTCTATGTTTACAACAGCACAACTCCCCTAGGATTTTTTTTTTTTAACATAAGTTTGCATTAAAAAATAGAGCCTGAAGGTTATGGTTTTGCTCGTATAAGTCCCACTGAAATGAAAAGGACTTCTTATACTGATTCACCATTTACAGGAGCAGGTTGAAGAAGACATATCTTATTTTTCCTTTTAAGTATACCACATGGAACTAATTCAAAGCTGTCAAGTCTTGCAGGCATAAGAAAACAAAGTTTTCCCAGGGCAATGCATTTCCATTAATGGGAATAGGCATTGTATGAGACTCCTAAGCAACAAGTCTACTTTTAAAGTTGCAAAAAATGCATGTGATTCAATTCATTCATTAGTGCATTAAATAATGCAATAAATCTAGTCAAAACATGAATGGTCAGTTCTTTCTTATGCTGCAAGGCTTTAGGAAGTAAACATTCGCTCTCCTGCTGCCAGAATTTAAGAAAATTTAAAGCCTGAATTTAAAGAGGAAAAAAAATGTGTTTTACCACCTACAGCTTGAAAACTCCAGAGGACAGGAGTGTTCATCCATAGGAAAATTATGAAGCTGAAGATAGCATTCAGCATTAATTGTCAACCTAATTAGAAAAGGAAGGGGAAAAAAAAAGAAAAAAGGTTATATTAAAAATTTCAGACATTTCAGACTACATAGTAAAGAACATGCATAGAAATAAATTTTGACAATTGATGGATATTATGAATAGCCTTCTGTGTATCAGCAAAACCACATCCAGCATCAGCACCAAAGAACAAAACAAGAACTATTATTGCTTGCAACTTGAGTCTCTGTTGTTTCAAATGGTATTTCAAGCCATTTCAAAAATTTCAGTTGATTTGGGGGTACCTCTCAGCTCTACAAGAAATAGGGGATAAAAAGGAGGGTTTGAAGACAGGGGAAGGAGGGAAGCTTATTATAGCAAATAAAGGCACATTTATCAAGTCAAAATTGTATTTGGCATCGCTGAATCTGGTAGCTTTACACATGAGAAAATAGGTGGGGGACACTGGACTTGCTCTATACTCATGGAAGCAGTTCTGATGAAGAAAGAATTTGGATGTGTCTAAGGCATTTAATTCACAACTTATAAACATTGTAGAACTGGTTTAGTACGCATAATTGTCTGAACTGAATCACTTTCTGCTTTTGAAAATGCTATCACAGATTTCTGCAGAACTTCCAAGCAATCAGTGCAAATCCCAGTTCTTCTACCTTTTAGTAGTAAGCCAAAGTAAGGGGCTAGACTCCAAACTGACTTCTTTGCATTTAAAATATCTCCTCCTTTGTTGGCAACACTGTGTAGAAAGCCAGAATGTCTTCTAAAATCAACTTTTAAAATTGCCATAATGCTCACATACTTGACTGCATGCAATGCTTACATATTAGACAAGAAGGGATGGGAAAAGACTCTGAGACATGCTGCCAGATAGTTTTGTAAGTCTCTGAACCACCTATTCTATACAAACTTCCACTGTAACCTGACCAAAGGTTCATAAGGAAAAGTGTATTTCTTAGCACACACTGTGGGAGAGAGGAAGAAAGACCCCTCTCCACACTTTTAAGCAGAATTCTTGCATCACTAGGGAGGTGATTTTCAAATTTGTCTACTATGATTTATGTATTTATTGCCTTTACTTTCCATTTTCAATTTTTGGATAAACACTCAAAGAAAAAGAAAATAAGCCAAGTCTTCTGTTAAAAGCAACACAACTAGATCTGGAATCACTGACGGTGCAATGGACAGACCATGGGCTACCCTCAGAGGAGATTCGGTACGGCTGATTAACATTTTCACCACGTCTGCCCCCTGAATCACGGACAAGGATAGAGTGGTGATACAAGGAAGCCCATGAACCTGGAGCACTGTCAGATCATATTATTGTTCCTTCAATAAGCAAGATATGAACCTCTACATGTTGTTTTACCTTAGGTCAAATTCAGGCCTTATCCTCGCCTATACAGATGTCTGCATGTTGCTGGATGAGAGCCTGTTCTGCTGTTACCAGCTCACTGCACTTTATTGCTCACACTCTGACACAGTAATTCTAATCTATTGCTCTGTGAGGACTCACATGATTTTTCTGCTCGTATTTATTCCCTTCTGTTACTTTGAATCTCTTTAGAAGAAATTTTACATTTTAACTGAATGGACAATGGAAGGGTAAAGTCCAAGTACGACTCCACAATTACTAATTAGAAAAGGGAAAAAAAAATTAGCATGTCAACAGAAGGGGCTCTCTAGAGGTTTTTATAAACACCAGCTGCCATAATAAACCATTTTAAAAGTGCTCTTCAGAGATGTCTGTATGCTCTCAAATGATGCATACTAAGAAAAAATTCAGTGAAGAAAATTCTTGTACAGCATTCTATTTCTTCTTACATTTGATACAGGAGAAATTTATAAATTGTTCATACAACATAGCCTGCATATGAACACAGCATAAATTATTAAGAAAGTAATTTGAAGTTCTACTTTTTGTTTTAAATATATAAATAAATAAATAAATAAACTCTTAAGAGCAAAATCATATTTATTGCATCCTCTGCATGGACTACTTCTTGGCCAGCTCCTGATTTATTGCAAAACTTTTTAGGCATATTTAAAAAATATGACAGAGATGACCCTAAAATAGTTTCTGTAGACTACAGCCTTTCAAGAACTATTTGAAAAGTGACCCAAAAATCAGTACATATAGCTTTAAACTTAAAAGAAGCACAGGCATCTCCCATTTGCCAAGTAGAATTATCACCAACATCTTTGCTTATGCCTAATTTGGATGAACAGATCTGTTGATTTTAATAGCTTGCAGTGGCAAATATGTTAAGAAGTACATGCAGGACTGGGGCCTTAGCTTTAATCAAACTTCTTATAATTTTTATTATCTGAAGCATTTAATATTTTACTTACAGAATATATTTTGGTGGAAATTAGATGCTGAAGTATTTAGACCAGAAATAATTTATCTGCAATATATTAGTGACAAACCACCATGATGCTATATACTATATAACATCCTTTTTTAAATCTTGCCTGTACCTAAATGAGATCAAAATTTGCTATCCCCTTCAGTTGTCCTTACCCAATTATCCTTGCATTACATTTCAATACTATGAATTTCATCTTTTTCATGATTGAATAATCTTTATTTTCTTGTTTAATCAACTCCTTGCAAATTCCTGCAGCCCATAATAAAATAGATGCCAGTAATTTGATTCATATTCATTATTTTCATATTTCTGATAATAACACGGTTTTGGGGTTTTTTCCTACCCAAATAATAAAAACCCACCTTAGAGTGTATAATACTCTTCCATCACTCCAGATTCGAAGCAAACGATTTGGAGTTGTAATCCAGTGAGCATCAGATTTCCTTGAGTTCCGGAAGAAAGTGTCTGGAATCCAAATTTTTCCAACCATATTGCTATTAAGCATAAGCACCTTCATTGAGCTGTTAAATTTTAGACGACTGTCATACCAAGTCTGGGCAAAAATTATATCTATAGTGTATTCCTAAAAACAGAGAAACAACCATATCTATGTTTACATTTACCAAAGTCTGCAAGCCAACTGGTTTTTGACCCATATATAAATCTGAAGCCATCTCCTCTATTCTCTTTTGTATTACCATTTGCATAGCAGACAGCAGCCAGTAAACCCAGAATGAGAGACAAAGGATGCACACAGCCCTCTGTCCCTTCCTCCTCTCCCCTGACACACACTGATTATTTCAGGAAGAAGATACATGATGGGGGCTTACTGTACTTTGGAGGTTCCCACACAGTGCAATCACCTCTGGGGGCCCCAGACAGAAATTTAAGGGCAACCTTAGTACCTCAGGGTTAGACTATGTTTGTTAAGACAGGTATTCTACATCTTTTAAGAACCAAACAAAACAAGCTTTCCCCCCAAACTTTTCAACATGCAATTTAACATCTTTAAAGAAATTTCAGAATATGAAGAATTCATGAATATGTGGAAATTAAACATGACAGTTTGCAGAACTATGTTAACATCTGCCTTGTATATCTACCAACATACACAAAAAAGTATTCATAATCATAACCAGAAAGGAAATTTCCCTAAAGAAATTCCACTTTACTTATTAAAGCCTCAAGGAAGCTCCTTCTGTAATAGAAAATCAAATTCCTCTGTAGAGTTATGGATTCAGTGAAAAGAAAGGTGGAAAACCAAAATAAATAAGTAAAAGTAAAGCCCTTTTTACAAAATAATTCTTGACACAGTAAAACTTGAGAGAGATAAACAATACAGATGCATAAAAGAATTATGCTTTTCAAAGAATCCAGCCAATTGTTTCTGCACTTCAGAAAAAGGGGTAAAGCAGCAGCTCTTTGTGTTGTCACAGCTCCAGAGCATGACTCTGACCTTAATGGCAACAGTCTCACTACCTGACGGCAGATGTGATCTTTCCTGCACAGCTGCCCCATGAGGGCTTCAATGAGCAACTCAGCAGCTCCCCTGCAGGGAAAGAGCTGGAGACCAGACTTAAACACTTGGTGTTGGTTGTTCAGCTCTCAGTTACGGGTTGAATGGACAGGCAAAAGTGAGGAAGAGACAGTGTTCACACTCTTACTTTAGCCAAAGGGGTTACTACTAGTTTACTTGGTCAATAAGAATGCATACTGCAGTCAGTCAATTCTGTTTTTAAATAAAAGCTGAAGGCTTCATTGATTGTAGTGGATTTTTTTGTTCATTTTACTTTTAAACAATCACAGCAGCCAAATGTACAAGTTACAGATTCCTCAATAATTTCAGCAACTGATAGCACCCATCTCTCAGGAAAGTTTGAGAAATTCGGCGCTTTATCCTTGAGAAGTGCCAAGGCAGATATTCCAGGACTATTTGAAACTCTCTTAATTTTCCCACCACCTCAGATGGGATAAGTGCAAGTTCAGGAAACAGGTATGCTAGAGAGAGGCTTCCTCTTGCTCTGTGATGTATGGCGGCTGAATTACCACCTGAACTGTGGTAACTCAGTGATTTTCAAAGGCTGTGAACAACTAATGCAGGAGGCAAACAGCGGAGAGACAGAAAGAACAAAACGAGTAATAAAAATGCATTTTGAAGGTGACTTTGATCTAAAACTGCTTATTTCTTGAGAGTCACTGCCATGCAGGTCAAAACAAGTCTTTTTTTTAAATTCTGTAAACAGAATTTCCACCTGTGAAAACCGTGGAACTGTTTAACCTTAAAATTCAGCTTCCTGTGCTCATTTGTAGCGGTTGCAACTGAAAATTAAACTTGCCTTGCTGTGGTATAAAGGAGAGCCCAAGGCAGTCCACCAGAGAAGTGTTTTAATGGGCTTTAATGGAACAGAATGAACAAAGATTTATGCATTGCCTTTACAGTATAAATAGGAGAAGCAAAAAAAAAAAAAAAAGTCAGGGAGTTAAATCAACAGACATGACCAAATGTACAAAAAGTGAAGACTGTCTTGAGTTTGAAGGTGCTACTCTAAGCAGCCACTTCTCAGTAGCAACGCCTGGTTTGAGAAAAAAAATTATCAAAGTGACATTATAGTCAAATCCACGCAAGCAAGAAAACACAGGTTGTCATAGAATACCAACCACTCTAATGAATTAGAATAAAAAAGGAAGATTATTTTGAACACAAAAAACAAGGGAATGGCCTCAGGTATTCTTTTACCTTTCAGTATTAAATGTGCAATTTTGTATCCTGTTAAATCCCAACTGCAGCACTGTGCCAGCTACTAAGAAGAAAATTAGTTCTATCCTGGATGAAACCAGCATGCCATGTATTAGAGGAGTTGTTTAAAAAAACTTTTGGAAAAGAAAACACAAAAAAACCCTAACAACAATTCTTCATGGTACATTTATAACTGTTCAAAAATAATCTAGTACACAATAATTTAACATCAGAAAATTAGTAACTGCTTGTTTCCAAGTATCTTGCTGAATGTCAAACGAGATCCAAGTGCTAGCCTCTTGTAACACACCTGAAGAGACTTGTCCTCCATTTATAAGCTCACACTTGTGCACTCAGACATCTCCCTCTCCTTCTCCCTCTGGAATCACCCAACAACAGGAATAATCTTACCATTCATCCCGAAACACATGGCTTTGCAGCCTCATGGTGGGTGGCAGCAGCAGTTCACCCTGCTCTTCAGCAGGAACCCAGAGACAGTGCTCTGATTTCGCCCAAGAACAATTATTCCACTTCTATCATCTGCCTTGGTGACATTACTACCTACTTCTTCAGCATATCTATCCTATGCCTCCCGGAGACCTCTCTGTCTTTGAGGGTCCATAATACATCCTGGGGCAGCACACATTCTTAACACAATTCACCTTACATGGGATCACATTTTTAGCCCATTGTATCTTTACTGTCTTTCTCTGAAGTGAACTTTAGCATCATATCCAAGTACATACGAGTACCTCCATTATAGGAGTGCAAGGCATGAAAATGGGACTCATGTTTATTAGCCTTTTTTCCAAATAAATTTTTCCCTGCAGAAGAGGCCAGATGGCATAAATACAAATAGATCCCCAGAAGTCACCAAGCACAGGCAAAAACATAAAAGGTGATCAGACAACAAAGAGTCTGGTGGCATGCTGGTGCGACAGGATAACTGCTTGAGTGCAATAACCTGAAAGGGAAACTATGCTAGAAGAATTATTAAGAAAGTCATATTATTTCTGGAAATCTAGTTTTGAAATGTGCCTAAAAATGATCAGATTTTGTGGAATCACATATTGAATGCCGTATTTGTATCTCCTGAAAAAATCTGCATCTCCTGAAAAATACTTCCTACTTCCTTTTAAGAAGGGGGAATCTAGGTCCATAAAATTTGTTAAAAATTAGGTAGAAAATTCACCATACTGTCTTTGCTGGGAGTACTTTGTTTCTAAAACAAGATGAATAGAAGCCCTTTATTTTTTTCAGACATTGTATAAGCAAGGACAACAGCAACAAGATTTATACAATATTCCTTTAGTGCAACAAATCTTTCTAGCCAACTATTTTGCTTTCCTTGTTTTCTTACAAAATTAACACTCTTATCACTAGTCTTTCATGAAACTCACCATTTAATGCCACTGTGCAACCATAAAAATTGGTTTACTACTCTCTCTTTCAAATTAAACTAATGACAAAATAGCCATGCAGAACGAAGTGGAATCCATCTATGGCTGTGTCAGTCACAGCCATAGCAGAACGTATGCTTATTCACATTGAGCCTCGCAGGGTCCAAGAACAATGGCACACATCGGCTCATATTTGGCATTTGATTAAATCGCTGAGCACCTTTTTTTTCACAGCTGGCATGAAGTGCCCACCTGCCTAATTGTTTACAGGTAACTTCAATCCTCCTCCCTCTCTTTCCTCTCTAAAAGATCATAACAAATCCCAAAGGCTCGGAACAGTGTGGCTAATCAGAGATTACCATTAAAGGGCCAAGCAGGGAACAAACTGTGACTATAGACAAACAGGTTCATAGCCTGAATGAAAGTCCTTTAATATATAAAAACAATTACTTCAAACAAAGTAGGAACAGCTACTGAAGGGGGGATAAATGGAATCCTCAACATGTTTCATTGTCATGAACAGTTCAGTTACAGTCAGACTTGAAAACAGGTCAGTGGATTGCTTTTTTTTTTACTGGAAAGCTGTAAAAGAAAGGGAAGAAGATACCATCTAACACAACTGTTTCTCACTACAAACTGCATCACACAAATTACAACATAATGTCAACAAGGATGAAAAAAAATGTAACAAAGAAGAAAAAAAAAGAATTCTTGGATATTTTGCTTGACAGTCCAACAAGTGATCTGATATTCCACAATAAAAGCATTGTGGAGAAGGCAAGTAACAAGTAGCTAAATTGCTGGCTGGATTATGTTACATGCAACACATTTTGTTTGAGAACACAAAAAAGTGGCCTGGTTTCATGAGGCCAAATAGAAAATTGAGGAAGAGTCCCAAAACCAAACTAAGAAATAAAAAAAAATGTTACCATTTACAGACCTACAATGCAGCTAATGACCAGTGAAATTCAGAGAAAAATGAATAAAATACATATTCCTGTCATTTCATCTTCTCTCAGAAACCCACCCCAGCTTTTCTTCCAGATTCAAAATTTTATATGAAGGGCACCTGAAGGATTTTGTAATGGGAAATTCTGAAATCTGTTTCGTATGGAGCCCCTCAAAGCAGTTCAACTAACAAGTTGACATGACTTCACTTTAGTCAGTTATCTCATCATTCTATTCAGCATTCTAATTCCTTAAGCTGGAATTCAATGTCAGTGAGGCAGGGAATTTTTAAAATAAAATAAGAAGAGGAAACTAAAAAAAGCATTCTACCAGTCTGTATGTTTCCACAATGAGAGATGTGATTTAATACCAAATATCAGTTTAGTATGCTGATACAGACATTTTAAAAACAAAAAAACTCATAGAGAAAACCAGTAACCACATGCCTTCCTAAGAGGTAAGCACCAAATAAAGCACGGAGCACTAGCCAATTTATCTTCATCTTCCCAGGGTGCTGCCAATAAATACTTGTAACCTTTACCTTTTCCCTCTCCCAAATATCTTTGGGCATCAATAAGGGGCTATAAAGTAATTTATTAAAATACTTAACCTATCTGTGATGTATGACCTCTCTTAACAAAAAGGTGAAAATGTGGCTAGTCTCCCTGGTAGGTTACTGTAAAAGCCCTTTTAAGAGATTTTTTGAGCTGCTTCAGGGCCAACGATGGTTTCAGAACTTAATCCCCATGGCTGAGACCAAAGCAAAAGTAAAATTTCTTGGTTTAGTAAACAATTTTAGTTTGCTCACTAAAGCAATCTGAGCTTAATGACCTTAGGGTGACATCTAATAGATCCAACAAGTGCTTCTGACACATACCTGTAATGTCACATTAATGATACTGCAGCCGTGGAAGACGTGATGGCTGCAGGAAATGAAGTGAACAGAAGCGCATAGTGTCTGCTTCCAGAGTCTTTTAATCGGTCAGATTGCTGTAATTGTACAGATAATCACACTGGAGAACACTATGAGAACATATGATGCACAGGGTAAGTGGAAATATGGCAAATCATATCTACAGAAGGTGAGGGAGTACAGCAAGACCTACATAGCCACAATTCAGAAAAAGACTCACTCTTCTCATCATAATTTGGCATCTGTGCTTATCTAGTCCTTATTTTGAACATGCAAATTGACAGATGCAAAAACAATATGAATAAAAGGCAAGATTTAGTTCAGTGTTCTGTAGATAAGAAACTATCATTAAAATCTTGCCAATAGTGGAAAGATTAGCTAGAAAAGTAACTAAAGCACTTCAGCAAAATCTGTGCTTTTATTTCATCAGCTTAGATTTTGGTCATTTGAAGAGAGCACGAGGAGAGGAAGTAGATAAGGTATATACATAATCTACATACATTCTCATGGTAAAAATTATATAAAAAGTTTTGATTTACTTTTTAACTGAAAAGTGAATATTTCAGCCAGTGCCTCTCATAAACAAACATTAAACTCTAGAAAGAACTAGAGAACTCAGAACAAAACAAAACAAAAACCCACAACAACAAAAACCAAAAAACCCTGAAAAGCTGAAACAAAAAAAAACCCAACCAAGCAAAAAAAAAAAAAAAAAA